>CM039462.1:100552397-100617374 GCA_022414725.1 Microglena sp. YARC | reverse complement strand
AAGAGGAGAGATTTACACCATTATTATACACTGACGGCTCGTCGAAGTCAGGCTGAAAGACATAACGGACAGGCCGACGACTACGTTCAACCAAGTGGCTGTACCGGACAGCCCGTGTCCCGAAAGGGAGCGGCGGGTGCACGTTGAGTGGCTTAGCTCCGTTGCTCAGAAGACGAAGTTTCACGAGGCTCGAGCATCGGAGACATATGGCACAGGCGGTAGTTTCTCGCCTCCTGAGTCCGCTTGCCTTTATCTGTACCCGTTTGGTTTCAACTTTTTATGTCCAAACCGACGGCGATGAGGATCATCTTCACAGACTTGGGACACCTTGGACAGGTCCCACCCGTCGCGAACCCCGGACGAGGCCTGGCTGAACAGCCTAGCAGTGTTTGCATAGTCTCTGGAACATCTGTGTTCCTTTGAGCTTTGCGTCGAATCAGACCCGTCATCAGATTTTGGTATGACCGGTCCGTAGTGGTCGAACGGGGACACAAACCCCAGAGCAGCGAGTGTCTCCTCTATCAACTCGATCTTCAGAAGATCGGGGTGCAACGGCACGCCACGAAAGGGGTAGTTGAAGCTCAGGGCACAGAATAGATGCAAGTAACTCCACGTTCCGTGGGGTATTGCGCCTCAAGACGTTCTCGAATACCTTGGCGACCAGTCGAGAGACCGTCTTCTCACGCTCCTTTTCTTCTCCTTCTCACGTTCCTTCTCTCGCTCAAACAACGGCAAAGATGGGGGGTCGGGTGGCACGTCCTCGGGTGCCGCGCAATCAATACTGTCGACGCCACCTGTCCACGCGTACTGTGAAGACGACACCGCGGCCATCTCCCGAAAGACGGCACTGCATCAGCCGCGTCAAGTTGGTAGTACTCGTACCCAACGTCGCGTCGGGGCTTGACTCTATGGTCTCCGCGAAGGTACCGGAGCAGGACAGTCTCAGCCTCCACACAAGCACGCGGATTAAGTACGTGGATTGCGAATATCATCTTTGAATTCTTCGGGTACTGAGAAAGTCGCTGAACAATGGGCTTCGACGTCCTGCCCACCTTGACAACGAGCTCATCACTCTGAATGAACTTGTGCTAAACCAACGCGTTTTACACGACATGGTTTCGTCAATGTGCGCCATGATCGCTGTCGAGCTGCTCACATGCTGTAATCCCAATGCTCGCGTTACACCATTATTATATAGGCCGTCTTTCGTCAGGCTCGAAGACATACGCGACAGGCGACACTGTCACGTCAACCAGGTGGTTGTACATGGACAGCTCGTGACCCGATAGGGCAGCGGCAGCGTGCGCGTTGGCTCGGCGTGAGGTCGTGCGCAGAAGAACGAAGTTTCACGAGCTCGAGCATTCGAACAGACACTCTCCGGGCACAGGCGGTAGTTCCTCTCTTCCTGAGTCCGCTTGCCCTTTACCTGCACACGCTTGGTCTGACTTATTATGTCCGAGACCCACGGCGTTCAAGATCATCTTAACAGCCTTGGACACCTTGCGCAGGTCCCACCCGTCGCGAACGCCGCACGAGGCCTGCCTAAACAGCCGAGCGGTGTGTCGTGTAGTCACTGAACATCTGTGTTCCCTTCAGCTTGGTGTCAAACGCTGTCATCAGATTTGGATGACAGTCGTAGTGTCGAATGGGAAACAAAACCCAAAGCAGCGAGTGTCTCCTCTATCAACACGATCTTCAGCAACCCTGAGTGCTCCGTGGTGTGCACGTCTGCGCCTCGCACCGGGCGCAAGATCGGACACAGCAGGCGCGACAGGAGCCTCGCCTTCAGGAGAACCGACAGCACCAGGCTTGTTCTCCAGCAGGAACGCCTCGTCGACGCGGTCGATTCCCCATGCAGAGCAGTAGCGGCTCAGGTACAGAATGAACTTGTCGTCCTCGCATCGCGTCGTTGGCCATCACCCGCTGCTCGATAGCATCCATGAGATCCTTGCGCCGCATGGCAGTGGGGATGTCGGTTCGACAGAGGGACAGCGTCAGGGCAGGCGGCGACAGGGGTAGGGACAGCGTCAGGGGCAGGGGTAGCGACAGGGGCAGTGACAACTCCGGTAAGCGCATCCATCTGCTCCTGAGCCTTGAGGACACGCATCAGGAACTCGCTTGTCGCCTCCACGTCGCCCTCAGGCGGCGCGTGCACGCGGGCGGCACTGACCGCAGCGTAGCTGGTGCCGAGGTCCATGCGGTGACCTGCATGCTCCAGAAGGTCGGCGAAGCAGGACACGTAGTCGAAGCTGGCGTTGTATATCTCCGCTAGAAAGTAGCTTTCGACAGTCATCTTCAGTGTCGGTGGAGCCACGGTCGCAAACAACGGGGCGAGAGCGCCACCCGAGAGCTCCTGTAGTGTGTGGTCGTCTCCACCGTCAATCGCGGGGACGTGCTTGACATCCAAGCAGGTTGAGAAACCCTCCATCCACCTGCGTCATTTTTCAAGCAGTGGTGTCAAAGGGACAATTAATAATATAGAAGTTTGTAGAAGTTTGTAGAAGTTTGTAGAAGTGTCCCTTTACCCGCCACCATATCTATTCATGACGTGGGTGTGCTTGACATCCAAGCAGGTTGAGAAACCCTCCATCCAACTGCGTCATTTTTCAAGCAGTGGCACCAAAAGGGACAGGTAAATGATTTAAGCAGTGGCGTGAACGTCACTTTACCCACCACTTTTCACCCCACCCCCCTCGATCGCACCTGAGCCACTGGTATAGGTCGACGTGCGTCAAGTGTTGTCGGGTTGCCTCTCGTGCCACCCTCATGTTCTTGGCGACGAGCGTCCTGACGTCGGTGTCGACCAGGTGGCGCACGCGTCCTGTCATCTGCAGCGCGCCCATCGGCGCCGCGGACCCGGGGCACAGGTACAGGTACATCCTGTCAAAGTGCTCGGTGCTGAAGTCGACGCCCTTGCCGAGATTGTCGGTGTGTAAACTACGACGCGTTTGCTGCTCCAGAGTGCGTCTACATCTAGATGAGCATCGCCTTGACCGCGTCTGCTGTCTTGGACGTGTGTAAAAGGCATAGTCTTGCCGCGTCCTTCGGGTCATCGAATGTGTCAAGTGCGGCCTTGTGCACCTGCATGGCGCGCTCCTGGCTGAGCGAGACGACGACGACGTTCCTGCCTGCGATGATGTCGTCTCGGATCTGCGCGCTCCATGTCGCCTCGTCCTTCGATTATGGCGAAGGTGCGCGCGTTCTCTGTGCTCCGGTAGTCGTTGATGACGAGAAGGTTGCGCAAGCCGGCTGCTTGAGAAAATCTTTCGTGACGCTACCCCATGTCGCGTCCATTGTGACGACGCCGGTTGTCGTCGCGTTGAGCGTGTTCCGCCAACCCCTGTATCTCAGACAATGGGGTTGACGACGGTTGGTGACATGAAGTGTCGCAGCAGCGATCTCGGCTTCATTCTAGCACAACTATGTCAAAGCCCGATTGAGTATCGCATGCACGTGTGCTTTGCTAGCTTGTGTAGCGACTCGATCTGGCAGATGACTCGCGGTGTCTTATCCCTTTGCCTGAGGTCCTGTGGTGTGACGTCGGCGTCTAGGTATGATACAAATCCCTTGCGCGCCAGTTTTCTCTTGTGCTCTAGCGCGAGCGGACTGGCGGTATGTGACGACGAGCACGTCCTTGTCCTCTCCCACGCGTTCTAAGAGTGCGTCTAGCATGGTGGACTTTCCTGACCCCATCGGGCTGCGCACGGAGAGCGTGTTGACGTCCTTTCGCTTCCGGGTCTAACCACACATCGACCGCCTGCTTCATCTCTAGGCATGCGTCGATGTCTATGTACCTACTGTTGACGTGCAAGGCTCCCGCGTCCCATGAATCTCCAGCAGGTTCGGCGAGTCTTCCTATGCACGCGCGGTGCGCGTGGTTGTCGCATGTGGCGGAGAAGCACTTGACGATGCAGTTTCCTGCTGTGTCTACGAAGCATCGCATGTTCTGCTCTCCGTTGTGTATGTTTCCTGTGTAGCACGGTTCACTCCTGTCACTGTAGTTGAACCTGACGCCTACGGCTCGGTCGAATGCGTCCTCCGCGGGTCGTCTGTCGTGGAATGCTGACGGGTGCATGTCTCGTCTGAGTAGGTCGAGCATGCGCACGATTATGTCGGCGCATCGGACGTGCGGTTCCTTCTCTACTGCCTTGCGATGATGGATTCCCGCCGCTCTGACTGCGTCTGCGACTGTTTTGCGTGCGCAGCGGTCGTGCCGGCCATGCGATCCCGTTCTTCTTGACGTATCTCGGTATGTGCTCTGGCACCTGTATGAGTGCGGCATCCTCTGGCACGTTTGAGATGACTGTCCTGAGTGCTGTGTTTGGGTCATCCTTGTGGTGCTGCTTGAGCGGGACGAGGACCGAGTCCGCGTCCTTGTTGAATTTGCACGAGCCCTGCAGACGCATTTCCCTGTCCCTTGTGAAAACGGATATGTCTACGAGCTTCCCGACCCCGTTTGGGGTCTAGCTGCTGCAGTCTCATGGCTAAGTGAGAAGCGCCTGTTAAATCTGACTGATGATTGCTGCTGTACACGTGAGCGGCGTTCCTTCTCTCTTCGTGTCGATGATGAGGTGCAGGCTGAGCTTCTTGGCGTTTGGGCTGATGAGCCATATGAGGTCGTTGTCGACGTCGATCTGGATTCCGTAGTCGTTGCTGAATATCATCTTGATTGCGTCCTCTGTGTGCGCGACCAGTGCAGCGATGTCTGGGAAGGGTACCTGGTCGTTCGGCAGTGGTGGACCGTCGATGTCAAGGTACGGCTTGCATGGCTTTCGAACGGTATGATCTCGAACGCGTGCCTTGCGTGTCCCTTGAGTCTTTGCAGCGCCTCGTTTGCGTCTGTCCATTCCTTGTAGCATCCGAACTGTCTCCACCCACTGAACGGGTCCTGCAGCTGTAGCTGCGGCGCGTGCGTTCATGATCGTCGCATCTGCCTGCATGCTCGCCTGTGCGCCTGCGCCCCTGTGCCAGTTTGCTCCCAGCCCCCTGATGGGTGGGCATGACGCCAAGTTGGCCTTGGGTTGTTTTGGTGCGTCCGTCAGCATCGTTTCAAGTCGGATCCGTCTTCAGTCGGATAATAATAATTCAATTGCGTGGTTGAAAAATGGATTGGATATTCGTGTGGATGATAGATATCTGGTACAACAATCATCTACATTTTGCTTACTCTGATCCTGTTTACACCATAAAACATGTCAGCTCGTAGAGGTATCCTGCACACGAGTCCGCATTCGATTCAATTCCGTGCTTGCCCTGTAATCAGGTGGCGAAACCCTCCCTCCACCTGCGTCAGTTTTCAGCATTGCCATGGATGTTCATCCCCGTGTGTCAAGCATACGTCTGCTTGAGACGTCACATGTTCCCCATGCGCGTCCTCGAATCGCGCGTGTAAGCAGGTCAGATCCGACACGGTTCCCCCATGCGCCTCGAAATACGAGTGTAAACAGGTCAGATCCGACACGGTTCCCCCATGCGCCTCGAAAACGAGTGTAAACAAGTCAGATCCGACACGTGTCCCCCATGCGCCTCGAAAACGAGTGTAAACAGGTCATCTCCGCGAGTCAGCAGCTCAATTCCACTGCCCCACTCCGTGGGTCCCGCGAGTCCTCTTTCATAATCCTTAAATAGTTGTCAAGCAGAATTCTGCTTGAGGCGACACGTGTTCCTCATGTGCATCGAAGACGACAACGTGTAAAAACAGGGTCAGATCCGCGAGTCAGCAGCTCAATTCCACTGCCCCACTCCGTGGGTCCCGCGAGTCCTCTTTCATAATCCTTAAATAGTTGTCAAGCAGAAGTCTGCTTGAGGCGACACGTGTTCCCCCTCGAAAGACGAGTGTAAACAAGTCATATTACTTGAAGATGAATAATGAATCGCATCCAATGCATCAATCATCATCATCGAACCCTCAAGGACCGTACAGAGCGCCCAGGTAGCTTTCCCAGCTTTGAAGTTGCGAGTCTAACGGTTCCCTAGAGGAGGAACTGCTCGTCTTCACAAGCTGGTCGGCTTCCTTGACAGCACTCTCATCGATCCTAGAGATAAGCAAACCTCGAGTGTGTTATCAGACATCTGGGTCTGGGCAATCCCATGAATTGATGCTGTCGGGCGTGAGCCACACAACTTCACTCGAGGCTCGATATATCATCATGATCATGAAGATTGTTAAGATAGGTATGTAAGTAAAGTGGATGATTTTCTTAATCTTGGATGTTCCCTCCATCCGTTTCTTACACTCGTTTTTCGAAAGCGCCGTGCGTGTGTGAAGATGAATGAATGGACTTACGGGGGTGGGCTGCTAAAGCCGCCGTGGTATGTGTGAAGATGAGTGGACGCCGTCACGGACTCTTCGAGTGGTAGTAATAGGTTTGTACCACGTGATGACGTCGTACGTTTCAGGCAGATTCCGTTCCTTGCCGCGTACAGCAGAGCTTGTGTCTCACGGTCGGGGTCCCAAAACATGGGCACTATCGAAACCGCTACATCTGCGATTCGAACTCGCGTCGATGATCAAGATCGAAATCATTGTTAGGGATTGGGATCGTTACACCATTACGACATTCGTCAAGGAGGTTCCGTGTAGATTAATCGCCATTCATGCAAGTTAAAGACACTACATTCCCGTAAGCGACAGTCAGCATTCCAGATTCCGGATGTGCATGCACAGCTTCAGGCAAGACATCCAATAGTTCCTGTGCAATGAGACCACAACTACGACGTGTCTCGTCACCACCATTCTTTATGAACGTATACCCTCGAAGGCGTCCCACACGTTCCAATGCATCCGGAATCGGGAGCACATCGACTTGGGTGCGAATGTCGGAGTACATGACCATATATCACCCACAATTCTGAACAGGGATACGTTATCCACACTTGTCTTTCTATATGTAGTGGGTAAAACAGTATCATCTCCAACACCAACACCCACAGTCAATGTATCAAGACACATTACACTTCCCATTCAGTGTCGTAAGACCATTCAGTGTCGTAAGACCATTCAGTGTCGTAAGACCACCCACATCCAAATTGGAAGTGTAGAGATGCAAAGTTAGCTGTTCCCGTAAACGTCGGAGAACTACTCAAAACAACACTACCTGTTCCGGTACTGGTGGAGCCCCCGTTCCCTCCTCTATCAACCGCTAATGTTCCCACTGGATATATTGTTTGCGTTGCGTGCAAAGGTCTCGGTCGCTATGGGTGTGAGGGAGTCTAGCGGACCTATTACGAACGCGTTGTCCGACTCACGAAAAAGAAGCTGATATTCGGGAGCATCCCCCCTATCTATAGAAAATCCTGCCTCACCCTTGAGACACCTGATCCTATCTCACCTGAGTTAAGTACAATTATATTGTCCTCAATCGTCACCGTCTGCGTGTTCACGTTAATTGTGTGCCTTCTACTATTAGGTCACCTTTTACGATCATGTTACTTGATATCGTCGTAAGAGGTGCTGTCATCACAATTTCGTTTTCCGCTCCCAAATTCACGGTGCCACCTGCTCCGCTAGACTGTATGTTAACTCTCCCTAGAGGTCCTGATACACGCATCGTGACACCCCCTTCCGACACTACATTGACTCCCTTGGCGGACACCAGTGATGTCTCCCCATCGCCGGTGGTCGTTAGCGTGATGCCTTGCCCCGGGTCAGCTCGGATGGACACGGCATCATTATCAGCGCAAAGCACGGGCGTGTCCCCGTGTATAGAGTGTTCGACGAGATGTGTAGCTCGTCGATCCACGCCTCTTTGAAGTGCATGGTCGATGTCCCTATGTTACTGCGTCGCGTTCGTCATCGGGACTATGTTCGATGACACCACGAAGATCCCCCAACAATGATACGGTTGTGTCTGACACACGCACCATCTCCGTCCCTCCTGCGACCACACCTAGTGTTCTAGCCACTGGATTTGAACAGACCCGTGTCCGGAGCGTTGGAAAATGAGATGGTCGAAGAGATCTCCTTCTCCGAACTGAATAATTCCACCTTGTGAAATCAAGATGTTGCTAGCTTGGAATGTGTTGAAAGACGGATGTAAGTTTTTCGCGTATAGCGTTGCCGTTAACGGAGACGTGTGTATCGAAGGTCGCCTTTCCATGGACTTTTAGCTCTTTTTGCAGATGCACATCTTGTGTGGAATGGAGTGGAGCTGATAACAATGCCAGTCCTCCTCCAGAATCAGTAAGTGTCCAGAGCAGCATTCGATAGGAATCCTGATACAGCTATTCCTCCTCTTGCATCGATGATCGAACTGCATGCGATGTTGCACCGAATGTAGTTGGTGCATTGGAGAAACGCTGCTCCGGCGTGAAAAGACTGAAGGACCATACGAAGAGAATCGACCCGATGGATGTAATCGAGGCCGGGTACCGTGACATGTCCGCGCAGCTCGGTTGTTACTGCGAACTAGGAGGATGTCTTCATCAAGCATGACGAACAAATCAGCAGTTGTTCGTTATTATTATCATACACACACACTTTTTTCACGGGTATTATTTGAAAATAAATCATTTATTTATTCAGTTCTTATTGCAGGGGAGATTTTGTTGTTCTTGACAATTATCGTCAAAAGTTTTATAAATGCAAATTTTCTAACAACGTTGTAGTACACTTATCCGCAATGATAAGTGCATCCAACGAAAGCTGCACGTGACAAACCGACTAATTGTCCATCTGACTTACGTGTCTCGTAATCTTCTTTTGAAATAAGAGTCGTGATCGATACACCTGAGGATGCATCTATTTCGGTTGTCATCCAGCGCATTTCGTAGGAAGGTTCGGTCACTGGAATAGGTGTTTCGAGTGGTTCCCCAGTACGTGTCTCTCCGGTATCTGGGTCCACAACATAAGGACCCTGTGTCGTGATCACGATCGTGTACACGAGAGATCCGTCTGAATCGAAAACGACATTCCCATATTCATCCTTTTGTACTTCTTCAACATCTACCAGAGGCTGTGAGAAATCACAATCCATCGTGAGTTTTGCGACCGTATAGTTTCGTAATGTACCATCCGGTACATCTCCATCATCTAATACTTGGAGAGACGCGTAACCGGACAAACTACTGGTGGTGACGTAATCACCTGCATGGATAGTTGATCCGGTATCGTCACATACCCAGATGCATCCTTCGCCGAGCGAATTGATTTGGACACGTACATCACCTTGTTCTGCGATCCTTAGGAGCTCTGTTGCTGAGATGGCTGCAGATCGACCTGCGGGATGGTCCTGGGTGAGCGAGATCACACCGAATGCACGGGGATCTTTTGGGACCTTGGAAAGAGATACGATAGGTAGGGCTTGGTTGATTGTCATGGCGCGTTGTCGTCCTCTTAAAAGACCGGATGCGTATGCGTTTTTGTCGGTGACGACAACAAGTCCTTCGTGATCGCGTAGACGTGCTGGAGCGAGCGCGTCCACGAAGCAACGATGTTGGCCTGTGAAGTTCACGAACGAGTTTGAGCCCGTAACTGTTGTGAACGCTGAAACAGGGACTGATGAAGATGTGGTAGTACCAATACCTAGCTGGCCTTTAGAGTTGGCTCCCCATGCGTGCACGCGTTCCGTAGAGTCCAGGGCAAGCGTGTGATTTCCGCCGCCCGCAATGGCCACGATCGTTTTACCGACAAGAGATCCGAAACTCGAGACATCGATCGGCACTAATGAATTAGTGAGAGTATTATTTCCGAGCTGACCTTCGGTGTTTTTTCCCCATGCGTGCACGCGTCCCGTCGAGTCAAGGGCAAGCGTGTGTGCTTCGACGCCCGCAATGGCCACGATCGTTTTACCGACAAGAGATCCGAAACTCGAGACATCGATCGGGACATTTGATTGAGTGTAAGTATTATTTCCTAGCTGGCCGTTAGAGTTGGCTCCCCATGCGTGCACGCGTCCCGTCGAGTCAAGGGCAAGCGTGTGATTTCCGCCGCCCGCAATGGCCACGATCGTTTTACCGACAAGAGATCCGAAGCTTGAGACATCGATCGGCACTAATGAATTAGTGAGAGTATTATTTCCTAGCTGGCCGTTAGAGTTGGCTCCCCATGCGTGCACGCGTCCCGTAGAGTCAAGGGCAAGCGTGTGACTGCTGCCGCCCGCAATGGCCACGATCGTTTTACCGACAAGAGATCCGAAGCTCGAGACATCGATCGGCACTAATGAAGTAGTGGTATTGTTTCTTCCTAGCTGGCCTTGTCTGTTGTATCCCCATGCGTGCACGCGTCCCGTAGAGTCAAGGGCAAGCGTGTGACTGCTGCCGCCCGCAATGGCCACGATCGTTTTACCGACAAGAGATCCGAAACTCGAGACATTTATCGGCATTGACGAAGTAGCGGTAGTATTGTTTCCGATATTGCCGTAGATGTTCCATCCCCATGCGTGCAATTGTCCCGTCGAATCCAGGGCAAGCGAGTGACCGTAACCGCCAGAAATTGCGATGATCGTTTTACCATTCAGAGATCCATTACTCGATATGTTTTGTGTTGTCGTCGCATCTGTTGATGTCTCGTTATTTCCTAGTTGGCCAAAGCCGTTACTTCCACAGGTGATAATGATACCTTTGTATATCATAATGGAGAAATCATATGTGTTCGAATTCTTTGCCAAAATGGTAATTTTTCGTGTTTCGTATAATTGTGTACCTTTGTATATATTGGCAGTTTCGGAGATGCGCAAGTTGCCCCTGAGAAGGATATCGCCATTGCTATCGAGGGACCCGATGCCGTACGTCTGATTGGAAGCTGAGAAGGCAATATCGTATGTTGATTTGACCGCTGCAGAACTGGCTGCGACATTGCTACTTGTGGAAGTGACGATACTTGAGATGGCCGTTCCTCCGAGTGTGTTAAATGTAGCAAATGTTCCATAGATATTTGTTGCATACAGTTTTGCGAACTTCTTTGTTACTGTTTCTAATTCTGAGACATTGTCGTTGAGAGGCACGATATTTGAAGATGTTGTGATTTGCGTATTGGCTTGTAAATTGGAAGATGATGCAATGAGCGTAGTATATGCTCCTGCAGCAAATCCTAAGACATTACTTGATGCATTGAATATTCCTGTGTCTGTATCTTGTTCAAATGACATCGATGGTGCTTCTTTAACACCTGGTCGCGATCGCACTCCTTTAATGGGTGCATTATCGCTATATAAGATGTTTGATGTCGACTGTGATTTCGCATAGATTTCAGACAATAGCATTTTATATAGGGGTTTGTACTTTCAATGCACATATTTTTTACTCGAATACAAAGGAATCTGTAATCGGTAATCATAAAAACAATACATGGAAGCTGCCACGCGGTGCCTACAGTCTGCGGAACAGTTAAATGAAACATGTATCAGATGGAAATAAATGTATGACATCGCCGTTAGAAAATTGGCGTTAATAATTGTCGATGACTTGGGGGTCACCTCAGACTCAGACTCAGAACTCCACATCAGACTCAGACTCAGACTCAGAACCCGCATCATCATTAGTGATGCAACAAGAACCCACCGGGAGAGCGGGCGTCCCGAACACACCCCGGAAAGCGTGCGTCATCCGTACTTGCGCCCCACTCCAATACTTGTCCAATGCCGTCTCGAACCCATCGTACGTCACAACCACCTCCTGATCAAACATGCGCCCCAGTGCGACACCGAACTTGCTGCCCCGGCTGTTACCAGTGGTCTTGCCAAACTGCTGCGTGGCTGCCACTGGTCATGCCGTAGTAGTTGCTTGCGCGCCTGCCCCCCTTTGCATCTGAGCACCTCGCAGCCTTACTGCGTCCCTGGTACCTTGCCCATCCTGCCACATCTCCCCCTCGGCCCTCGTACATGTTCAGCAACCTCACAAATGTGCCTTTGAACTTCGCCGCCAACGCACTCAATTGCCTCAGCTGTGACCAGCTGCTTGATATGAACACACGAGACTACCGTGCTGCGGCGACCCCTGCCACATGCCATGGCCGCAGAACAACAACACAGCCACCTCTGTGTCGTGGGACAACAAACCACTTCAGGTGTCCAATACAGCGCTGGACAACACCCTCGCCTTCCAGTGTTTCAAAACTGAAAAACCCGGCCCTAACTGGCGGCGTAGCACTGCTGCGTCGCGCGCAAAACCCTCAGTGTTGTACTTGCCCAGGTCACTGGGGAGCACTCCTGTTTTCTCCATCACGTATCGAGTCTGATATCCAACCAGGCGTGGCGTAACTGGGGATGACCAGCAAGGCACGCTTTGTCTCTGCATCTGTGGGGGTTACACTTATGGGTTAATATTGAATCACACATATTTCTCTATGTACAACTTGAGCAACCAAAACATAAGTCAAAACGGAAGTCAAATGGCATTCTCCAATTTGGAAATAAATAGTTTTCACGATCAATGATGCGTGTCCAAGAAATAAATAGTTTTCACGATCAATGAGGCGTGTCCAAGAAATAAATAATGATGCGGTTTCCCAAGCAGCGTGATTTTTAAGAGGCGCGCTCCACCATCCCCAAAAAACAAAGGTTTGTTAAGCAGAAAAAAAAGTATTGGTTCGCTTGTGCATGCATGTATGTATGTATGTATGTATGTATGTATGCACGAACGAACGAACGAACGAACTATGATGAGAACGACGACGGCGCCGGAGCAGCAGCCGCAGAGTAGTTGTACTTGTTGTCATCGCACGCAGATGTGTACGCGGTTACGCAATCAGACTGTGTCTGAGATGCGCTGATGACCTTCGCCTGTCTCTCGAAACAGCGTGTAGCGTAGGCCTTGTTGACCTTTTCTGCTACATGCTTTGGTGATGTCGCGTGCGTGGTGCACAGCAGGCCAGTGGCCTGGCGATTGTTTTTGCACTGTCTAGCTCCGGACGAATCGAGCATGACGATGCAGCACTTCGTATTGCAGAATGGCAGATTGAGGCTGGTGAGCAGGTCGTGTCCAAAGTGGTACGGGGACAACTCTGGAACTAGCTGACTCTTCAGCAGGATATTCTCATGCATGGTAGTCTCGGAGATGAGCTTTCAGCTCATCGTTATGCTTGATAAGTGTCTGATTCTTGATCCGACAGTTCTCGAGCTCGCGCAGGAGCGCATCGTAGTCTTCGACTGTAGTAGTCATCGGCTCTTCAGACGCATTGACTCCTCGTTGAAGGATGGGTCCTGCTTTGACGTGGTTGTAGCAGTATTTACGTCCGTCAGTTACGGGCCGGGAACATGGGAAACCGTCCTTCTTGGTTCCCGGCGCAAGTGCAGCGGGCGTTAGAGGTGGTTGTTGTGGATCCAGACATTTCGGGTATTTCAGTGAGTGAATTTGGCGATTACGTGTGTTGTAGTTGTTGTTGGTTGTTGTGCTGGAGAAATCGTTTCAATTTTTTTCGAAAACGTAGTCTATTTGGCGCGCGGGGTCCTCGTTGCCTCATCCGCGTTTCAAATAAAGTGGGGCACACCTTACAAACTTTCCTCAGACTCCTCAAAAAAAAATTGTAGTGAACCAACAATCTTTTAAACAAAACCAGGCTTTTGATTTTTTGTGTTGGATGAAAATGCATCGCATGTGTCATCAGGTACACCTGAGCGGCAATTCGAGACAACTTAACTGAATCCCACCTGAGCGTACGGCACCATGTCGCAAAGTGGTCACAGTTGCGGCCCAGCAAGTGATAGAGGCCAGAGCAATCTTGCAGATCCCTGTGCAGCCCCAACGCCAGTGCCGCCGAGAACTCCGAAGCTCTGGTGTGTCGCTATCCCAACACATTACAGCAAGCTCAGGCCAGCCGGGGACAGCCATGAATTCGCCCATGTACGCAGCCGGATCTTGGCCTCTTGTTTGCCCGCATCCTGTGAGCCCCAACAATCAACCACGAGATTTTTACCCCCTGCACTCCTGAAATGGACCAACAAAGATTCCATGATGGAATCTCTGCTTGCTACCCGCTGTCCGAATGAGGATCTGATCGCCAGAAAGGAGCTCTGTGGCAACTTCAGCTATGTCAACACGGCGGGCTGACTGCGGGAGCAAGTTGTGAATTCCCATGACATTCATCGCGCCCTCCATGAGGGCGAAAACGTCACTATCAGCACCTTCTGACTTTACGCCCAGTATCTTGGCCACCAACAACATCAGGCTGTTCATCTCGACAGGCGTTGTTCACTTATTATCCCGGAAAACGCCCAAGTGTTCCAGTGATAAGCCCAAGTGTTCCAGTGATAAGCCCAAGTGTTCCATTGATAAGCCCAAGTGTTCCAGTGATAAGCTCAAGTGTTCCAGTGATAAGCTCAAGTGTTCCAGTGATAAGCTCAAGTGTTCCAGTGCGCTCCGATGACTTTCAGTGAGAAAGAAGCCCAAGCGTTACCAACAAGTGAATCTTTTACAAACAACATACATATGTCTAATGCTTGATGTGAACTGTGAACTGTGGGCTCCCCTCCGGTCGCCCACCCGCTCGGTTCCTCGCGGACTCCTTTGTGTGGGCTCCCCTCCGGTCGCCCCCGGTCGCTCCGCTGGGGGGAAGAGGTGAAAGGGGCTCCGCCGCTTGTTGAATATTGAATCCGTTGGTTGCCGATGGACTATGGCTGTACATGGACATCTCGTGGCCAGAAAGGGCAGCGGCGGCGTGAGGTCCACGTCGGTGTTCGAAATGTCCAGGTGAACCACCGAAGTGAGTCCTTCCAGTGGTGATATGTCGTCCACGTCGGTGCCCTTCATGTTCAGGTGAATCAACGAAGTGAGTCCTGCCAGCGGGGGTATGTCGAGCACCTTGCTCCGGCGACAAAACGAAATGAAGCCGGACAGCGATAATCGGTCTTCGACCTTCGAGAGTGCCCACTGAAGCGATCGCCTCTCTTCCTGGACACGCCGACTGTAGCTTGTTTGTTTTGCGTTTATTATATGCATCAAATTCCCTAGTCATGTGAGTAAATGAGCATCCCACAGACAACTTGTAAGCCACAAGTAATGTACATTTTAGGGCGCAGGGAAAGTGGGAAGAGTCACGCTATCACTCAACTTATTGCTCAACATTCACCAAACACTCTAATATTGGTCATGACAGAACATAACAAGGAGTACCATGCTTTACATACACCAGAGGCAACGTTGTGTAAACTGTCTGAATCAGAATCAGAATCACCTTCACTTGATGGTTTCAATGTGCTAGCATTTGATGACATCCATCTTTGTAATGTACAAGGCCGCCAATTGTTACACAATGCCATGCAGTCGAAAGCTCGTGCCGTCATCGTGTCTGTCTCTCACCCTTGCAGCATTCCCCCAGACGGTCGAGACACCATCTTACAACTCAGTCAGTATCATGACCATCACGGATCTGACTGGCTGAAGATGTTGAAGACCACGTATGCATTCAAATTCTACACTTGACGGAATACTAAAAATGAAACCGCTTTCTGGAGTGTACGGAACATGTAGATGCAAATGTGCCTGTTTCTGGAAACCAATCCAGCCGTGTGCGAGCATGGAGTAGTGGGACACCTTGTGCTTAAGGAAATGTGGTGCATGATTTTATCACCAAAATAATAATGCAAACATAGAATGGATGCAAATCATCCTTTACCTGTTCTACAAAATAGTGCATGTACACCCAATGACAGTAACCACATCGTCAATAATGTGCTCAATTATGTAAACAAATGCACAAGTAAGGTATCAATCATTGTATTTCCAGAGTGTGGCAGCGGATATCATGAGTGGAATGTTTTAATAGCCCTCATTCGAACCGGTTATAACATCAATACAGCGATTTTCATGGATAGCCATATCGAACCCCATTCGGTGGACGAGTGGCTTAGGCTGTCTCAAGTGCACCATGTCGCGACAAAAGTCGTTGACTCGTACGTAGCGCTGGAGCATTGGACGAAGGAGCAAAACCTCCCCAAACAAAGTGTTTGTAATTTACATCAATGGTGGGCTGAAGTTCGGTGAGTCGTATTGTGCCAAACATGGATCCTCTGCATGTCTCACTGCGGCGGCACAATTCTGGAAGTGGTGTGACCAGAACGCAGCTAACCAACTCACAATTAATTTCATTGGACGAGACATGCGACACCCTGCCGATTGCAAGTCATGGACTGAATTGGCTAACACGTTCACTAAACTGTGATATAAAAAAGCAGCTAACAAACCAGAATTCGCCCCCGTACAGACAGTTTTAGTATAGATCCGAATTAGATTTGTGTTAGATACGTGTGCGTCGTAGCACACCGTGCGCGACACTCGATGCGATGAGATGAGATGAGAAAACCCGAATTCAGGCCAAATTCCCATGAACACGGCGTCCCCTTTTGTGTGAGGATCCGCCAACCTTGGTAGATGTATGTGGACAAGACGACCTCGCCGTCTCTTAGCGGATTCAGCTAAATGCAGCCCCTGCATCAACAATCACCGGCACATCCCTTTCGGGGAATATCGCATCTCTTCGATATTGCGTCCCATGATTTGGTCGCCTTGCCATATTTCACGCCTTCATTCGAGCAATGGACGGCACCGCATCGCGCGGTGATTGCGTGTTTATCGAACGAGCTCATGGCGGTTTTGGAATTATTGGTCAGCCTCGCCATGAGTTCATAACTATTATGACATTTGCTCTCGATACAAGATTTGAGGGGCTTTTCAGTTTTCTCAATGACTTCACCTGCAGCCGATAGTTTATCATTGCATTTTGTTACTTTTCTGCACTTTGATGCTTTCATGCGGAGCGCGCCTGCCCACTCTATCCATTCATCAAGCGTCCGTTCTTTTTTGTCAGAGGCCTCATGCTTCATAAACGCGACGAACTCTTCGGACGTGTACGAGTCGTCCTTCTTTCCGCGTGGACGGGGACCTGTGTAGCACACGACATCAGATCGACTCTTCGTTTCTTTTTTCGCTTGAGGTAGTTTTGGCATTCAATGAATGAATGAAAGTGTATATAGTTTAAATAAAAAAAAATGATGTAAGACTTGTTGGTTGCGGTGTAACGTTTTTCTTTAGAGTTCCTTATCATGTTGAGTCATCCATTCATCCTCACACATGCCAAGGATGCGGCTTGCGCATCCCCCCCCCTGTACGTACATTCATTCATTCTCATGTGGATGCACACCGCGAGCATGCAGCATGTCCACCCTTGCATGTGATTTTTCAAGAGTTTTGTCAAAAACAAAACATTCTTACACAGTCATTCATACCCGGAATTCATACTTGGATTTTAAATTGTTTAGGCATTGCAATCCACATGAGTCTTTGTATTCACTAAGTTGTATAATTATCCCATCGCCATCAGATGGGATACTGAATGGATGTGAAACTGCTAAAATTGTATTGCATGCATTGTGGGGCACAACGCGCACCGCGTCTATTCATGAGTGCACGAGCAAGAATCACGCACTTGAGGTTCTCGATCTCTTCGTCCTGCTTGGAAACCAAGCTCAGCGCCTGGTTCAGTAGACGATGTTGCTCATGCGTCTGAGCCAGTAGCGTTTTGTAAGCTCGCTGAACAACGTCAGTACGCACGCGCTCTGCAGCCACGGCATCAGCCACGGCATCATCGAGTTGGGCTTTCGTGTACATTTCGGCCATGATCAGTCACTGCACATGCATTGCCTAAACAGGACCCCTTGTCAATATAAAGGGAAAAGGGTACAGGGACATGCCTGGCGGTGTCTTGGGCCTGGCGCGGCTTTTGTATTGGCGTGGCCTGTCTTGGCTTTGGTGATGGCGTGGCTTGGATTGGCTTGGCTTGGCTTGGCCGATGTGGTACATTTATGTTGGCAACTGGTAATCCCGACGGTACTTCTCCTACACTGGACCAGCACTCGCTATTTCGAGGCTGTGGGTCGCGAAAACGCATTCAGTAGGTGTTTTTGCGTTGGAAACGCTTTTTCAATCGTTCCATTCAGACACCAACCAAGAAAATTAGAGGATCTCAAGTAAGGAGCTTTCCATTGCTGCGCAGATTCGATCAGATTGTTGTTGTTGAGAGGCATTGCGAAGTGAGGTGAGAGGATTCTTGTTTGAGTCGGTGTTTATCTCGGTGTTCACGAGTAGTAGCCATGGGGCTGCCTGGATAGGATGCAAGGGTCCATGACACCCCCTCATTCGGCACAGTTATGCCTTCTCAAAGTTTGCCTCTCACTTGCAGGTAGCACTACATCGACGCGCCTGCTCATTTCGTCGCAGACTTCTGCTTTGCCAGCGACGCTCAGGCACCACACTAAGGTACTGCACTCAGGTTTATGGGCTTTGTTGGTTGCCTTGACCTGCATGAGGATGTTCTAGGGCTGCATTTAGATGTCCTTACCTGATGAAAGGGTGTCCTGGGCAAAAATGAAACGGGTGTTGTTGCATTTTTCAAAAGTACTCACAATTTAGCATACGGTTCTGCCATCACAAATTTGAAGGCTGTCGGACCTGGGATGCCCTGTGCACATCCAGATGATGAATGCTGTATGGTACACCAATACAAAGCGCGAGGCGATGAACTTGCTTGCCCCTCTGATGTGCCAACACCATCAAGGGCGTCGTTTTGCCGCTTTTGCAAAGGAGCTCAACCTCTCTAATCACGTGCAAGATGCATTGTGGCGTGCAGTGATGTTGCGTTCATCACAATGCTTAAAAGCAATGTCGCATCATGTGGCAAGGGGCATGGGGCCTGATCCACCGTGTTTTTGCGACGCATGCACCGAAGAAGAGGTTTCCGTGACAGACATGGGGCTGTCGCTAGAGCTGCTTGCTGTGTACCCGAACTACGAGTGGGTGCCGCCCTCGGGAAACAATACGGATGCCGAAGGCACAACAGCTGCGATGGAGCAGGCAGTGCATGCATACTTGCAGCGTCTGGGGCGGTTGCCACGGCCCCTACCGGCTGGAATGTGCACAGAGCACCTCAAGTTGCTAGGCGCAGACCAGATCAACAGCGTACACACGCTCACAGGCAGCAGCCTCACACGGCAGTACATCATGCAGGAGATCGAGGCACGTGCATCACAGCAAGCATCGGTGTTGCTCATTCAGCTGTGTGGTCACGGTGGTAAGGGAGCTGAGTTGATTCTGGCTGATGGCAGTTGCATCGCGCTGTCAGACATCGCTGCTGCATTGCATGCCGCGCGCTACAAAGGCACTGTGGTATGCACCATCAACGTCTGCAACGCGGAGCCGTCTGCGAGCGAGCCATCAGCAGTGGCCCATGGTTGGAACGCGTGTTCGCCGTTCCCCTGGGTGCTTATTTACTCCAGCGGGCCGCAGGAAGTTCAGAATGTGTCCCATGCCACGCACTTTGCGCGTTTGTTAGGCAGGCTATTTTCTGAGCGTCCGACGTACGTAGAGTTACAGCAACGCTCGGCATGAGTTGTGGGTGGAGACGCGCGATCCGCGCCAGAGCCTGGGGAAGTGGCGTGGTCCACCTACCATCTGCATGGGTAACAATTTGTATTCTGGGCGTTTTCTGGAGCCGACACTGCGTTCTGTAAAGAACCTGTCAGCATGTAATCAATCATGCGGCCTACCTTAACTTCCAGTTTGCAATATTGCTCGGGCCTCGCAAGAATTCCGGGGCGGGTGGGGTACATTGTAAAGCAATTGTGGATGTTAATGTCTGTCTGCATATGCGGACTCTTCAAAATGCCTTTCAAATAGAGAGAATCATTTCACACACAAACAACCTCTAAAACATATTCTTTTCAGAGGTGTTCATGTGAACACGTTTTAAATAGGGATGATTGATTGATGGATTGATGATTCTTATTTTTTGTTGAAATAATTCTTCTTCCCAAGATGGAGAGTCTTTTCAGAGGTGTTCATGTGAACACGTTAAAAATAGGGATTGATTGATGGATGATTCTTATTTTTTGTTGAAATAGTTGTTGTTCCCAAGATGGAGAGTCTTTTCAGAGGTGTTCATGTGAACACGTTAAAAATAGGGATTGATTGATGGATGATTCTTATTTTTTGTTGAAATAGTTGTTGTTCCCAAGATGGAGAGTCTTTTCAGAGGTGTTCATGTGAACACGTTTAAAATAGGGATTGATTGATGGATTTTTTTTTTTGTTTTGTTGAACTAGTTGTTGTTCCCGAGATGGAGACTCTTTTCAGACTACAGTCAGAGACAGAATTTGTGGGACACCCTTACCGGTGACCCTTGAACCCAATTGATTGGGTAGGTCAGCTAAAGGTTTTGTATCAAGTTCCCAATCCTTCGTGTCCTTCATCCCGTATTTCAGCATTTAAGCTGGCCCAGAGGATAACAATTGTAAGCTGCTAACTGACCCAGGTGGGTCGGTTGGTTGAGCGCCCACATTTGCCTCTCCGGAAGCTGGGGTTTTAGGGGGGGGGGCAATAATCTAGGGCTGGGTCTCTATATTACTATTCTACAGTCGGCAGAACAGTAAAATGAAACATCAAAAAAACCGGTATAATGCGGTGGCAATCATATATTGTATGAGTTTTAGCTACTTTGTTGTGCTGGACTGCACACACCCCCCCTCCTCTTCAGCTCCCTGTGCTGGACTGCATAGTTTTCTGAAGCTTCCCTGGCGAGCCTCTCTGTCTCTGTGCTCCTCCCTCGTAGCCCTCCTCAGATCAGAAGCACTTCCGTCAGCGCGAGCAATGTCCAAGGCAAGTATCGTCCGCGAGTGGACCCGCACGGATGGCTCCAAATGCGTAGGCGGCAGCGGTGACAATGCCAAAGCACCCCCAGGATCGCTCATGCTTTACAACAGCTTACTGGATGAGAAAGTTCCATTCGTCCCAGCTTCGGGACCGGGTAGCAAGAGTCTCTCCTGGTACACCTGCGGGCCCACTGTTTACGATGTTTCGCACATGGGGCATGCTAGGAACTACGTCACGTTTGATATTATCCGCCGAGTGCTGGAGGACTATTTTGGGTACAACATTCTCTACGTCATGAATGTTACAGATGTTAACGACAAGATCATCATCCGCGCTCGCCGCAACTACCTACTGGCAAAGTACAAGGAAGGAAAGCACACGGACGCTGAGGTAAAAGCTTTCGCTGAGAAGGCTGTCCAGAACAGCTTTGCAAAGCAGAGAGCAAAGCTCGCAGAAGCGGAGGCCTTGGTGGTCGCAGCCAATGAAGAGCAGGAGGCTGCTGCAGCTGACAAAAAGGGGGTCCTTCAGCGACAACTGAACGAGCTGGATGGTGCTATTAAAAACGAGGCCCACAAGCTAAGTCAGATTCAGACAGCCCTGAGAGCGTTAGGACAGGCTGGCGATTCAGATACTATCTACGCGGTTGCCTCGGATTTTGTAGCTGAGGAGCTGGACAGAGAGCAAGGCAAGAGCGTGACGGATTCATCAATCTTTAGGGCGCATGCTGCCAAGTATGAGTCGGAGTTCACTCAAGATATGGATTCCTTGGGTGTGCGCCGCCCAGATGTGCTCACCCGTGTCAGCGAGTACATGGACGAGATTGTGGACTACGTCAAGAAAATTGTAGACAATGGCATTGCCTATGAGAGCAATGGAAGTGTCTACTTCGATACAACGAATTTCAGGGCGTGTGGCCACACCTACGGCAAGCTCAAGCCTTGGGCTGTGGGATCTTCTGCAGCCGAGGGGGAGTCCAACTTCGAGACATCAGAGAAGCGCTCTAACACTGACTTTGCCTTGTGGAAGGCGTCGAAGCCTGGGGAGCCCTTCTGGGAGTCTCCTTGGGCCAGGGGCGGCCTGGCTGGCATATCGATTGCAGTGCCATGGCTAGCACCCTGATCGGATCCCGCAAGGACATCCACACCGGTGGGGATGACCTGAGGTTCCCACACCATGACAACGAACTGGCACAAGCTGAGGCATTCTACCATAACGAGGGCTGCCACCAGTGGGTTAACTACTTCCTCCACTCAGGCCACTTGGAGATTGAAGGGCTGAAGATGTCCAAGTCACTGAAGAACTTCATCACCATCAGGGAGGCTCTGAAGTCATTCTCTGCTCGCCAGTTGCGTCTCTTGTTTGTGCTGCAGTCTTGGAACAAGTCCATGGTGTATGGAGAGGCCTCCAGGGCCGAAATGAAGGCTCGGGAAGCGCAGCTGAAAAACTTTTTCCAGAACATTGAGGTTGCTGTGCGCGGGGTGGACGAAATCACCTCCTGTGCTAAATGGCAGGCAGAGGGACCTGTCTCAAAAGCTGCAGGCAGTACAGAATCAGGTGCATGAGCACTTGCTTGACAACCTGAACACCGCAGCTGTGATGGACACCCTCAGCGAGATCATCAAGAGCACCAACATCTACCTTTCCAAGAAGCGAGAGTCTGCGTCTGCAGCTGCCCCGGCCCAGCCCTTTCTCCTACGCAAGGTGTCCACCTATGTGACCAGGATGCTGTCCATGTTTGGTATTGTCGATGCATCCTGGGACAAGCCTGGCTTTGCTGACGCCGCAGGCGGGGCTGGGGATTCCAAGGGTGCAGGCTACCTGGATGCCTTTGCTGCATTCCGTGATGAGGTGCGATCACTTGCCCGCACCCAGGCTGATCCCAAGGAGACCATGACAGCTTGCGACCGTGTGCGTGATGTGGCCCTTGTGGAGCTTGGTGTTCGATTGGAAGACCGAACAGATGGCAAGGCCATTTGGAAGCTATACGACCCAGCAGTTATAAATGCTGAGCAGCAGGAGCGAGCTAAGACAGCATCTGAGGCTAGGTCGTTCATCCATGGGGGCGTACAGTCAACGGAATACTAAAATGAAACCGCTTCGTGTATTAGATGCGGTTACAAATCTTGAATTGGTCTCTTGTTATCCTGACGTCGTCGGCGTCTTGCTCCCTCCCCCCCATACATCATCCGCGTGTTCCATGCGTCGTGTGTGTGTGTGTGGTGTTCCACTGCCCCGTGGGTTGCTACACCATTTGGTTACACCATACACTCCAGAAAGCGGTTTCATTTTAGTATTCCGTCGACTGTATGAAGAGGATTCGTCTACATATTTGCGTGTGTCAATGAGTGTCCTGTGTGTGCCATTCGACAGCAGCCGCCGCTACGCGTGTGTGAGTTTAAGTTGTCGTCGACTGTGATGTAGTGTTTGGCTGTCTTCACAATGATGTATCAGATAAGACGATCTTAATGGAAAATTTGTCACAATCTAGAACAAAAACGCAAATTGCATTCTCTCCAAATCCAGCCATAGCAAATCATTGCAATGGGGTACAACAACATCGCAACTTGTTGATGCGCAGATGACGTGGCTCACGCACGACCTATGATTGGGAGTAAGATCTGTAAACCTGTCACACAACACAAACACACGATGTTTTAGACCAAGGGCATTCAATAACACAAAATCTGGCTCAATGCGCACCTCCTCAATGTCATCAAATGCATATGCTAAATGCCCATTATGCACACAAAGTATGACAAATGGAATGTGTTTGTGAGGGACAACCTTAAATGCGTCTTGGACAGTATTGAACCCTGTAAGCACACACACTGTCGGCTTCGACAATACGGATTCCTCATTTAAAAATCCCATCTGTACGAGGTATCCTTATACCCAATCAATAAAAGTCCTGAATTAAAACCCATGTCCTCCCCCGGTGTTGCAATGAAAAAATGATGGTCGCATAAAAAAGATCCATATTTAATTCTCTATTATAAATCCTCGAAGCTTCACAAGAGTCAGCAGCTCAATTTCAGAAAAACATGGCATCTCGGGAAAATCCCCTTACCGGACATCCTCACATCGGCAATCGCCCACATCAAGCGAATGCTTCCAGATTGGTCACCACCAGACCTCTGGCACCCATATGCTACCCTGACGCCGTACAAGAGCGGCTATGCTATGCTCGGCAAGCTTAAGCCTGGAGCCCAGATCATGGTCAAATACGCATCCGGTTACAGGCACCATGGCATCTTTGTCGGGCAGCAAGTGGTGGCACCAGGGGATATCGAAGTCCCGACAGTCGTTGATGTGTGGGGAATTTCTAAGGAGCAGGCCAACGTCTCCTTGCGATCCTACGAAGACTTCGTTGCCAACGGCTCTATCTTTGCGGAGGCTTTGTACCCGAAGGGGCTGCTCTGGATCAGACCCTCTCGGCAAGCCTTGCCCTCGCTCTGGTCAAAGATGCTGAGCAAACCCCATTTGTATACAACGCCGCATTTAACAACTGCGAGCACTTTGCAACGATGTGTCGCTGCCTCAGGTGTGCATGGAAGGCATACCATCTCATCATTGACGCACAGTTTGCTGAACTGAATACATTCCCTGCATCACATCTGCCTCCCCGCGGTTTTGTAGGTATCTGAATGAATCACAAGCCCATAACCGTTTGGCCTAAGAATCGCAGTAGACGGCTCAGTTTATGGCCCTTACCACATGAACACCTCTAAAAAGACTCTCCATCTCTGGAACAATAATTATTTGAGACATAAGCACCAATTTGTAACCGATCTGTAAAGACATAGAAGTTACATCTTCAAAGTAGCCTGAAAAGTCAAAGTGCTGGCTCACATCGTGCGCATAATCATTTGAATAATCATTTTCAAAGAGTTCCTGCCTCAGAATCAAATAATATTTATGCTACATCTGGAATTATTGGGCACACGTAGCTATTAAATTAAGGTACTCGCAAGGGGCCCCCTTCCCTTCCCTTCACTAGGTAGGGTAGGGAGGGGTCCCACTTGAATACCCAGATACAGGGGAATAGGCCATTCGCTTGAGCAAACTGAACACATTTCTGAAAAGTTTGAGGAGAGTAAATAAATACTTGCTCTACGGTGTCAAGAAACGTGTCTTGCCTAACACAAGACCCAGTTGCTTTCAAGTTTCACAATGGCCCTGAACTCGGGGACAGCTACCGCTGGATCACATGAGCAGCTTGCATACATCTGCGTGACCTGCCTTGGCAGCCGCCCTCAAGGCCCTGCTGTCGACAGAGTTCGCCCGGGCCATGAACTCAATTCCAGCCACCTCTGGATCCATGAGCAGCTTGCAGACATCTGCGTGACCTGCCTTGGCAGCCGCCCTCAAGGCCCTGCTGTCGACAGAGTTCGCCCGGGCCCTTAACTCAATTCCAGCAACCTCTGGATCCATCAGCAGCTTGCAGACATCTGCGTGACCTGCCTTGGCAGCCGCCCACAATGCACTGCTGTTGATATGGCTCGCCCTGGCCCTGTACTTGAGTCCAGCCACCTCTGGATCCATGAGCAGCTTGCAGACATCTGCGTGACCTTCCTGTGCAGCCTCACGCAAGGCCCTGCTGTTGAGATTGTTCGCCCTGGCCCTGTACTTGAGTCCAGACACCTCTGGATCCATCAGCAGCTTGCAGACATCTGCGTGACCTTCCTTCGCAGCCGCCCGCAAAGCCCTGCTGTTGTCATTGTTCGCCCTGGCCCTGTACTCAAGTCCAGCCACCTCTGGATCCATCAGCAGCTTGCAGACATCTGCGTGACCTGCCTTGGCCGCCGCCCACAAGGCCATGCTATTGATATGGTTCGCCCTTGCCCTGAACTCAATTCCAGCCACATCTGGATCCATGAGCAGCTTGCAGACATCTGCGTGACCTTCCTTGGCAGCCGCCCTCAAGGCCCTGCTGTCGACAGAGTTCGCCCTGGCCCTGAACTCAATTCCAGCCACCTCTGGATCCATCAGCAGCCTGCAGACATCAGTGTGACCTGCATAGGCAGCCAGCCACAATGCCCTGCTGTCGCTAGAGTTCGCCCTGGCCCTGTACTCGAGTCCAGCCACCGCTGAATCCATGAGCAGCTTGCAGACATCTGCGTGACCTTCCTGTGCAGCCGCCCACAAGGCCATGCTGTCGCTAGAGTTCGCCCTGGCCCTGTACTCAAGTCCAGCCACCGCTGGATCCATCAGCAGCTTGCAGACATCTGCGTGACCTCCACTGGCAGCCTCACACAATGCCCAGCTGTCGCTAGAGTTCGCCAGGGCCCTGTACTCAAGCCCAGCCACCGCTGGATCCATGAGCAGCTTGCAGACATCTGCGTGACCTTCACTGGCAGCCAGCCACAAGACCCAGCTGTCGCTAGTGTTCGCCAGGGCTCTGAACTCAATTCCAGCCATCTCTGGATCCATGAGCAGCTTGCAGACATCTGCGTGGCCTGCTTTGGCCGCCGCCTCCAAGGCCATGCTGTCGCCATAGTTCGCCTGGGCCCTGAACTCAAGTCCAGCCACCTCTGGATCCATTAGCAGCTTGCAGACATCTGCGTGACCTACATGGGCAGCCGCCCACAAGGCCCAGTTGTCGCCAGAGTTAGCCCGGGCCCTGAACTCAATTCCGGCCACCGCTGGATCCATCAGCAACTTGCAGACATCTGCGTGACCTGCCTTGGCAGCCACATGGAGAAGCTCGTTTTCATTTTGGTTCGCCCTCAATTGTAGGGCCCCCTTAACCTGTACAAGAGGATTGGACACCAAGCATACTGCTAGAAGGTCGGCTCGCCCCCCTTTAGCCATCATCTCTCCAACTAGCTGTGGTGGTTGGATCAGTCCGGTAAGGGGCCATCCAGAAAATCTGTCGTGCAGAGTTTTACACACTAATACAATCTTTGGGTTGGAAGATAATAGGGCAATACGATCAAGAATGTCATGGGGAAACGTTAGGAATGGAAACGATGATCGCGTGTGCGAATGCATGTTCGATGAACATGTGTGTACAAACAAGCGCACAGGATGGTATAAATAAACAATGAGTTGGGATAAACCCTATAAACCCTTGGTTGCACTTGCCTGGCATGCAAGCGGCACTTGCCTGGCGGTATCTGCAAGCGGTACAGAATGGGTGTTCCTGTCTCCCGGCGATTTTTTTGAATTTTCCAAGCAGAAGTTAGAGACGTACGAACGACTCACTCACTCGCCAACAAGAGATTTAGCTCTCCGCGGAATTGCGATTCCGACCAGAATTTAGACCAGGCTCCGAAACCAGTAAAAATCCATCCGGGAGGCAGGAACAAATGTACTGGTGCAAATTGTCTTACTCTCTTACATTAAGGAATTCAAGTTTCATCAAGTTTTGTAACCGATATTGTCAATACAACAAATATTGTCTTCAGGAGATTGACACATGTCTCAAGTTAGAGAGTCGTTCAGGAGGGGTTGTCTACGTCTGGGTTGTTCTTCTTCCCCGTCAATCTCATGGTGTCCGATACCAACAGAGCCGGGTTCGATTCTCTGCAACTCCACAATTCTGGCAAAGTTCCACCTTTATATGGGTCTTCCTCCTCCAATTCTTAGTAAATTTCCTGGCTGTGGATATCTTGACAGAAGACGCGTCCACCGCGATTCACAGCTGTCACGATCATACGAGAATTTTTCACATATCCAAGTGAGGTTCCGTCTTTCAGGTCCATGTTTATGAGATGCGGTAGCCAGGACAAAAGTCTAGTCGCGCCCATAGTGGTCTGCTGTATGGCTTTCGACACCTTGGCATGTCCATACTGGGCAGGGGGGGGTTTGAGGATTTTCGGCTCCACAACGAAAAGGGTGTTGATAGCATGTGAGAATACAAGGGCGCTTCCGTTGGCGATCTTGTAGCAGCCGTCATCGAAGAAGTACTCCACAGCGACGAGGAACAAACGTGACGTTGGGGATGTGTGGTGTCTTTGTTTAATAAGGTGAAGCAATGCGTCATACTTCAAGATGCGTGGATCACCGGAAACAGCCGATGACGCCCGCAGTGCATGGAGACGGCTGACATTCTGGCAGTGGAGGCGATCAAGAAACTTGGTTGTGCCGAGACTGTCCATGTCGAGCGACAACGCCTTTCCTAGTTTGCGGACTGGTTTTGAAATGGGCTGACAAGGTGGGATATATATATCGGTCGGCATCGCGTCGATGAATACTCTTTTTCTTCGCGCAATCGCTCAATGGTTTTTATCAGGTATGTATGTTGCGTTGTTTAGACTCGTTTTTTAGAAACGCACACGAAACACTTGTCGTCGATTAAAGCCGCATTGAGTCTTACGCAACCGCATTCACTGTGGTTGCTACTGCTGTTCTTTGAGTACCCCATTGCTATTTGGGGCCATTGGCTGCCATGCAAAACATGCGATGTCCCGTATGATTCAAAGAGCATCAGAATCACCATAAATCGTCTTCCCACACCACTTGTACCGAATTATTTAGAGTGACCAGTACTTTATGTTCATATGTCCCAATTCCGTGATACTTCGTAGCAAGAATAATGACGTTAGTCTGCTTATATTTCCTAGCACAAACTTTGTCAAATCCCCACCAGAATCCATCTTCATCCATCCATGTTCTCTTGTTGTGCAACTGGCACTGGAGCTCGTTAGGAATGTATCGTTCGATGTAATCACTACCCCATTCAGGCACGAGGCCTCTCATGAGGCGGGCCAATTCCAATGTTTTTTGCTTTTCAATTGTATCAAGATGAACATCTTGGACCCCATTGCAAATCAAGTCGGACGTACCCGACACAGTGATGTCCGAAGCGTAATCTGACATTCTATAGTTATTCTCAAATAAAGTGGGACACCCTTTATAATGATGGACGAGGCCGTCACATCCAATCCACCAAGGAGACACCAATCATCATCGAATCCCATCCAATAAGTGCTCCCCCAAGAGTATCGACATCGTTCCGCCGTTTGATATAAGATGATTTTGTGCGCGGTGATCGTCTGAAGACGTCTTGGTCAGTCAGTCGTCGTCTTGTGGTCTGCCATGTCAAAATAATTGTCCAACTCTCTCAGACTGCAGCCAAGTACTTGAAGCATGAACAAAGGGTGCTTGATTTATGCCTCTGCCTGATGTAAGGTGAGAAGCCCAAGTGTTACAGTGAGAAGCCCAAGCGTTACAGTGAATGGTGTACGCGAGTCATCAAAATGAATCCAATCTGCCCGCGCTCCCCCTTCAGAAACAAATAGAGTCTGCTTGTGATCGTGCGGTTTCTTTGGATGACCCCAGTACCACAGTGAATGCGGTTGCGTAAGATGCGGTGGCTAATGCAAAACACGGAAACACAAAAACACGCCAATTTACTAAACTTGGTTTGGTTCGAAGAACAATTTACATCAGTCACCCCGTCAATATTTGTTACACACCTCCTTACAGTCCAGAATTCAATGCTATTGAGCTATGCTTCGCTAAGTAATGGGCGTTCCTGCCTCCCGGCCGATTTTGACTTGTTGCGAAACATGGTATGGAGCGGATTTGTGATTCCTTTGTGCTGATGTCTCAAGCTAGCGAGACGTTCAGGAGGCTCTAAATCCTGATTAGAAATTTAAAAAAATCGGCCGGGAGGCAGGAACGCCCATTTAAGGTGAAGAGAGACTTTCGTCGTTTGAACTACATACCGAATGAAACAAAGACGCACGTGTCTGATATGATTTCCTTAGCATTCGGCAACCTCACTGATAAAATTAGTATGGGTTGTTTTGAACACGTTTGGAACACTTATGGTATAAAGCGGTCTGTGACGTATTGATTATGAAAGATGGCGACGAAACCTCCGACAGTCGCGAAATTGAAGGAGCTACTGAAATTGGCTGAAGTACCATACTCGTCGAAGTCCAACAAGGACGATCTTGTCCGTTTATGCGAAGACAATGGTCTCATCGCCAGACCCCCTCCAGAATACAAGACGGTGGAAAAGATGTGTGTAGTGAAATGCGCCCTGAAGAAGGCAATGAGTCTTGACGATGAAGAATTCGGTAAGTTTAGGGAGCATGTGGACCAGCTCGTCAATGTGGTGAGCCGCATGTTACGGCGGTCCAGTCTGGTGCTGACTTTCCACATCACGAGTCTATTAGAGAAAGGTCTGGATATTCCAGACCTGTACAACATGAAAGATACCTACTGGAAGGATTGGCTACGTATCGGGGTAGACGGAATCTTCCCTGATGAGGAAAGCAAGATATCGTACGAAGCTGTGAAGGACTCCATCGGCGATGTAATTGGTAATGACGACGCTGACTACATCGAGTCTTATCCGATCTATTTCGATCAGGTATTGAACTATGCAGGTCACACATTGAGCACTGTCGTGTCAAACAACGCATGGGTTCCTTTGATACCACGTCTGGCCAGACTCACTTCCACCACTTTAAATAAATTAAATGCCCCGAAGACGCTGGACACATCGAAGATCATTCGGGGATACGACGTGATGCAGGCTATTCAGCAAGAAGTCCAACACATGGAGGGATGGCCAGAGTCTGTTCAAGAGTACGTCAATGAAGTTAGGGAGATGCTGAGTGTTCCAGATGGAAGTCGAGTTTATGATAACTATGGCAAAGACATGGACTTTCCGACCATGGTCCGGTTTAATTATTGGATACAGACACGGTTGGAGGATATGGATGCACGTCGTATCCGATTGATGCCCATCTTCAATGTCCAACGGGTGCATGTTCGCCTTGACCTGAAGACCCTCGTGAACCTGTTCAGGCACATGTTCCCCAATGACCAGAAACATCGTTGAGCTTTCAAAGTGGGAACATGTAAAGAATCCCGACAGCTTCATGTTTCCCCAGAGGCCTGCACAGAAGAAGAAAAAATCATGTGGTCCTGGTGAATGGGAGGCATACAAGTCAGTCCTGAAGCAGTACGATGATGATGTTAAGGATATCAAGGCTACTGACGAGTACAGACATGCAAAGGGTTTGTATGACACGCTTGTGAACGCCCGAAAAACAGTCGCAGGTTCCTTCTTCAGAAAACCACCTGTCAAGAATGGGTGGGTTTTCGACTGCAGCATCTGTACTGACGGAGTCTCTTTGAGCATGCAATACAGCAAGACAGTACAGGTCCTTGTCTCAGATTTGAAGAAGACCTGTAAGAAGCCTCGTAAAGAAGAAGGTATCAAGATCGCAGAAAAATACGACGGCTCACTTAAAACGATATTGCCCGATATGGGTATCGTCGTCCTGGGTGTGGACCCAGGACGGAGCAACATCGCTACGGTAACGTATTTGGCAGACGATAAAAATAAGACATGGAAGCTGACACGTGGTGCATTTTACCACAAGTCGGGTATCAAGAAGCAGACAAGGCAGAAGGAACTGCGTTTTGCTGACATGATTCTATGTGGGAGTCTCTGCGTGAAAATGGAGCAGCTTTGAGTACATCGAGGACGGATAAGATCTCCGCGTACTTGTCAAATTACGCTAAGTTTTCTGACGAGTGGTGGAGATTGGCTTTGCGACGCCGAGAATCCCGTGACAACTTGCAGCGTTACATCGGAAAACGAAAGGTCAAAGACTCTTTCTGGGCGGGTATCAAGCGGTGCATGATGAAAGAACTTCCTGATATGAAGGTTTGCGTGGCCTACGGATCTGCCATCACGAAAATGAAGCCTACTGGACCGGGAGAAGTTGCAGTTCCCACTGGGGCCATGTTCGCATCGTGTAAAAGAATTTTCAAAGAGGACGTTTCTGTGACAGATGAGTTCAAAACGACTCTTATGTCGTGGGAGACGGGTAAAGAAAAAGAACGTGTTTACAAGATCCCAAGTGTTTGTTCAGCAGACGTGAAGCTTAGGTTGGGTGGTGAACGTTTTGGTCACACGAAATCGAAACGATGCCAAAGGTCGCTGATTGCGACCACTTAGGGGTAAGGTTGTACAATAAACGTAAAGGCGCACAAGAGAAGCACAGGAGGGGTGGCTTCGCCACTTCCCTTGTCGATTCTCAAAAATCGATCGAGCGGTACCCAGAGGTACGAGGACTGCGATTCTCTCCAGAAACATGCATTTACTCGGACCGGGATCGCTCTTCTGCTCTCACAATCGCAAGGCTGCACTGCATGGAATTGATGGGTCTAGGACGACCTCTTCCATTTGCCCACAGCAGCTCTGTTGTTGTTGATGAATAAAAATTCGTATTGTTGTAGACACCACTCGGCCCCCCTCCGGTGGTCGCGACAACATTAGGTTACACCGCAAGGTGTACCGTACACTCAAGAAAGCGGTTTCATCGAGTGTAGGTCCCTATATTACTATTATAATATCCTTAAAAATTGTGTATTAGTGTATGTGTGTTATGAGGTGAAAACGATTCCATGTAAATACAATTATTGTCAAGCAGAAGCCTGCTTGGGACCATTCGGTTTTCTTTGGATGACCTTGTTTAGTTTCCCTTTAACAAAGGACCTTGTCTGGGACAGGGTCCCTATATTATGGGGTGAAAACGATTCCATGTAAATACCCACATATTGTCAAGCAGAATCGCCACTCACCTGTGAACAATTAGCCGGCCATCCGAAGATCCCTTTCAACCTTGCAGGATACAGCAGTGCCCTCCCACTGCCACCAGGCCAGTGCCTCTGCAAGAGCTCATCAAGGCGCTCGTAGGTTAAGATCGACTCTGCGTCAAACATTCTGCCCAGGGCAGCGATGAAGTGTGTGCCTGCCTTGCCACCTGCCGTTTCTTCAAAAGTCCCAGTTGCCAACAACATCACGTCCTTGTGTGCAACGAGATGGAACTGTGCATCATGATCTGCTCTTGATGCGTCAAGCAGAGATATTCCGTGCTGGAACGGCAGACCAGGGCCGGGGGCAATGGCATTTTCTTCGCACATGTTGAGCACGCGGATGAGTGTGCCACAAAAACGTTGAGCTGCCACCACTGCATCGATGGCCTTAGCTGACACCAGCTGTTTGTAAGAACATACCAATGTACCGTGACGTGGCGACCCCTCATTCATGCCATGCCCACAGAATAACAAAAGAGCAACGTCCACTGAGGGCTCCAACAACCAAGCCAATTGGTCCATGACGGTCCTCCGGCACACGGTGCCTTCGAGAACATTGATCTCCATACCAGAACCCAAAACCTTGTTGACAAAAACATCATGGTCCTTCATGGCTCCGCCACATCTGTACCCCTTCAAGTCCCTTGGCAGCGTACCACACTCTTGCAATGTGTGCATAAGCACGAATCCCAACCCGTCTACGTAGTAACTTGGAAAAATGAACAAGGCGCGACGAGTCTTCACGGACGCCATCATGTGCTCCTACTCTCAAATCTAATCCGGTACCGCGAATTAATAATAATCCGCCGCATTGTTGTTATGCTCCAATCAATGACGATCGATTTCCAGTGTTGCAACCTTCTCAAGCCGCCGCGTGGCATGATGTGTGATAAGGATGCCTCTGCCGTGCGTGATGGGGCTGAGCGATAAGCCGCCGCCGCCGCATCAGTTCCGTGCGTGTGCGTGATGAGTCTGGACGAGGAGCCGCCGGCGTGCATGGATTCTTTGGATTGCTTTGACATTGAGATGATATGCATTGAGGTGAGATGCATGAGATTGCATTCAATCGTCAGCACTTTGTCTCTGTACGTTTATATATAGCGTTTCCTTGTCTGCTGCGCCTTTAGGGACATGAACATGGAGCCGCCCCCCCTGCAAAACCAACTACCCTTCTACGTCACCCAAGAGCAGTTCGTTGCATGCGAGCTCCGCATCATGCAACGCATGCATCAACATTTGAACGACATTAATGATATGCGCGCTGAGCTCATCGCAGCCAACATGCACATGCAACAACAGATCAACGACGTGCGCGACGCAGTGCGGGCGCTGGAGCACAGGTGCGGTGTTAGGACATTGACCTGTGCGGCGGTTGCGCTAAATTCGAGATTTTAACCGGGCACTTTTTGACACTGTTACTCAGCTAATTGAATCGCCTGGGATTGCTTATTGAAGATCCTGAAAAGTACATTACCCCCCCTAAGAACGAGATAGTTGCCTATCCAGGTGACGATAAAAAAATCATTCCCAATTCGTGCAGCAGGGATGGCAGAGTCTGCTACTATCAATTTGACCCCCTCTGGAATCTGAATTGGCTCGTAGATGATGGGGGCCTCAGCCTGGGTATCCTCAGCCACGGGGTGTTGGACCTCAAACCGGATCTTGGCAATGTTAGGGTCCAGTCGCTCCATGACCATGTGCACACCATCTCCGATCAGTCTGCGGTACAAGTTGTCATTCTTGTAGCTGAACGTACCGGAAAACGGCGGCATTTCTGCAGTCCGGGCACACATACAATTATGTAATTATGTAATTATATTATTATGTGTTCTGCCGTTTGCGTGCGTCCTCCGATACATTCGGCAGTGTTCCGCCGTTTGCGTGTGTCCTCCTCCGATGGACAAGTCAGATCATTCGCGAGTCCGCAGCTGAATTCCCCTGCCCCACTCCGTGGGTCCCGCGATTCCCTTTCATGATACCGGAATAGTTTGTTAAGCAGACGCCTGCTTGAGACGGCAGTTAATGAAAGATGAATCGCGGATTCGAGGAATGAATCATGGATGTTGGTACTGACGACTGCTCAACATAAGGAGTAAAAAGCTGTGCATGTATAATCAAGTATGCCTTTCAAGGTGGGTTTTAAATCGTTGAACATTGGAGTGCAATGTGCAAGGTATGCCGATGTGCGTCAATTGTTTGGATTTCCTGACAGTTTGCAGGTTTTGTTTCTACAACGCAATGCGTTAGAGGCGTACGTCAAGGACGATAGCATACCCTTAGACCCTCAAAAAATGTGGCATGAGAATATTCATATCCGCAAATGCAATCTCAACGGACTCGTCTGTGCGCTTATGAGGAGACTGACACTGTTGGAGCACATGCGAGCATGGGAGAACAATAAGGATGGGCCTAGACGGAGGGCATGCATTGTTGAGATTTATGTGGAGTGGAATGTATTAGAAAGGAGACTAACCCGCATCATTGCATCCGACGCTGTTGTGGGCGATTCCGTGATCCGCTTCTGCCCAAACGAAACCACTTGTCTTGCCAGACAGTTGGACCCAACCCTATTGTCATCAATTCCACCTGACGTGATAGAGAACATAATAAGTATAGTAGGGGAGCCAGACGCGAATGCGCTACGCGCAGCATCTCCTACAATCGACGCTCAGTATGTGCCGACGAAGATTAGGAAGATGTTCGTCGTTCTGGACCAGATTGCTGTTTAGTTTTGTAGTAAGCGTATCTGAAGAGTCAGGAGAGTGGGTTTAGCTCAGAGAAATTCCATGCAGCATGAAATTGCCAACGAGGCTTCGAAAGCCGCCGTGTAGTGGGCGAGAATGAATGGACGGATGGGGGGCATGCGAAAGCCGCATGTGAAAAAAAAATTGACTGAATTGTCATAAAAGAAACCGATAACCACCACAAAAACCCACAAATACCCACAAACACAATGGCAAACTTTACTGAATTATACAACGATGTTGCCAATGACACTTCGGGCGTTCCGTCGGATCCATTTTGCGATCGCGCAAGAGAACTCATTCCGCCCATGGCGCGCGTTTGGAAGGTACTTGCAAATCTCGGCATTCAATCGTGGGACAACGAAATCTGCCATGGAGACTTGAATGCCAACGACTACACAGACGGAAACCACGCCAAGCTGTTTATCCTCAATCTGATGACATTCTCGCCGGACAATATCATATGCGATCCCCGCTTCCAAGGCATGTTTCTTGGTTTGGAAGCCGTCTTCTCGTTCAATCCTTATTGTCCCGATCACCCTCACATCACACGCAAGATTGTAAACAGTCTGTTCATTGAGGTGGATGACGAGATGATCGATTGGGTGTCAGCTGAAGGATTCATCAATATGGAATGGGACTTTGTACAGCACATAGCGTCCCAGTGGTTGCGAGCGTGGTGCTCGGCGCGCAAGATCCAGCGCATGTACCGCAAGTACATCGAGCACAAAAAGATCCAGCGCCAAAAGCGCCTCCTCATCACAATCCCCAGGATCGTGTCATTGCTCAAGGATTGCAAGGGTCGCGAATAAGTAATTATTCGAGAACAACTGTTTTTTTTTACCTTTTTCCTCAAAGTCCAGACACTGCATCACCCGGCTCGGATGCCAGGTCCGCCAAATGAGCTCCTCCCTGATGAATTACGGTTTACCAAAGAGGCTACTCGGAATATCATCTTCGAGAACCTCTTCAACCTGCTGCACCCCCCAACGTTGCCCAAAAGCAACGATCTGCAGTCTGGATGAGTATAAGGTGTGTCCCACTTTATTTGAGAACAATATGATCGTGATCGGGGCAGATGCCACCGGTGCATGTGAGAAGTTCCCCAGTCATGTCCCGTGCGCCTTTGTCAACATTCCTACGGGAGAAATCGTTGAGATATTCAGTCTGTCAGGCGACGGCACATTCAAGACCGGTGCCACCCTGGAACTCAAAATAGGTGACGAACACACATGGCATGCGGTAGACGCCCTACGAAGGGACATGATCAAGAAATGGTTTGATGTGGACGAGGCGGTGTTCCTGCCACCACGGACCATCACAGTGTTAGTGCCTCGTTACACCACCATCTATGACACGAGTGATGCTGGCGAGGGCACATGCAGCCTGTCATGCACCACTGGGGACACGCCGTTGCATGTCGGAGACCGCATCGGATTGTATGCCACACTGCGCAGTTTCGGCAGACATACGGTTTGCCATGCTGACGATTCATACCACAGCTTGGTGTTCGAATGCGAAGGCATCACGGCGGTAGTGAACGAGTTGATCACAAACTCTGGATCACGCCGGAGCGCATGAAAAGGTGTACGATCAACTTTACTGTTCCGCCGACTGTAGCGAGTCGTTCCTATTTTTATATATATGTAAACATGTATACGTGTACGTAAATGTCTTCAACAACCCGCAATTCCTCTTCTACTTCAAAACGTAAGAAGACTTCTGGAGATGCGACTTTTGCAGCTAAGCTGGCTGTGTTCATGTTGAACGCTCAATCACACGACATTCATTTTTCCGAGAAGGAGGGCTTCCTTCACTCGAGTGATTATGTGAAGGGTATCATCCCCCTTTTGCATATGAACATCAGTCGCGAGGGGTTTCAAGTGGTTATGAGCACTACGAAGGGTAATTTGTCCATTGCCCTAGCTCAGTTGTGTAGTAGCAAGAACATCGAGGATATTCTTTCTTTCGAAAAGTTCAGTTGCCTGCGTCAGTGTGCTTTTACAAGTGACGTTCTTGTTGACCGTTTCGTAGACACGATTGAGACTTCATATGAGACCCGTAAGAACGGAATTAAGTTGGTGAAGCAGTTGGCTAAGCACCAGCGATGGCAGGTGAGTGCCGGTATCATCCCCGAGTCCTCGATCGCGTGGTCTGAGAATCTTTAAATACAAAAAAAATTGAAAGGTTTTTTCGGAACGTTAGGAATACAACAACAACCTCCTCACACCCCTTAATATACTGCATCTGTCATACGAAATGTTTGGAATCTCTGACGTCTTCGCAATCATTGCGTCCCGACCCAAGGTATTCGTCATTTACGACAACCCGACTTTCGTCGCCAAGCCTGTGTTAACACGCAAAGGGATGTCCCACACCAAGAAGTAATCTGGATGAGAAGGTGTTCCTGTTTCAAGTATTTGAAACAAAACGGGGCCAAAATCAGCACCTCCACGTGGTGGCCCTGGATACCCAACCAAGCTGAAACAAATTTATAACTTATATTTATATTATATTTATATTATATTTATATTATATTTATATTATATTTATATTATATTATATTTATATTATATTTATATTTATATTTATATTTATATTTATATTATATTTATATTATATTTATATTTATATTTGTTTTATTTGTTTTTGGATGTTTCATTTTACTGTTCAGCCGACTGTAGTTACACATATGTATGTATAATGCTTGATGTGAACTGTGGGCTCCCCTCCGGTCGCCCACCCGCTCGGTTCCTCGTGGACTCCTTTGTGGGGCTCCCCTCCGGTCGCCCACCCGCTCGGTTCCTCGTGGACTCCTTTGTGGGGCTCCCCTCCGGTCGCCCCGCTGGGGGAAAGAGGTGAAAGGGGATCCGCGATTGTTGAATACAAAATCCTGGGCTTCCCTTATTTTTATCTTCGAGAACCTCTTCAACATTCTACACGAACCACTTTTTGTAGATAAATTCAGCAACAACGGCAACAAATAAAACAAAGATAGCTCTTTTCAAGTACATGTTTGTGCGGGCGCGACTCTCCTGTTCGCGAGCAAACGGTACGCCCTTGACCCAGTATGCTTCGAGACTCCCCACAAGTGAGAAACCCGAAACTCGAAACCCTAAACCATAAAACCTAAACCCTAAACCCAGCTATGGATTGTACAAAACATCAGGATCCACCACTTCAGTCCTTTTTCATGGAGCAACTTTCTATTGACCATGAATTTGATCAACGTGCTTCGCAAATGCGAGTCGGAATGCAAGAGGACCGGTGCGTCGCCAACGCACACGGCGATGAACGGCGGAAAGTATTACGTCGCTGCCAATGCCTACGATGAATTCATGAGTGCCTACATTGAAGCAATAAATGCCGGCAAGTTCCTCTCGATCGTCGAGCAGCACCGATACATCGGCCCGGCAATAGTCGACATCGACTTGCGTCAGTCCGAGCCAACAAGGATCTACGATGACGCAGACGTCCGCTTGTTCGTCAAGGCGTTTTTCAAGAAGCTCGCAAAGTACGTGGTCGTACCCGAGAACACTCAGTGCTTCGTCCTTGAGAAAGAAAAGCCGAGAGAGAGCAACATCCCCGACACGTGGAAGGACGGTGTGCACCTCGTCGTCCCAGACGTCGTGACGCATCCCTGCATCCAGCAAACCGTCAGGAAGGACATGCTGACCAACTGGAAGTCGTTCGGGGACGACTACCTAAACGATCCCAGTGACATGTACGATGAGGCGGTCATCGAGAGGAACGGTGAGGATGGATTCCATTAATAATGAGTATAATATACTCATCGGATTACCTCGTACTCATCGGATTACCTCGTACTCATCGGATTACCTCATACTCACCACGCAGGATGGTTAATGTACGGCTCCAAGAAGCCCGAGGAGACCTCCGCGTGGCAGGTAGCGTACACCGTCTCAAAGGACGGCAAGGTAACCGAGGGCTGCGAGCTGTCGCCCGGAGAGCTGGTCGAGCGCCTCTCGATCAGGAACAAATATATGGAGACAGCGCTCACAACCGAAGGACTCCAGAATATCCAAGACGACCAGGAGGAACGTGTGAAGAAGGAGATCGACCGCCGGGCCGCTACCGAAGAGGTCTACTGCGATTTCGCAGACGACGACGAGTCCTGGATGATGCTGGATAGCCTGTGCGCCCTGCTCGGCGAGGAGCGCTCCAAGACCCGAACGAATTGGATGAACGTCGGATGGGCCCTCAACAACATCCCGGTCGGCGAGTCGATTGCGCGACGCATGCTTTGGAAGCGCTTCGGCATGCTTTGCCCGACAAAGTACGACGATGGAGAGCACGACCGCAAGTGGAGCAACATGGGACCACCGAGGCAGGGACCGAGTGCCCTCGGCATCGGGTCGCTGCGCATGTGGGCCAAGGAGGACAACCCGGACGAATACAAAAAGTGGTCTTCCGTGCACAAGGCGCCGGCCAGAACTCTACGCAGCGCCGGCCGGCTGCAACCACCACCGAGGTTGAAGGACCGCTGACGCCCACACAGAACCAAGAGATTAAGTTGGACGCAGTTGCTAGGGAGCTTGAGGAAATGACCTGCTCTGATATAAACAAATACGTGGAACTCAAGAATGGATCCATAACCTTCAGGAACGCAGAGGGTATCGATGGAACAATCGACCGCAACAGATACATTGTAAAACTAGGTTCCCAGTGCCACGGCGCGATGCCGAAGACGTTCACCATGCCCAAGTCGGCGCTCGAGTTCCTCAATGGCGTGCCACGGGACTGCTCATTTGATGCGAAGCTGGAGACGTCCAACTCCGAGATCTCTGGTGTGACGATGAAGAGCAAGGACCACGAAGGACTCGAGGTCAAGGTGTGCAACGTCAACTCTGGAAACGAGAGCATTATAGTCTACATGAGGGATGCAAAGCCGAAGTTTATCAATGGCAAGTCAGACATCAAGAAGACAATGGACATCGTGTACAAGCAGCAGGAGATGGCTATGCAGAACCGGTTCGGTATCAACCAGCAGATATTCATCAACAACGGGACGGTCAACAACATTATCGTCAGGTCAGAGGATGACCCAGACTACGTCGTCATGCTCGATCAAATGCTCGAATTCTCCAAGGACAGGAGACTCATGAAGGGCAACGGCAACGTGTATGAACCTATCGAATCTTGCCCGTGTGCCTACCGAGTGCTCTGCGACTATGAAGAATATGTCAACAAGTCGTTGAAGCACAACCCGGAGACGTACAAGATGCTGCGGATGCACCCTTCTCGCGGGAAGAGCTGTGTCGAGTACATGCGGTTCCTGACAGAAGAGGAGAGCATGCCACAGTACACAGTCGACAAGGATCTACTGTCGTTCTCGAACGGAGTTCTTTGTCTGTCTGACATGCGGTTCGTCCCCTATGACGGTGACACTTCGAGCGTGATGGGAAAGGTTGCTCGCCACCATGTCGACTGCGACTACACTGCATCTACCGACACGCCGATCATCGACAAGATCCTGGAGACAAACTTCGATGGAGAAGTTGCGTCGATGTTTTATGCGATGGTCGGCCGGCTGTTCTTCGAAGTTGGCAAACACGACGACTGGCAAGTGATGCCATACATGATCGGCGTCGGTGGTACGGGCAAGTCTGTCCTGCTGAATACCATCACATCGTGCTTCGCTGAAGATGCTGTTGGCAATCTCTCCAGCAAGAGAGAGGAGGTGTTTGGTTCAGCAAACATCTTCGACAAAGAGGTCGTCGTGGGATGTGACATGCCGGCTGAAATGAGCAGCTGTATCCCGCAAGTATCGTTCCAGAGCATGACTTCTGGCGATCGGCTTGAAATCCCGAGGAAAAAGGAGAAGGCCGTGTTCATCAAGTGGACTACGCCTATCATTATCGCGAGCAACTACACGCCGGACTACAAGGACACTGGTGACAACATTGGGCGCCGCATCGTCTCCTTCCGCTTCGACGTCGCTGTACCAAAGGCAGAGCGCGACTATGGCCTCAAGGCTAAGATCATGGAGACTGGAGAGATTGCCAACTTTATCCACCGTGCCCTGGTTGAGTACGATGCCCTGCGGAAGCGCATTCGTGGAGACTTCTGGACGGCTGTTCCACCCATCATGATCGACTGGCAGAGCCGCCTCGCTGTTGCAACGAACAAGCTCCACGAGTTCTTGAGCATGGACAATGAAGATCGCCAATACAATATCGAGCACATCGAGGGAGCCACGACACTGCTGAGTACGTTCAAAACGGTGTACAAGAACGTCATGCAGTGCACGTTTGAGAAGGACGCCGGTGTGTTCCAACGCTTCGGTTTCAGGTGTTCAGACACCAAGGTGAATGTGTGCAAGTCATGCTCCAAGGTGTCTGGCAAAGGATGCTGTGTTGAGTACTCAGCAACCAACCGTGCCCAGCGCGTGGTCATTGTCAACATGAAGCTGTCTTCTGATGGTGATGACATTATCTTTCGATTCCATTGATTCCATGGTTTCTGTACTCAAGGCAGAAACATGTTTTGATATTTGAGAAACATAGTTGATGGATCTGATTGATGGTCTTGAATATTGGAATCATTGGAATCAGGAGAATTAGATCAAATATGTAACCGTACCCAGCGCGTGATGATTCCATGGTTTCTGTACTCAAGGCAGAAACATGTTTTGATATTTGAGAAACATAGTTGATGGATCTGATTGATGGTCTTGAATATTGGAATCATTGGTAAAGGAGAATTAGATCAAATATGTAACCGTACCCAGCGCGTGGTCATTGTCAACATGAAGCTGTCTTCTGATGGTGATGACATTATCTTTCTATTCCATTGATTCCATGGTTTCTGTACTCAAGGCAGAAACATGTTTTGATATTTGAGAAACATAGTTGATGGATCTGATTGATGGTCTTGAATATTGGAATCATTGGAATCAGGAGAATTAGATCAAATATGTAACCGTACCCAGCGCGTGGTCATTGTCAACATGAAGCTGTCTTCTGATGGTGATGACATTATCTTTCGATTCCATTGATTCCATGGTTTCTGTACTCAAGGCAGAAACATGTTTTGATATTTGAGAAACATAGTTGATGGATCTGATTGATGGTCTTGAATATTGGAATCATTGGAATCAGGAGAATTAGATCAAATATGTAACCGTACCAGCGCGTGGTCATTGTCAACATGAAGCTGTCTTCTGATGGTGATGACATTATCTTTCGATTCCATTGATTCCATGGTTTCTGTACTCAAGGCAGAAACATGTTTTGATATTTGAGAAACATAGTTGATGGATCTGATTGATGGTCTTGAATATTGGAATCATTGGAATCAGGAGAATTAGATCAAATATGTAACCGTACCCAGCGCGTGGTCATTGTCAACATGAAGCTGTCTTCTGATGGTGATGACATTATCTTTCTATTCCATTGATTCCATGGTTTCTGTACTCAAGGCAGAAACATGTTTTGATATTTGAGAAACATAGTTGATGGATCTGATTGATGGTCTTGAATATTGGAATCATTGGAATCAGGAGAATTAGATCAAATATGTAACCGTACCCAGCGCGTGGTCATTGTCAACATGAAGCTGTCTTCTGATGGTGATGACATTATCTTTCTATTCCATTGATTCCATGGTTTCTGTACTCAAGGCAGAAACATGTTTTGATATTTGAGAAACATAGTTGATGGATCTGATTGATGGTCTTGAATATTGGAATCATTGGAATCAGGAGAATTAGATCAAATATGTAACCGTACCCAGCGCGTGGTCATTGTCAACATGAAGCTGTCTTCTGATGGTGATGACATTATCTTTCTATTCCATTGATTCCATGGTTTCTGTACTCAAGGCAGAAACATGTTTTGATATTTGAGAAACATAGTTGATGGATCTGATTGATGGTCTTGAATATTGGAATCATTGGAATCAGGAGAATTAGATCAAATATGTAACCGTACCCAGCGCGTGGTCATTGTCAACATGAAGCTGTCTTCTGATGGTGATGACATTATCTTTCTATTCCATTGATTCCATGGTTTCTGTACTCAAGGCAGAAACATGTTTTGATATTTGAGAAACATAGTTGATGGATCTGATTGATGGTCTTGAATATTGGAATCATTGGAATCAGGAGAATTAGATCAAATATGTAACCGTACCCAGCGCGTGGTCATTGTCAACATGAAGCTGTCTTCTGATGGTGATGACATTATCTTTCTATTCCATTGATTCCATGGTTTCTGTACTCAAGGCAGAAACATGTTTTGATATTTGAGAAACATAGTTGATGGATCTGATTGATGGTCTTGAATATTGGAATCATTGGAATCAGGAGAATTAGATCAAATATGTAACCGTACCCAGCGCGTGGTCATTGTCAACATGAAGCTGTCTTCTGATGGTGATGACATTATCTTTCTATTCCATTGATTCCATGGTTTCTGTACTCAAGGCAGAAACATGTTTTGATATTTGAGAAACATAGTTGATGGATCTGATTGATGGTCTTGAATATTGGAATCATTGGAATCAGGAGAATTAGATCAAATATGTAACCGTACCCAGCGCGTGGTCATTGTCAACATGAAGCTGTCTTCTGATGGTGATGACATTATCTTTCTATTCCATTGATTCCATGGTTTCTGTACTCAAGGCAGAAACATGTTTTGATATTTGAGAAACATAGTTGATGGATCTGATTGATGGTCTTGAATATTGGAATCATTGGAATCAGGAGAATTAGATCAAATATGTAACCGTACCCAGCGCGTGGTCATTGTCAACATGAAGCTGTCTTCTGATGGTGATGACATTATCTTTCTATTCCATTGATTCCATGGTTTCTGTACTCAAGGCAGAAACATGTTTTGATATTTGAGAAACATAGTTGATGGATCTGATTGATGGTCTTGAATATTGGAATCATTGGAATCAGGAGAATTAGATCAAATATGTAACCGTACCCAGCGCGTGGTCATTGTCAACATGAAGCTGTCTTCTGATGGTGATGACATTATCTTTCTATTCCATTGATTCCATGGTTTCTGTACTCAAGGCAGAAACATGTTTTGATATTTGAGAAACATAGTTGATGGATCTGATTGATGGTCTTGAATATTGGAATCATTGGAATCAGGAGAATTAGATCAAATATGTAACCGTACCCAGCGCGTGGTCATTGTCAACATGAAGCTGTCTTCTGATGGTGATGACATTATCTTTCTATTCCATTGATTCCATGGTTTCTGTACTCAAGGCAGAAACATGTTTTGATATTTGAGAAAACATAGTTGATGGATCTGATTGATGGTCTTGAATATTGGAATCATTGGAATCAGGAGAATTAGATCAAATATGTAACCGTACCCAGCGCGTGGTCATTGTCAACATGAAGCTGTCTTCTGATGGTGATGACATTATCTTTCGATTCCATTGATTCCATGGTTTCTGTACTCAAGGCAGAAACATGTTTTGATATTTGAGAAACATAGTTGATGGATCTGATTGATGGTCTTGAATATTGGAATCATTGGAATCAGCAGAATTAGATCAAATATGTAACCGTACCCAGCGCGTGGTCATTGTCAACATGAAGCTGTCTTCTGATGGTGATGACATTATCTTTCGATTCCATTGATTCCATGGTTTCTGTACTCAAGGCAGAAACATGTTTTGATATTTGAGAAACATAGTTGATGGATCTGATTGATGGTCTTGAATATTGGAATCATTGGAATCAGGAGAATTAGATCAAATATGTAACCGTACCCAGCGCGTGGTCATTGTCAACATGAAGCTGTCTTCTGATGGTGATGACATTATCTTTCGATTCCATTGATTCCATGGTTTCTGTACTCAAGGCAGAAACATGTTTTGATATTTGAGAAACATAGTTGATGGATCTGATTGATGGTCTTGAATATTGGAATCATTGGAATCAGGAGAATTAGATCAAATATGTAACCGTACCCAGCGCGTGGTCATTGTCAACATGAAGCTGTCTTCTGATGGTGATGACATTATCTTTCGATTCCATTGATTCCATGGTTTCTGTACTCAAGGCAGAAACATGTTTTGATATTTGAGAAACATAGTTGATGGATCTGATTGATGGTCTTGAATATTGGAATCATTGGAATCAGGAGAATTAGATCAAATATGTAACCGTACCCAGCGCGTGGTCATTGTCAACATGAAGCTGTCTTCTGATGGTGATGACATTATCTTTCGATTCCATTGATTCCATGGTTTCTGTACTCAAGGCAGAAACATGTTTTGATATTTGAGAAACATAGTTGATGGATCTGATTGATGGTCTTGAATATTGGAATCATTGGAATCAGGAGAATTAGATCAAATATGTAACCGTACCCAGCGCGTGGTCATTGTCAACATGAAGCTGTCTTCTGATGGTGATGACATTATCTTTCTATTCCATTGATTCCATGGTTTCTGTACTCAAGGCAGAAACATGTTTTGATATTTGAGAAACATAGTTGATGGATCTGATTGATGGTCTTGAATATTGGAATCATTGGAATCAGGAGAATTAGATCAAATATGTAACCGTACCCAGCGCGTGGTCATTGTCAACATGAAGCTGTCTTCTGATGGTGATGACATTATCTTTCTATTCCATTGATTCCATGGTTTCTGTACTCAAGGCAGAAACATGTTTTGATATTTGAGAAACATAGTTGATGGATCTGATTGATGGTCTTGAATATTGGAATCATTGGAATCAGGAGAATTAGATCAAATATGTAACCGTGCCCATAGGTGGTACGGGCAAGTCTGTACTGCTGAATACCATCACATCGTGCTTCGCTGAAGATGCTGTTGGCAATCTCTCAAGCAAGCGAGAGGAAGTCTTCTTTTACGATTTACAAAGTCTGAATATATCTCGATGTGTAAAAACAGTTAACCAAACGAACCAAATATTCAATACACATATGACTCATTTTCAGCTGGTCTCATACTCATCAATCTCATCACCATCAGAAGACAGCTTCATGTTGACGATGACCATACGCTGGGCACGGTTGGTTGCTGAGTACTTAGCACAGCATCCTTTGGCAGACACATTGGAGCATGACTTGCACACGTACACCCTGGTGTCCGAACACCGGAACCCAAAGCGTTGGAACACACCGGCGTCCTTCTCAAACGTGCACTGCATTACGCTGCTGTACGCCGTTTTGAACGTAATCAGCAGTGTCGTGGCTCCCTCGATATGTTCGATTCTATACTGATGAGAGACTTCTCCATTCAGGAACTTTTGCAACCTTTCTCTCGATTCGACGAGATTCTCAGGATCTACGCCGCACTCGCGCATCAGTTTCTCCATGTCGGCAGCATTTTCAGCAGGGGTAGACTCTCCGCGATAACCACAGAACGCCGTGAATCCGTCGAATACTTCCTGCATGGATACGAACTTCTGTCCGGTATCTGTCACGGACATTGCAAACTGCTTGATATTGTCGTGTTTCTTGAGGTCTGGGAATTGGAATGCGGGAATCGGAAATGCCTCCTCAAACATGTACCTGACTTGCTTTGCCCCCAGGTCTTTGAGTACTGCGAGGGTCTTGTTGGCGGTCGTTTTTCCTTCAACAGACGTCTGAATGCGTCGCATTATATCTGTCTGTTTCACCACTTTTTCAGAGAGTTCATCGATGTTTGCAGCGACGAATTCGATCACAGAGGGGACCTTGTGTGTTTGATTTGCATCGACGACATTCTGTATGATCTCTGTGCACAGATGCGCGATGATTCCTTCTCTTTCCACGGTGTCCTCGTGGTCTTCCTCGCGCACCTCTGTCTCTGACTCGGCGGATGTGTCATCATCGCCGTTTGCTTCTGCGCGTTTCCACAGGAATTTATGATACATCGCGGCCTGCATCTGCAGCACCACAGTCGGAAACATTGACTGATCAATTTCAAAGTATTCTGTGCCGATGTCTTTTCTTTCGATCACATCGTCATTGTGACGGAGCATGTTCAGTAGGCATTTTTCGGCTTCCCTCGACTTGTTGCGCTGTACGCCAATGGCAAAGACCATCTGCGATCCGTTTGGATAATTCGATAATCTCTTGTGGAACGGTTTTGTTGTGTGCCCGATCTTGATGATTACCTCATCGGATGTGAGTGTGTGCGTGACAAACTCGCGCTCGATGATACCGTACACAACGTTTGATGTCCTGTGTGCCATCGAATGATACAGTTGTTCTCAAATAAATCGTATTGTTGATGATTACGTTTACACCATATTCCTCCTCTTTCGACCGGAAGCTACCCAATAAGATTCTCAGGATCTACTTGCTCGCGCGCGAAGATAATGTGTGTGCGATGGCCATGTGCAGTATGTCCGCGTTACATTTCACAATACATGCTGATCCAAATGAACTGCTACCCCAACCGAAGCACACGCCGTCCTATACTCCGCAATATGTTTAGGAGTCATACAGCTAGGGACATTTGATTGTGGGACACCTTTTATTTTGAAAAGTTGATTATGGGTATAAGGAAATGTGAGTGCAATAGTGTATCACCATGAGAAGAAGAAGTAGTGTCAGACAAAGGAGAAGGGGATAAAACGTTTGAGAAGCAGAAGATGGTGGTAAATAACGTCAAGGTCCACTAAGTACTGCACTGTCACAACAGTGTCAAAAGCGCATCCAATGTGGCTATAGTGCAACCTGGAACCTAGACGTGAACTCTGCTGAACCTTCTTCTGCTTCTGATAACGTGGAGCGACCGGATGTATTCTGTGTTCCCTCGCCCCCCCCCCTAAAACCCCAGCTTCCCGAGAGGCAAATGTGGGCGCTCAACCAACCGACCCACCTGGGTCAGTTAGCAGCTTACAATTGTTATCCTCTGGGCCAGCTTAAATGCTGAAATACGGGATGAAGGACACGAAGGATTGGGACCTTGATACAAAACCTTTAGCTGACCTACCCAATCATTTGGGTTCAAGGGTCACCGGTAAGGGTGTCCCACAAATTCTGTCTCTGACTGTACTACCTGAGTGATTTGTCTTAGTAATGAGATTGTAGTAGTAATGCCTTGTATTATCGTTTTCACTTTATACATAATCGAGTGCGCATGTGCTTCGCAGAGCGCAACTCCCCTGCACTTTGCTTCACCTCCCAAGCGTTTCAATGAAAATCCCAAGCTTGAAGCGCATGATGATGGAACATCCCCCCTCCCAACCCTGCACACCCAAGCTTCTCGGATCTGAAAAGAAGGGCCTAATACCGTTTTCGTGTACGTGTGTCTTCACTTCGAATGTGGATACACAAGAGGATGGATGAGACCAAGTTTTGTTCTACTCGTCTTCAATATTGATTGTGACCAAATCTTGTGGCATACGGGCCTTGTCCCGTAAACTTGGCAGTGTGGAAACACGCACGACACCCACGAAAGTCACAACAAAGCCGGCGACATTCCAATCATTTGTCATTATTTGTCTGCCGTCGATGATCTCGACGGGATGCGATGGCGTTGGAATGGCCTCACCGCGGTACATGATGTCACTGACCATGTCTGTCAGCTTTTCCTTGGCAGCTTCAAATGCCTCCTCCATCGTGCCTCCGGCGCCAATCGCACATCGCACATCAGGCACGGTAACCTCATGGCAGGAATATCCATCTTCGGGACGGTAACATGTGTTGTAAACCCCCCAGAATTCATAAGATTCTAGGTATCGTGAAGGTATTCTCCACCAAGGGTGCATTTGCGCTTATCTCGTTAGCCGTTATTTAAAATCTTTTCGAACAGCTTGCCGTGCCTTTCTCTTACGAAACCTTCTTATCCAACGGCGCAAGCAATGTTTGAAATCTCGAGTGTAGCTCAACAGTCGCACATGTCACACCGCCTTTGTATCACGCCGGGATCCCGACGTCCAGACGGAAAAAAAACGCCCGCCAAGGATAGATGGGACAGAAGCGGGATTGTGTCCACGCATGGAGCGGACACATCTTTGTCCGAGATTGCGGCCATGGTGTCCCTTCAACACATCGACCTGCAGATCTGTCAAAGATGTGTCCGCACTTCGGGGAAAATGCAACGCCTTGCAGGTCCCAGAAACCCTGAAACCCTGAAACCTTGTAGCCACCATAGTATAATAGTCGCTTCCCACATACGATCGAACACATTGAGATTCACTGACCATTACACCATCAACCCTCCCGCACGCCTGCTCATATAATCCATCGCATCATATCGTATCGTATCTATCTGTGATTAAACGCATCATCATGCTGCCCCCTTGCGCCCATCCATCTCAAGCAAACAATGAGGAGGATTCAACTACGACTGGTAAAGCTGCCAATGCCTCTGCAATAAAAATAGCTTTTGTGGATGCTGTTGCTTCTATGGCTGAGGTTGCTGTGAACACGGCTGTGGAGTCTGCATTGTCATCTGTGACTGCTGCTGTAGCTGAAGCTGCTAAGGCTGCCGTGGCTGCCGTGGCTGCTGCTGCGGAGTCTGCTGTGGCATCTGTGACTGCAGCTGTAACTGAAGCTGCTAAGGATGCCATGGCTGCTGCTGCGGAGTCTGCAGTGGCATCTGTGACTGCTGTAGCTGTAGCTGCTAAGGATGCCATGACTGCTGCTGCGGAGTCTGTGGAGCCCGTGGAGCCTGTGGAGCCCATGGCGCCCGTGGAGCCCATGGAGCATTTTGAGCCCGTGCATACGACTGCAACGACTGCTACTGTGTACGCGGTCAAAAAAGCTGTCATTATGACTTTCTTGATCGACAATAGTCCTACCAGCACATACAACCGCAAGCACTTCTCAGAAATGGGTGGCCTAGCTACCTCAGGAGTTTGCGATCACCCATTCTCTGACTTATGTGGAAACGTCAAGGATGATATCAAATATACCGGAAATCGTACTGGGGCCAGTGGTAAGCGTGAGTTCTGGCTGTTGGTCCCTGAGGTGTGCAAGCTGCTGACTGAATTCAAGTTCCTGAAGAAAGACATCATCATTGCAAAGATCAGAGAGCTCTGGCAGTTGACACAGACTGATGTGCAGCTATCAGACGAGATAAAAGCTATCCTGAATATTTTTGGTATCTAGGGCGAACATTCTCCTCCAGGACTGTAGTAATGAGCTAGTAGACTCTCTCCGGTCTGAGCTTGTGATCTGTGCATCTGATGTTGTCAATATGGCAAAAAACTATCCTTCATGGCAACGTATGCGCCCCCCATTCCATGTACCAGAATTTGGTGTCACGGTGCTGCTCCATGGCCAATCTGCATGACAGGATTCTTCATCCACATGAGTATCCAAAAGTGAAGTCCAGTGGTGTCGCAGGCCAAAAGAGAGTTTCTTCTGTTGGTCCTCGCACCAGCAACAAAAAGCAGAAGCAGAAAATGCGTTCGTAGTTATTATTCATTCACGGTCAAGTCAGCGACCATTCTTAACGCCAATTTTCTAACGGCGATGTCGTACATTTGATATATCTGATATATGTTTCATTTTACTGTTCCGCCGACTGTAGTAGTAAGGTGTTCCGTACACGAAGCGGATTCATTTTAGTATTCCGTTGACTGTATCGAGATCATGTACACCGTGGCATTCGATCTTCAACCGGCGAGTTTCCAACATGGACATCGGAATATCCCTGTATCGAATTGAATTCTCCAAATGGATGTCTATTTTGTCAATGCTGAAGGATCCAGTTCCACCTTGTAATAATGCTCGGCTCCTGGCAAATATGCAAAACCTGTCCCACAAATTCTGTCTCTGACTGTATCGCGGAAACGCATTCAATGTTGACCGCATTGGTGACTGTACGCTTGCACGCACTGCATGGCTGGTGGCATGATGTGGCATGACCGGCCATCATCAGGAGTTTATTGTGTACATAAGGGGGAATCGTGTGTTTATAGTACTCAGTGTCAAAATATTTGACGAAATGCGTTGGCGTCTCCCGCAGTTTGATGATGATGATGAAGAAGAGGCAGATCATCATCAATTTTGCCGCCATGAACATGAGCAACCGACTCTCACTCTTCCCCATCCATCAGCAACCGAATCTCCCTCTTCATCATCCAGAAACAAGGCACTTCTGTTGTATGTGGATTACAATTATGTTCCTAGGGATCACATTCAGAGGACTTTGTGGGTGCACATGCGTGAAGCAGGAACCATGTTGGGCAAGAATGTGGATGGTTTGGATATACCAGGTCACCACAGCACGTGGGTTCGCTTTTGCACCCACTCGACTTTCATGTCGTTGTGCTTCCGGGGCACTTGAAGAAGGTGGAGCTGATGGATCTGTTTGATGATCACGTGGCAAACTCACATGATGACTCGGTGCTCGTGATCGTCTTGTGTGGTCATGGATCCTCCGGTCAGCTCGTTCTGACCAACGGTGCGAAGGTGTCACTGGAGGATGTGTCACATGCGACAATGCATCACAGAGGAACAGTTTTGCCTTTCATGTTATTTTGCGGTGCGAGGCCTTCCGATGGCCTCAACCCACTGAGAGGGATCAATAACAACAACCAACTTCGACGGTGCATGTTCATCTTTGCAACCGATGACGCTGTCTTGGACTCGCAAACACTGAATGCATTTGTGAAAGCGATCGGCAGCATCATGGATACCAGGTACATTCAATGTTGTTACTCTGGGATTGAGGACGCCATTCGCGGCCACATGCGTGTGTTCAACGGATCCTCCTTGCATCTTGTGGGGGCAAACAACGAGATGCGAGGTTATTTGTTTCAACCTGCATTCGTCATGCATAGAGAATAGGTGAGCTTGGCTTGTGTGCCCCCTTCTTCTGCATGTGAGACACCGTGATATACAGACGAGTGGCTGACTCGACTACATGATCCGCATTGATGAGGCTGCGCAAGCCACCGTGGCGTCGTGTGGACGAGGAGTACGATTTTGAGTGGCCCGATTTGAAAAGATAATAATAATTTAATAATAAACCATTTCATTATATTCCCTAAAGAGCCTGTGTTGACATACATTATAACTCGGGTTTGTATTGACGTATCGCCATATTTTCTGAATGGTTCTTGCTGCTCTACATCTACGTATGATATCGCAAATGTCTTGGGTAGATAACAACATATTGGGGTTTGAGCTCAACTCATACCAATTCCATGGGTTATCGAGGTTTGCTACGATAACATCCCACGTGATATTGGGGTTTGCGCTCAATCCACGCAATCCCATGGTTTGTCGGGGTTGGCTTTGATAATATCACATGGGATATGTAGGGTTTTGCTGATCCAGTACCAATCCCATGGGTTGTCGGGGTAGGCTTGGATAATATCCCATGTGATGTTGGGGTTTCTGCTGACCCAGTACCAAATCCATTTTTTGTTGGGGTTGGCTTGTATAATATCCCAAGTGATATTGGGTTTTGCGCTGATCCAGGTCCAATTCCATGGTTTGTCGGGGTTGGATTGCACAATATCCCATGTGATATTGGGGTTTGCGCTGATCCAGTACCAATCCCATGGTTTATCAGGGTTGGCTTGTACACCATCCCAAGAGATGTTGGGGTTTGCGCTGATCCAGTTCCAATTCCATTGTTTATCTGGGTTGGATTGTATAATATTCCATGTGAGATTGGGGTTTTTGCTAATAAAAAACAATCCCATGGTTTATCAGGGTTGTCTTGTATAATCTCCCATGTGATGCTGGGGTTTGCGCTCAATCCACACCAGTTCCATGGTTTGTCGGGGTTGGCTTTGACAATAAACCATTTGACGCAAGGGTTTTTGCTGATATTATACCAATCCCATGGTTTATCTGGGTTGGTTTGTATCATATCCCATGTGATATGTGGGTTTGCGCTCAATTCACGCCAGTCCCATTGTTTATCAGGGTTGGCTTTAATAATATCCCATATGAAATTTGGGTTTGCGCTCAATCCACGCCAGTCCCATGGTTTATCTGGGTTGGCTTGTATAATATCCCATGTTATGCAGGGTTTCTGCTGACCCAGTACCAATTCCATGGTTTGTCTGGATAGCATTCGATAACTTCCAGCGTCAAACATGGATTATAACTCAATAAACACCAATCCCACTTGTGTTCCATACATTTGACCCGTCTCGAGATGTGGCTATTTATTTCCGCTGTAATCATATTTTATATGGATTATCTCGTATAATATCCCACGTTATGTTGGGGTTTGCGCTTATGTAAAACCAAGCTATTTATTTCGGTATTCGAAACCCATGTTGTCTGCCACGATGCGCAAGACGTTGGGTCCGTGAAAAAACGCTACACATGACATCATCCATGGCAGCTTGGTGCGGGCTCCTTGACACCGTGAGCTTGCCGGGATGCTCAAACTCTTCATAAGATATCATAACGTTTTCGAACCCTGTGGAGTGCGACGTATGTGTCGACAGTGTCCCGCCGTTTTCGCGGAGGAGGCATGCATCTTATTGGACAGATGATACATGTGGTGGGAGAAAACGATTGGTATTAAAATGTCACATTCCAGCAAATACACAAATCGGCATCTTCGGACATTGTCATGGTTGAGAAGATTTGGGTACATTGCATGATTTGATTGCAAATTCTGAAAGGCCATGGTTCCGTACAAAACGTTGTAGTCTGAAATGATTTGATCGAGGAGTTCAGGTTTGTTTTCGTTGTTTTGATACCATTTGATTAGCCGTTCGCAATTTATTTCAATATTTGGCGGATACTTGCCTGTTGAGTGTATCCATTGCATGACAATGCATACAAGTTGTGTGGGCAAGATTTTTGTCGATTGATGGAGGGTGTTGCAAAACTTGAGTTATATCCATTTTAATATATGCATTATCAAACAATAATACATTGTTTGACGCATTGTTTCTTATGCCTCGGTTGATAAACGGACCTCAAGGTGTACCGTACACTCCAGAAAAGCGGTTTCATTTTAGTATTCCGTCGAGTGTAAAAGGATGTGGTCTCACTCCAAGGCCCCCCAAAATACTCACATCCCATGACTGATTTGAACTGTAAAATAAACACTCCAGTGTGACCGTACACAACAAGTTTCACGCCGAGTGTAAAGATTGATCGATTCCCTGTTACTTAAACAGCCCCTATTCTCCTCTTTTTGGAAAACCGCTAGTCATCGGTGGTGGCTCAGCAACCACCACCTCGAACGAGAAAATGTCTTCGTCTTCGTCGTGTCTTCTTCATCTTTCCACGTTGAGATGTTACCGTTCCCGTTGATTTCCATCGCGACGCTCTGCGGGCGAGACCTGCAATTTTGTGCACCAACAAAGCATCCGCGGCGGGTTCGCATGGCGCGATCGTCTGGAGCTCGCCATTCGAGAGGCCAAAACCCTCGACAAGAACACACTGTTCGCATGCAATGCGACCTCGTGCCGTGGGGACTTGCGAACGGATGCTGGATAACGAGTCCGATGCATTTTCTAGGGCTGCATGCTTCTGCGAAGCCTCCTAACTACTCTGGGAGACGGCATTGATTGGGGGGTGTAAACAGGGCAACGTCTCCTGGTCGAGATTCTCATTAGGAACTCTCCGAACGAGCAAGTGCTTGCGACGAATAATCATGGGATGTCGGCACTGATGCGTGCTTGTGGCATTCAGGGGGGCATGCGAATGCAGCATGTGTCAATATTCTTCTTGGATACTCTCCGAACGAACAAGTGCTGGCGACAGACAATCATGGGATGTCGGCATTGATGTGGGCATGTATCCATGGTCACGCGGCCTGTGTCAAGATTCTGCTTCGACATTCCAGACACACAAGTGCTGGCGACCGATCATTTCGGATTGTCGGCATTGATGATGGCGTGTTTCCATGGTCACGCGGCCTGTGTCAAGATTCTTCTTCGTCATCCCCCTACACCAAGTGTTGGCGACCGAATGTCATGGAGGTCGCACTGATGTATGCGAATGCGTCCTGTGTCAAGATTCTTCTTAGATACTCTCCGAATTCCATCATGATTTGAGCAAATAACATCATTGAAACAGAGCCACCGCAGCGAGGACTCCAGAGGTCACAGACGATGCCGAAGGCTCCTCACAGCGTGGGCGGAGAAATAGAGCGATGAAATGGCCGGCCAGAACTACTTGACTACGAAGAAAAAATAAGAATCATCCTCAATCAATCCCTATTTTAAACGTGTTCACATGAACACCTCTGAAAAGAAGAACAAACAATTATTTCAACGCCAACAAGTAAAATACTGAAAGAATGCCGGAGGCTCCGATAGCGGATTTTTTTGATGGCTTTGACTGCATGGGGGGTATAAAAAAATGTCTCCCATCCATGTTCTTTATTGCAGTTCAATGGATGGCGACGCTGAACTAGATGCTTTGCTTTCACACAAACCCGGCTGCAAGAGGGGCATATGATCGTCGCATCGAGAAGGCTAAGGTTTGTACATCTTGCCTGATGATAGCCGAACGATATGTGTTACGCCACACTAAGGGCTTGCCGTGTAGAACATGCTAGCAAATTGAACAACAAATTAGTTTATGATCTTGCTGTTGCAGTCCGACGCGTACTTTGACGGATGTTGTCATTCGAGCTGTGCACTCTTGTGAATCTCCCATGGATGAGCAGCAATTTGCCAAGGCGCTGGAAGAGTTTGTAATCGGTGCACCACCCAAATATTGATGCCATGAATAGTCTTGTTGGGATGTTCACTGGTTGAGGGAAATTGCAGCACGACCATGCTGGAGGTGGATGATGCCTGATACATTCGACAGTGTTCCGCCGTTTGCGTGTGATAGAGTGCGTGCGTGAGAGTGAGTGAGTGAGTGGTTGGTGGGTATCAACATCTCGACAGCAGCCGCAGCGACGCGTGTGTGAGGATGCGGCATGTGTCGTGATAACATAATGCATACCGCCAGGCAAGTTCCTCTTACACTCACCGCTTGCAGATACCGCCAGGCAAGTGCCTCTTACAGCTTGCCGCTTGCAGATACCGCCAGGCAAGTGCAACCAAGGGTTTACAGGGTTTATCCCAACTCATTGTTTATTTATACCATCCTGTACACACATGTTCATCGAACATGCAGTCGAACACGCGATCATCGTTTCCACTCCTTACGTGTCCCCATGACATTCTTGATCGTATTGCCCTATTATCTTCCAACCCAAAGATTGTATTAGTGTGTAAAACTCTGCAAAAGATTTTCTGGATGGCCCCTTACCGGACTGATCCAACCACCACAGCGAGTTGGAGAGATGATGGCGAAAGGGGGCGCGCCGACCTTCTAGCAGTATGCTTGGTGTCCAATCCTCTTGTACAGGTTAACAGGGTCCCTACAATTGAGGGCGAACCAAAATGAAAACAAGCTTCTCTATGTGGCTGCCAAGGCCGGTCACGCAGATGTCTGCAAGCTGCTCATGGACTCCAGCGGTGGCTGGGAATTGAGTTCAGGGCCCGGCGGCTAACTCTGTCACAGCAGGGCCTTGCGTGAGGCTGCCTATGGAGGTCACGCAGATGTCTGCAAGCTGCTGATGGATCCAGCGGTGGCTGGAGTTGAGTTCAGGGCCAGGGCGAACTCTAGTCAGACAGCTGGGCCTTGCGGCTGGCTGCCAATGCAGGTCACGCAGATGTCTGCAAGCTGATGATGGATCCAGAGGTGGCTGGAATTGAGTACAGGGCCGTGGCGAACTCTAGCGACAGCTGGGCCTTGCAGGTGGCTGCCAATGCAGGTCACGCAGATGTCTGCAAGCTGCTGATGGATCCAGCGGTGGCTGGAATTGAGTTCAGGGCTAGGGCGAACTCTCTCAACAGCAGGGCCTTGTGGCTGTTCTGCGAAGGAAGGTCACGCAGATGTGTGCAAGATGCTGATGGATCCAGAGGTGGCTGGAATTGAGTTCAGGGCCCTGGCGAACTCTAACGACAGCTGGGCTTGGGGGCGGCTGCGAATGCCGGTCACGCAGATGTCTGCAAGCTGCTCATGGATCCTGCGGTGGCTGGACTTGAGTTCAGGGCCAGGGCTAATTCTAGCGACAGCTGGGCATTGTGGGGCCTGGCTGCCCATGCAGGTCACGCAGATGTCTGCAAGCTGCTGATGGATCCAGCTGTGGCTGGAATTGAGTTCAGGGCCAGGGCGTACACTTTCGACAGCAGAGCATTGTGGGCGGCTGCCAAGGCAGGTCACGCAGATGTCTGCAAGCTGCTGATGGATCCAGAGGTTGCTGGAGTTGAGTTCAGGGCCCGGGCGAACTCTGTCAACAGCTGGGCCTTGATGGTGGCTGCGAAGGCTGGTCACGTCGATGTCTGCTTGCTTTTGATGGATCCAGATGTGGCTGGCCCCGGAGTACATGGCCATTGTGAATCTTGACAGTGCGTCCGTAGTTCCTCTGGCAGCGGCACGCCCCTCTCCGAGAGGACCCTGACGCAGTCCGGCTATGCAGTGCCATGCCCTGCATGGCTCTGAAGGTGACGGAGCCGGCGCCTCCCTGGAGGAAGGCGTCGTTGTCCTCGTACTTGCTTGCTTCTGCCGGGTTCACCCTGCTCATTCGGTGCGCGTGCCCAATAATTCCAGATTAATGGCGTTCCTGCCTCCCGGCCGATTTTGACTGGTTGCGAAACATGGTATGGAGCGGATTGTGATTCCTTGGTGCTGATGTATTAAGCTAGCGAGTCGTTCAGGAGGCTCTAAATCCTGATTAGAAATTTTTAAAAAATCGGCCGGGAGGCAGGAACACCCATTAGATGTAGCAGAATTATTGATTACAGGAACGCTTTGAAAAATGATTATTGATGCGCACGATGTAAGCCAACACGTTTGAACTTGTCAGGCTTACTTTGATCATGTAACTTCTGTGTCTTTACAGGCCTTGAATGTTTTTGTGTCAATCTCCTGAAGACAGTATCTGTATTGACAAAGATCGGTTACAAAGCTTGAATTGGTCAAATCCCCCAAATAAAAGGTGTCCACAATCAAATGTCCCTAGCTGTATGTACCGAATCCGGGTTTTTTAGGCCATAAGAAGTCTGATCAAAAAGACACAGACGTTGGTTGATTCAACTCAGCTGTACTCGGTGCCACCCGCATCTGAATCCATGAGCAGCTTGCAGACATCTGCGTGACCTGCCTTGGTAGCCGCCCACAATGCCCTGCTGTCGAAAGTGTACGCCCTGGCCCTGAACTCAATTCCAGCCACCTCTGGATCCATCAGCAGCTTGCAGACATCTGCGTGACCTACCTTCGCAGCCGCCGCAAGGCCCAGCTGTTGACAGAGTTCGCCCTGGCCCTGAACTCAATTCCAGCCACCTCTGGATCCATCAGCAGCTTGCAGACATCTGCGTGACCTGCCTTGGCAGCCTCACGCAAGGCCCTGCTGTCGCTAGAGTTCGCCCTAGCCCTGAACTCAACTCCAGCAACCTCTGGATCCATCAGCAGCTTGCAGACATCTGTGTGACCTGCCTTGGCAGCCTCACGCAAGGCCCTGCTGTCGCTAGAGTTCGCCAGGGCCCTGAACTCAATTCCAGCCACCACTGGATCCATCAGCAGATTGCAGACATCTGCGTGACCGTCCTTAGCAGCGGCCCACAATGCCATGCTATCGCTAGAGTTAGCAAGGGCCCTGAACTCAAGTCCAGCCACCTCTGGATCCATCAGCAGCTTGCAGACATCTGCGTGACCTGCATTGGCAGCCGCCCACAAGGCCATGCTGTCACTAGAGTTCGCCCTGGCCCTGTACTCAAGTCCAGCCACCTCTGGATCCATGAGCATCTTGCAGACATCGGCGTGACCTGCCTTGGCAGCCGCCCACAAGGCACTGCTGGCGGTAGAGTTCGCCCGGGCCCTGAACTCAATTCCAGCCACCGCTGGATCCATGAGCAGCTTGCAGACATCTGCGTGACCTTCTCTAGCAGCGGCCCACAATGCCAAGCTGTCGCTGTTGTTCGCCCTGGCCCTGAACTCAATTCCAGCCACCTCTGGATCCATCAGCAGCTTGCACACATCTGTGTGACCTGCCTTGACAGACGCCCACAAGGCACTGCTGTCGCTAGAGTTCGCCCTGGCCCTGAACTCAATTCCAGCCACCGCTGGATCCATGAGAAGCTTGCAGACATCTGCGTGACCTTCATCGGCAGCCTCACGCAATGCCAAGCTGTTGAGAGAGTTCGCCAGGGCCCTGAACTCAAGTCCAGCCACCTCTGGATCCATCAGCAGCTTGCAGACATCGGCGTGACCGGCCTTGGCAGCCACATAGAGAATCTTGTTTTCATTTTGGTTCGCCCTCAATTGTACGCCCTTAACCTGGACAAGAGGATTGGACACCAAGCATACTGCTAGAAGGTCGGTGCGCCCCCTTTCGCCATCATCTCTCCAACTCGTTGTGGTGGTTGGATCAGTCCGGTAAGGGGCCATCCAGAAAATCTTTTGCACAGAGTTTTACACACTAATACAATCTTTGGGGTTGGAAGAGAATAGGGCAATACGATCAAGAATGTCATGGGGAAGCGTTAGGATTAACGATGATCGCGTGTGCGAATGCATGTTCTATAAACATGTGTGTACAATGCATGCAAGCGCACAGGATGGTCTATAGCCTTTTATAAAATCCCAACTCATTATTTATTTATATACTACGAGGCCCATGCATTCCGCAACTGAATCCATCTGGCCCGCTATACCCCTCAAAACCCCAATAGCCTGCTTGATACCCTCAAAACCCAATAGCCCGCTATACCCCTCAAAACCAATAGCCCGCTAAACCCTCAAAACCCAATAGCCTGCTTGATACACACGGCTTCTTTTGAGTACCGGACTTTGATGTCGCTAAGGGACGTGCTGACTCGGATATTATGTAACATAATTCCCTTGTCCGATTGTACAACAAGCAACCATGCAGGAGTCGGAACCATCCGAGCAAGTGAAGAACTACTACATCGATTTAAAAACGCGAAGATGCAATTGCTGGATTGAATGGCCTGTTCGGAGTGTCACGCGAGGACTCAGGTGCACGCCTGGTGGAGTACATGCCATCCCATGACCAACCAGGTCCCCCGCATGCAAAACACAAATACACAAAAACAAAAAAAAATGGCGAAACTTTGACTGGTTCTCTTTTCACAGAGTGAGTGTGTGGACGAGAAAGAGGCTACAGGTTTCCGCCGTTGCGTTTGCATGTGAACTGTCAAGGATCTCTCGGAAGTACAGTCGGAGACGCAATTTGTGAATGCAACGTGAGCGAGCAGTCAACATTGCCAGTCTGCTTATCCAGTTGCCCCATGCAAGCTTGCACGAGTACCGCCTTATCAGATAAAATTTAATCTAAATTTCTAAATTTTAGGTTGTAACAGTAGTTGCCTCGTTTGCTTTCCGAAAATAACTAAACTTCGAAAACGCTGTCGATACCAAGCAGAGCCCCAGTATTCATGGAAAAAATACAGAGAACGGGGTCTAGTTGACGTGGTTTTTTAAGTTGCCACGTGGTTTCGCACGATGAAAGGCACGAGCACGTGACTGACCATGTGATTCCTTTTCCTCTGGAGGTGTTCGCGGTATCGCTCTGCGATCACTCGAACTGCCTTACTGACGCGCAGCCAAGACATGCAAATCTTCTGTAAGAAGACCTCCTGGATTTCTGTATCATAGTAAGAGAGATCCAGTGTATCGGAGCCAAATAAGTCGATGTTGATGTCCAATCCAGGTCGGGTGATGTTACAGCCTCTCCATTTATGTGGTAGATGGTTGGATGGTCTTCGGACACAACAATGCTTTCAGCGCAAACAATTTGTGTCTGTTCCTTTTTGTCCACATACAATATGGAGTCATAGCCATTCAGACATGTCCATTCCATAGATCTGATTGTCCACGAACTGAGAGAACACTGGGAAGAAACGTCTCCTAATGTGAACAACAAAGCTAATTCGTTGGGAAAGATAAGCAGAGACGGATCTTGTGATGCAGCATTTAGCAAGTTTGCAACATATTTTTCTCACGACTGTTGACATTATTAGTTTATTTAACGTTGTGGATAGAGTTGGGTTGGTTGTTTTATTTCTTTTTTGCTCAGATGGAAATGGTTTCAATTTTTTTTTCACTGCCGCCGTGATGCGAAAGTCGCTCTGTGATGTGACTCGACACAGGTGCTCGACATACATTCGCGTGTGTAAGGCTGTGTGAGGCATGCGTCGTGACATCGCCACCCGTAAATCCGTTTTCCTCCGTTCGCCTATCACTCTTGCTTGTGCACCAGTAGTGTGTCTAATGCTTGATATGAACTGCGCGTTATCCAAACGTCTCCATGTTTTACCAAGACGACCCCCATGGGGCGTGCTGGTGAGTGCTGGGGTGAAAAAAAAAACGTTTGTAATAAACAACATACATACATGTCGCCATGCTTACGGATCGTCAGAAAGACACTCTCACGATTCTATCTTTTGGTATTGTAAGCATCATATTAATTGTCAATATAGGAAATGCTCTGTTTATTTCGCACGAATTGGAGCAATCACACACGAAGAAATCAAAACATAACAAATAATCAACCTAACCACACTTGCCAAGCCATAGATCCCGTAAGTGAACCAGAATACAACATGAGGGAAATAGCAAAACAGTCAATTCTGCTTGAGGAACATCTACTCGTCAGAGACAAATACTGCGCAGACTGTATCAAGAAACATTTCCTACACTGCATTGGTCTTGCTGAAGAAGCGGCGATGCTGGTGTGTGGGAAAAAGCAAGAGGAACCATTTACCATACTTAAACGAAGCAGGACCGTTTTACAAAGCCAATTCAATGAATGGCTAAAAAAATGCCCCATGTGGACTCAGGAAAGCGCGAACACGAGAGTGAAGATTGCAGGAGAAATAAGGGATTTCAGGAAAGCTATAGTGAACGTGTACGCATCATGAGCGTGATTTTTTCAAGAACCTGTCCAAAATGATTCATACGAGGGTTTAGGGGCGCGCCATGTTCTGGTTCTCTTAAAAGACAATTGTTATTTTGTTTTGAACAATAAAGATAAGGCCTTGTCTGGGTAAACGATTCCAAAATGATCCTCTCCTATTGTCAAGCAGAAGCCTGCTTGAGACAAGCGATGTGTGTGGGTGAGTCATCTGTTTGGCGTGGAGCTCCGCTTTGACTGCTTTTTGCAGTGTAAGAAACTTATTCGTAAAAGAGCATCCAACAGTGCATATCGTCGTCGCCGTTTACCCAACGGTGTTGAGGATACACGCATGCTAAGTAACCAATGCCAAAGTTAGTCATTGTGACCATGTGTGAGTAGCCGAAGCTGCTGCTCAAGAGGATGCGTATTCCCATAGCGGTGCTTATACGGTCGATACTTGGCTTGAACTCTTTTACAGCAACTGTGCAGAGCCATATAAGGAGTTGGGCACAGTATGGTGGCGCTCCATGTTGGTTGACCATTTCACACAACAAATTTGTAGCCGCCTGAATTTTTCGCTTTACTTGTATCGCACACATGGTCGCAAAGTCTATTTTGCAGTCCATCCACGCCACGTTTATGTCCACTAACCTACATCACTATGCGAGGGCAGTGTCTGCGTGAGTGGTAGCACTGCTTCCGCAGGGACATCCAAGGTAACAGGATCAATTCGCATACTATGCGTACCCTGTCATGAAGAGACTGGCGCATCCCCAATTTGTCTCAGTGCAATAATCGGGTAATGAATAGAGCATGGATTCATAGCAAGATCACGAGCAAGCTTACGCGTTGGCTCGACAAGCCATGTGCGGTTCAAGTGCTGTTGCCAAATGGCCTGGCGTAAGCAGGGCTCTGCTATTGCTACACGCAGCATCGTTTTTGAAATTGATGCAACAATGTTCCCCCGCTGTCTCATTGTCTAGCAGTATGGAAATTCGCGGACACGGATAAAGAGATCCCTCCACCCCTGCTGGCAGATGTGCTGTCGCTACACATTCATTGGCCACATGGATGAACACAATCGATGCTGGTATGGGTATCTTAGCTGGTAGTTCAGCTAAAAGTCGAAAACAGATTTTCCAAGACCGTCCTTGAAACTGAGTGCATCTATGACGGCAAGCATCTGGGACTGGGAACGAGTTTGCAATGAAGATGACTGACAGCAGTCCCACCAGATGACAGTGTTCCTGTGTACGCTCATTACATGTCCGAATGAACATGTCGGTGTACAGCTGGTGGAACTGTGCGGCTGACCTTGTTTCGATACCAATATGCTGACCTGCCGACCACACACATTTGAAAGCGCAGCGCTCAGAAAGACGGTGGGCATGCTTGGGCGATCAAGCAAGCAACACCGTTCATGTCCAATGTAAGCTCAGTCGTAATGTCGTTGTAGTACTGTAGCATCCTCGCAACCCCCTTTGATGCTTTGCGCATAATCACAGGTGAAAACAGCCATACGGTGTGGCTTGTCTCGAGCAAAACTAGCAATGCCCTAGTAGCAGTCTTGAAATCACGTGTCCAGAGCAGCGTCTAATCCTAGAAGAAGCTAGCATCAATCTGATACTCAGTGGTAGTAAGCAACCGCACATCCACATTGTGCAATGAACTACCACCTTTTGAGTGACAGGATGCAACCACGCCTTCTCTGCCAGCGTTGCAGCGGCCGCAGTTGACGCAATCAGTTTACACTCAGACCGGTCAATAATGTTACAGTATATTGAATCAATTACAATTCTCTATGTACAACTTGGACAGACGGTCGATTGTGGTACACATGTACACATTGCTGCAAAGTTTGAGAGAGTGGCTATACTTGCGAATGTAAGCACATGACAGTCTCGAGGTGGATCTCAAACCCCACTAAAAAAGTGTAGCAACCGGAATAAACCTACAAAATCGGATGTGGTCATAGAGTTCTTAAAGGCGTCATTAAAAATAGATCCATTCACATCTCTTGCTGTTCTTCGTCATAAGGTAAAGGATGCTTTCGGATTTGAGGTATCAAAATAATTGATTCGCGTTGTGATAAAAAGGCTTGGGCTCAAAAAGAAAAAAGCAAAGTTCTTTCTCCAGGCCTGATAACTTGTATGAGAAAACCACGTCATTCATAAGCAAAGGGAACGGTTAAAAGAGGAAGGGAGGACTTTTTGTATCGATCGACGAAAACTTCATTTGGAAGACATACGAGAGACGTGTTTGGCTACTCACCAAAGGGAGAGCTACTGGTTGTACCGAGGTCTGAGACCTAGAGTGACGACAATGTGGCCCACTTTGTCCTTAATTCAACAAGGAAAAGGAGACATTTATTTTAAGGCATCAGGCCAAGGGGTCTTTTCAACACGCATACTTTTGTTGAGTTTTTAGAAATTTGGAAACTGTCCAACTGACAACAGTAATTACTATCTTGACAACGTTTTGCTTTTCACCCTAAAATATTTTCGGCATATTAATGTTAAAATAATTCCGTTGTCCGAGTGTATAATCCATCCTGAACTTAGAAACCTTATGAACCTGAAAACAGAGAAACTCAATGGAATGACATCACTCCTGAATTCTGAAAGGGGGTGCGGGGAGTTCATGATTTGCTTGGTGTGTTGCCTTGCATCAAAATATAAGCGGCAATGTAATATATGAAATATGCCGAAAAAATGCATATGTATTTACGTTATAGCGATATGACGTTGCGATGTGATCGATTCATCAGATTGGTTCGATCGCATCCTAAAAACATATGCTGGCCTCTGCAGATCAATCGGACTGGGGTGACGTGTTTCCAGATCTGTACGACGTTCTGGACATCGATTGAGGTGCTTCCTGAACCTGGAAATTTTGAGGGCATTTCGGCATTCAAGTGGTCAGGGTTCCTCGGACAAGCTGGTCGTTGGATCTGAAGGTGAACGACAGCAGCGCACACGAGTTATCCTGCAATGCGAAGATTGTTGTTGGCTGAACCCCCGACAGCCGGAAGGAATATGAACAGTGAGCGCGAAAGAGAATGCAAGGGGGGCAGCAATCCAGGTCTAGGTTTTAGTGCGCCAGAAGAGGCGTCTGCCTAGCATGGTCGCAATGTTTGGGAGGTCTGGGGCCGAATGTTGTTGTTTAGAGGGGTTTTCCCAAGCAGTTTGATGCAAGGAGCTCGAGGCGAAGCCGCTTGTGCAGCTGTTGGGAGATTCTGCCAGCCAGCCGATAAAGGGTGGGCTTGGGTGGGGATAAGGCC
>CM039462.1:100520435-100551397 GCA_022414725.1 Microglena sp. YARC | reverse complement strand
AGATAGAGAGTAAAGAGCTTATCACATACGGAATGTGGTACAAGAGTGCTTAAAGGCGTCATAAAATAGATCCATTCACATTCTTCGTCTATTCTTGCGTTAGCATTAGAGTTATTGATGCTTTCGGATTTGTAGGTATCAAAAGAATTGATTCGCGTTGGTGATAAAAGGCCTTGGGCCTTGCAGCCCAAAAGAAAATGCAAAGTTTCCCTCTTCTCCAGCCTGATCAACTTATATGAAACTCTTCTGTACTACAACGAGCGCAGCTTCAAGTGCTTTAGAGGTTCGTTTTCAAGGGGTCGAGTTGCCGTCATGCAGTGGTAGCGGTAATTCGTCGTGATCCACATAGATTGGGCAAAGGGACAGGGGACAGGGTGAGCGGCGGTGCTCGTGTGCAGAGTGTGCAATCCGAAAAAAAACGGGCCACGGTTCGGGCTTGCTATGTGTGCAGTTCCACCATGGAGAACAGCAAGTTGTGTTGTAAAACCGTTGACCTAAATGCAGCCATTAACATCTCGCACAATTGACTACAATGTACCCAACCCGCCCCGGGTGTTCTTAGCGAGGCCAAAGAAATATTGGCAAACTGGAAGTTGTGGTAGGACGGTACAATTGATTAACAAGCTGACAGGTCTTTACAAACGCAGTGTCGAGCGAAGTGTAGAAAGATAAACACATACAAGAGGATTTGTTTGAGGGCTCGGCATAACCCAGTTATGTAATAATTCCCGTTGTCCGAGGTAAGAGTGGGCAATATCAACCAACAAAAGAGGGTAGGGTGTGGAGATCATCCCTGTGCATTTGGCCTCCTGCTTGTGGGCTGGCACTGTATCATGACACCCCGTTGAAACAATTTTACACATCATCATCCATCCTATTGTACGTCAACGAAGTGAGTCCTTGCTTCCAGAGGATCGTAGGGATCTATGTCGTCACGTCGTTCCCTCCATGTTCAGATGAACCAACGGAAGTGAGTCCTCAAGCGGTGATATGTGTCCACGTCAGGTTTTTGCGCCCAAATGTCCAGGTGCACCAAATGAAGTGAGTCCTGCCAGTGGTGGATATGTCTTCCACGATCGGTCGCCCTATGTTCCGTTCAGAATCAGACGAAGCGGTAGTCCTGCATGGTGTGATATGTCTTCCACGTCGGTGCCCTTCATGTCCAGCGTGAATCAACAAAGTCGAGTCCTGCCAGTGTGAATGTCTTTTCACAGCGTGTGCCCTTCATGTTCAGGTGATCAACGAAGCGAGTCCTGCCAGCGGCGATGATGTCGAGCACCTTGCTCCGGCGACAAGACGAAATGGAGCCGGACATCGGTACTCGGTGTCTGTCGACACACATGTGTCGGACATGTTCAGATGAACCAACGAAGTGAGGCCGGACAAGTACTATGATACGAGGGTACACGTGTTCCCTCCATGTTCAGGTGAAGCAACGCAGTGATACCGGACACACCGGTGAGATGTCCTTCGAGCTTGTATTTGAGATGCGAAATGTCGAGGTGCAATCAACGAATTCAGGCGCGGACAGAGATGATAGGTATTCCACTCGTCGGTGCCCTCCAATGTTGAGTGAATCAACGAAGTGAGTCCTGCCAGCGGTGATAGGTCCTGTTCGCCCACCCGTGGTGTACGCCATGTTCTAGATGAACCAACTCGGCTGAGTCCGGAAAGCGTTGATATGTCTTCTAGTCTGTTTCCGATATGCGAAATGTTGATAGGTGAACCAACGCATTGATCCTGAAATCGATGATATGGGTGTTCGTCCACGGTACGTGAGGTGCAAATATCTAGGTGAATCAACGAAGTGAGACCGGAACAGCGATGATATGTCGGTCACAAGTGTGTGCGAAATGTCTAGTGCGTCAACGAACAGTGAGTCCGGAAAGCGGTGATAATAGGTCTTCGTCCACGTAGGTGTGCGCCATGTTCAGGTGCGTCAACGAAGTGAGTCGTACAGTGGCGATATGTCGGTCACGTAGGTGTTACGATATGTCCAGGTGAACCAACGAAGTGAGGGCCGGGACAGCGGCGATATGTCTTGATCTTGTCTTCGATAGCCGACATTGATTGGTAGGTACGTCTTTCCCCCGATTGATACCGATTTTCAACTCTTTAAGCCTGCAAATGCGTGAATAATGCGTATTCCAAACTTTTATAATGTCTCAGGTGGATCCTTGTGACACACCGGGGGTGCGACGCATCTCCACTGTTTGCTAACGAGAGCCACTGTTTGAGGTGGCATTCGTTCGAAATCGCATTTGGCTATAATGATCTCCAATACATCTTCATTGATTTCGTCAAAGGAACTCATTCGTTCGTGAAGTGTGCTGTGCTGATGGTTGTTTATTACTGAAGAATGGTTGTTTACAATCAATTCGAGGGACTCCGAGACGATGAGGGACGAGAATCCGCCACCGCTCCGTGTGTCATGAATGGACGGACGAACGGACGGTGTGGATGCGACAGTTTCCCGCCTTTTGAGTGTGTAAAACAAGTCAGATGACTTGAAGAAGAATAATGAATCGCATCCAATGCATCAATCATCATCGAACCCTCAAGGACCGTACAGAGTGCCCAGTTAGCTTTCCAGCTTTGAAGTTGCGAGTGTAACGGTTCCCTAGAGGAGGAACTGCTCGTCTTCACACTATGACACTCTGCCAGACAGCGTGTTGGGCGCAGCACTTGACAGCCTCTGGCGTGCCGGAGTTTGGTACCGGATAAGCACCTTGGGTCTGTCGCGTCTCGACGGCCGTAATAATTCCCCTGACAGAGCTGTAAGGGAGCTTGAAATTATGGAAGTGTATGAAGACTTCGAGATGCCAGGTAGGGCGACGGTGTCCAGAAACCCATACCAGGCTGCCATGGACGATGTGATGTGCTCCGTGTTCTGTGAGCGATCGGTAGTTTACTCTGCCAGCAAAACACTGTTTAATTTGCACTACCTGTCAGTTACTGATGAGCTGGTTCCTTATGACGCATGTCATCTGGTCGGTTTTTACGGGGGGTTGAACCGCATTTTGTTTCCCGTAATTGTCAAGGCGGATCCCATTATGTGTGAGGCTGCTGAGCCATTGCACCAGTTCAGATTTCCATGATGTATGACACGGCTCTACACTCAGCTACATGACGCTGGAGGTATTACACGCCTTGGGGTACAAGAATGCAGTTTATCCTCAGATCCGAAGCTCCCTCACTCGGAGCACATGTATGAGGTGTGCCATCAGCGGGTATTTCCACACAGGTGGGATTGTGCCCAAGACAGATGCGAGCATGTGTGTCTCCTGGCCAACAGTTCTTGATGGATGCCAGGATGCATGTTGCTATCGATTACGTGACGAGGACTGCTTGCATGAAACGCTCTTACACTCGACGGAATACTAAAATGAAACCCGCTTTCTGTAGTGTACGGTACACCTTGCGGTGTAACCTAATGTTGTCGCGACCACCGGAGGGGGACCGAGTGGTGTCTACAACAATACGAGTTTTATTCATCAACAAACAACAGTTACTGATGTTAGTGATCTTTTTTTTTCATTTTTCTGCGAGATGAAAGAAATCGATGTTTTTACCTAGAATCGCGAAACGATCTCTTGAAGCACCCTTCTACCTGTTCGATCTCGGCAAACATGATCTCGGCAACGTGTTTAGGTGGACACCGAACGCCCCCGCATCCCCAAGCTCCTAATACGATGCTGTCATGTCCGTACTTGTGAGCTACACTCAATACGAGTCTCACCTTTTCGCGAAACAATTGACTGTCTTTCTCTGAGAACCTGTTGTCCACCAGCTGTGGCATGGAAATGCACGGACATGCCAAGAAGGATGCCGATTTAGAAAACTTCAGGAACTCGAATCCGTCTCTCTCACACTCCCTGATGATGTCGACGTCGAACGATACAACGGCTTCCCTTTCTCCGATCGGGTAAAACGACCTCGAGAGATGACGATGGTAGTTCGTCCTCCGGAACAACGACTCTTCCTGCATCCACCTCCACAAGACACGCACCCCCCAGGATTATGTATGTCCGCCATGTTCAAGACGAGCGGGTTGCATACCTTGCTCTATAAGGTCTAGTGTCGCATTACTGTGTTCCATGTTCATGACACGGATATCGGTCCGCATCGTACCATATTTCGTGCGATCAAACTCGAATGAAGGATCGTACGAAACTTTCAAAGAAGCACGAGGAGGGACATGATCCTCGAATATCCGAATGTTTTCGTGCCACACACGTACTCTCCTTTTAAAAATCCTCCCATACCTGTTTTTAAGAAAGATCTTTCTTATACGAACTCTTCGGCCGTGTTCACTCATATCAGTATCAGGGGTGGTGGGGGGTTTTCGAGGAACTTCTCGGCGAAACGCGTGAGGTCGGTCGCTCTGTGACTCGACCTCGACAGGTGCCGCCGTGATGCGGTAGTGGGGGTGTGTACCACTTTATTTTGAGAACAACTGTACTTACAATTTTAATGGTGTAAATGGAATAATAGATCTTTCAGTGAGAATAACTGTAACAACATGCGAGAACACGTTCGCCCATTTTCATTTGAGCGCGTAGCATTCAGCGATACAGGAAAGATACCATCCTATATACGCATCAGTAAATCCAAAATACCCGGAGCAGGGGAGGGGCCTCTTTGCTATCCGTTGCTATCCCACTGGAACACCACTCACAGAGTACCCAGGACCTGTCATCAACGAATCGAATGTGTCGATCGCGTACACGATCGGGAAAGCGAAAAAGTAAACGTGTACATGCGTACGCATTTGAGATCGCGTGCACCCCAAACGTTCTCAGCTCCAACCAGACCCATTCGATCTGAGCAAGGGAGTGGCACATATCGCAAACGATGCCATCCATCCAGAAGTGACGGGATTCTCAAACAACTGCGAATTCATACAGAAGAAGAAGGGGGGAGACGGAAGAAGTATACCTATGCACATCAAGGAAAGTGAAGCGGGGAGAAGAATTGTTCGTGGACTACTTGATGCCATACTGGATTAACGGAAAGCATCCGCACTCTGCAATGTCCAAATGGCTGAAAAAGGCCCGCAGAATTCAATACACAATGAAAGCCATGGGTGTGCGTCTCGAGCAATACATGGGAGGCGATGAATACGAAATAGTAGACCCTGACCTACGCGTATTCTGTGGAGAATGCGAACCTACAAAGAAAAGAGTGATCAAATGCTGTCCTTCAGAATCCATGTACACATGCTCAGAATGCAAGAATTGCATCATTTACATGTAAAAATGAATTGTCCATGCTTTTCGTGTCCTCTACCCATTTCGTGTAAAGAGACCCTGTCGTACCAGTATGTATATTCGGATTTTCTCATGGAGACGTCGGTGGTCCTCGTCCCGGGCCGTCGCTACCGCATCCGTATCCACCCGAACCTGATGTCCGGCTTCTCGCGAGGTCCTCCACCACCCGCTGCTCTGGGGACAGGGTCATGCGGTACGAGGGCATCGACGACGCGTTCCCCGGCAAGTCCTGTGGCAAGTCCTGCGGCAACACGAGCCGGCATCTTCACCGACGGCTTGGATACCCTGTCCTTCTGGGAGTCGACCCCACTGCGTCGACTACCAGGCGGTCATGGCGGTGATCTGTGCCTGCCAGAACGAATCCACGGATCACGGGACGACGCTGCACGTCTTCGAACGCAAGCCGGGCGACGGGACGCGTCAGCTGGAGGTGGTTGCAGAGGTGTCCGACGAGGAAAGCTGACTCAGCCGACCCTGGGCACGATAATGAATGAATGAATGGATCAAGGGAACGCGCACCTTCACAGACAATGGGAATACAATTATGTGTTTCGACATCAAGAGGCAACGGGGCTTAATCCATAGTTGAGCAACTGTATCTGATATGGGATATTTATTGGCATATCTGTAATCTATACAGATCACCGTGATTTGAATGGAATCCTTGTAATCTTGTTCCGACGGTACCCAGCAAAATCATAATAGATGCCTAGATTAACCATTGCATGCCTGCTTTCTTCATCGATGTTGTCATACCAACCGGCAATTGTGTGCATTGGATCAATACATACTGAACACCCACAACTTGTTGTATCCGGTCTGGCACATATCTGTGTCGCAAGTCTCTACGAAGTCAGATGATTTGTATCGTTGCGAGCACATCTTCGAAGGAGGGCTTTTAAATGCCAGCCTCGTATCAATATCACATTTTTGGAATGATGTGGGAAAAAATGATGTCCTTAGGGAGTTCACGCAGCATTTGTCCATCCTACCATATAATTTGGCCTCGATATAAAAAAATAAACATAAAATGTATTGGATTGAGCTCTGTTATCCATTGCTGCACGCACGCACAGACAGACAGATAGCTAAAGCACATGCGGTCGTGAGACTGAGACTGAATGGACGAGGCTGCCGAAAAGATGCCGTGGCCCGTGTGATAATGAATCATTCATCCATTATGGACGAACGGGGACAGTTTTTTTGTCTTCAGAGTCTTCTTGAGAACCGCCTTGTGTGTGAGAATGAAATGAATGAATGAACGGGAACTCATCCGGTGGTAGTGGCAGTCGAGTCGTTGAGGCACTTGGGCATTTTGTGACTATTCAAGGGATGGCCATTCTCCCCTGTGATTTGTGAAAAAACGACTTGAGGGTATGGCATGAAAAATATTACTTGACCTCTCTGTAAAACTTCTAAACCATAATTTAATCTCACCGCATTTTCTCGTAAATAGCAAATAACGATGATCCGCCGCCGCATCCGTGTGTCAGGAATGGACGGACGGACGGACGGACTGACGGTGTGGATGCGACAGTGTTCCGCCGTTTGCTTGTGTCCTCCGATACATTCGACAATGTTCCGCCGTTTGCTTGTGTCCTCCGATACCGCTGACGATCTCGCTTCTTCCAAGCTTGATGTGAACTGTGGGCACCCCTCCGGTCGCCCACCCGCTCGGTTCCTCGCGGACCCTTTGTGGGGCTCCCTCCGGTCGCCCCCAGTCGCTCCGCTGTGGGAGAGGTGAAAGGGGCTCCGCCGCTTGTTATATGTTAATGTGAGACGGTTCTCATCCAAGTGTTGTTTGTTATCTTTGCCTCGACTCGACACAGGTTCCGCCGTCATGTAATGCGAGAGGTCGGTCGCCATGTGATGTGATGTGATGAGTGTCCCAAATTATTTGAGAACAACTGTATAGGGAGGGTTCCCATCACCTGTCAACTCTACACATTGATTGTCGCCTGCCAGTCCATGCAGGGCGCAGTCGGCGTGACGCTGGCGATGCAGACTATCCCGTCTCGTCTCTAAAAAATTGTATCAAAAAAAGAGTTTTTAGTATCTAAATAACTGAGTAACTAAATAACTAACTTACTGACTGACTAAAGCTGGCTGAGGGTCAGGGAGCTAATCTCAATTGAGAGCTCGTCAAGCGTAGCTCGCTTGGTGGCGAGGTACGCCTCACGCTTGGCGGGAGTCTGTTTCATGCACGCTATGTGCGCGCACTTGCCAGTGGTGAAGGTCCCACCATTGGGGTTGCTTAAGAGCATCTGTTTTCTACCACACGGGTTGCCGTTAATGGTGACAGCAGTGCAGCCCAGGGTGGGGGAATACCCCACGATGGTAAATGCACCTATATTGGATCCAACAGGAAGCTCGTTCTTTAGAACGGACCCGCGACCAACACGACCGGAGGCCAAGGAGGAGGACAGGGAGCACGTTGAGAACGAGCCAGCAGGAGCAGGAGCATGAGCAGGAGCAGGAGCAGGAGCAGCAGCAGCAGAAGGAGCAGCAGCAGGAGCAGTAGCAGTAAACGTAAAAGCAACAGCAGGAGCAGCAGCAGTAGAAGTAGAAGCAGCAGCAGCAGGAGTAGGAGCCACAGAGGGTGAACCATTGGCGCGGCGCCTTTTACCGCCACTGCTGGAACTCTCCGACATGCATTCGTCCTCTGGGAGGGCAAGCAAGGCGGGAGGAGCATGAGCAGCAGAAGCAGCAGACTTAGCAGCGGCGGCAGCGACGGCAATAGGGAGAAGCATTGCCTGTAAAGGCTTTTTCTCCCCTTTGGGTTTCTCTTCGAGAAACTTAGCGTACGCATTTTTCATTGCGCAGACAGGGTCTGCGAGGCACGCAGGAACGAGGGGAAATGAAATTATCTTGTTGCACATGTCCTTCAAATGAGGGACTGTGAGTTTTTCGGATATCTTCGTTTGGTCATTCACTTGGACAACTGTAAATATACCGGAATCATTCACGAATGATGTGAAATCGGTAGACATGTTGTTGGTAGACATGATATCAAGTTGTTGTTGTTATTGTTGTTGTTGTTGTTGTTATTGTTGTTGTTTCAAAGGAAGGAAAAAGGCGTCAATTTTTTTTTAGCATGGAAAATAATATAAAAGAAGAAGAGGAGAAGACATACAGAAGACAAAACAAGATGAAGATAGATTCGATAGATCCAACGCGTTCAAGATGGACATGTACAGCTCCATGACTTGCAGCGATAGTTTCCTGCGATAAAGAACAAAACGGACGTCATATTATGAAACAAATTTTCCCTTTGCAAGGACGCAACAGGGGAGAAGGTAATGCATCCAGCTCTTTCTGCACTTTCAAGAACAAATCACCACCCACCTGCCACATCGGCAGAGGGTCGCAAAGTGCTCGCAGTTGTTGCTGATGGCATTGTAGTGCCAGCGTTGTTTTTCTGCGGTCTGCTGCAGATGCAACGCAATCAAAGCTGAGTGCTCCTTGGAGATGGTCTCGTCATACGGTATAATTGCGTAGTCGGTACCCCCGTTCGTGAATGCGGTCAGCGTCCGATTACAGATGGTCGATAATGCCTTGTCATCTCCGTAGACGTCGATCACCATGTAAGGGCCTTTTTCCACACGACCGACAAAAATACCATGATGCCAGTAACCTGACTTTGCCTTCACCGCGATGTGGGTCGCCGACTTCGGCCATTTCGGCCAGTTGCAGAGGACACGTGGGACGATTCGCAATGGCCTCGCCGTTGACTTTCGGAGTGAAGTCTGGCATATCCCAGTACGGGAACGTCTCCTTGAGCCAGGGGCCAACCGACTCGATCAATTCGACGAGGGGGTCTGGGTGTTCGATTTGCTCCACCTTGGGATCCATGTTGTAGCCTAAAGTCAGTGGAATAGTAATTAATAGTATGATCCATGTATTCTACTCTTATCCCCTGGTCTTCCATGCATGATGGACGCGTCTCCTCCGTTTTGCGTGTGCCATGCGTTATTATGTCTCTTGTGTGCGTTCGCCGCCTATCACTCTTCTTCACGTGTGTTTGCATGATCAATGAATCAATCCATTAGTGTGTCTGATGCTTGATGTGAACTGTGAATTCTGTGTTCCCTCGCCCCCCCCCCTAAAACCCAGCTTCCGGAGAGGCAAATGTGGGCGCTCAACTCGACGATGGGTGCAATAATTAAATCACATTCATGAGGGCGCTACTGAACGCACAAGAAACAATAAGACCAACATCTCTCAAACATCTCTGACTGTAGCATAATGTTTAAGTGTAGCATATTGTAACAAATCATGGAACTTCTTTCTGCAGGCCCACTCCACATCATCGCGTTGCATTTATCAAAAAGTGATGATAAGTACCATCGATTATGCGACGTCTCAGAGGACGCCGCGAACCTCATGTTGGTGGGAAACGTAGCGTTCACCGAGCTTAGTATTGCGGTGCAAGAGAAGCTGGAGCCTGGTGTTCGCCTCGTGAACGATTCAGTGTTCGAGAGGATGCGTATTCACGAGGGTCTTTCAGAGACAAGCAAAGCGGATGTTCTAAAGAAGGCGTGTCGAGATCGTGGACTGATGGTTTCTGGGTGTCAAAGCCGCATTGTGGAGGAGGCTGATGGAGGCGGAAGTTGTCGCTCGCCCCCCTAGAGTGTGCATCCTGTCTGCCAAATTCCGTTCCGAAATGAGGGCTATGCGTGACGCACGCATCGGTGTGTCGAATGCCAAGTCTGAGTATCGCTTGACCGAGAGTGATCTCACGACGCTGAGTTGCGAACTCAAACAAAATTCTGTGCATCGTTTATCTTATCTTATCCGCGACGTGGCTCGTGTTGCGCTCGAGAAGAATGAGCGACGTACCTCTCGTGCGGCGTTGCTTTCCAATAAGCTTGGTGACATGCCGTTGGATTCAAGGATATTCTCATTTTCGGACTCCGCATGCAGGGCCCGAGATTTGTACGTTAATTTTGGAAGAGGGGGGGGTATTGTGAAAGTCGCTGCAGACATCATTGCTACAAATACTCGCCTTCACATTTTGGAGAGGGCTCTCGAGTCTCGCGGATGTGAACTTCGCATTGACTCTCGTTTGTGCAAGGGTTTTGTTGACAAAAACGAAGGAGATCCCGATGACATCTCCGTATCGATGCTTGAGATGAAATTCTTTCACAATCACACTGAGTACGCTTCAATTCTCTATGATCTTTACGTCGATCGTAGAGAATTGAAGCGTGATGACATCGACAGCGTCATCGACATCAGATCGATTCTATTCGATTCGTTTCGATTCGATTCGCTTCGTATGACGACATCATATCAATGCTCGTCGATTCGATTCGAATCGAATGCCAAGTGGGAAGCCATGACGCAGTGGGCCTATACACACGATCTTGACGATCATGACATACCTAAAAGCCTGCGATTTTATGTCTTTTAACTGAAGGCAGCGTGTATCGTTTCCGATATCAGGAAAGCGTGGCGTGCTCGCCAGCCTCGAATTCCTGTCCATGTCCTCAATAATATCGAGAATGTGTTCGTCCAGATCTTCCAGCGCACTCGCGACACAGAGTCCCTGGCATCCCTGCGAGCCAACCTCGAAGATGCGGGGAGTGGACTGTCTGCGCGTGTGGATACCGTTTCTGTGATGTGGGATAATATCTGTGAGTGGCCCGGCGCGAGCGTGATATTCGAACCGAGTTCAAGATTCTCAACGCGACCCATGCTACCTACGTCGCTTCCGTGGAGAAGTTTCGCATCGAGCAGGAGGAGAATGCCCGTAAATATGAGGAGAAGGTCCGTCTCAAGAAATAGAGGAGACTGAGGGTGGAGAAGTGTCTTATCGATAAAGATAGTTGTGTTTGTCCGGTTTGCTGAAATACGGGATGATGAACACGAATCCTCCACCGTGTGTCATGAATGGACGGACGGACGGTGTGGATGCGACAGTTTTCCACCGTTTTGCGTGTGATGATCGGTTACAAAAACTTGATGGAAATTGAATTCCTTAATGTAAGAAAGAAAGACAATTTGCACCAGTACATTTGTTCCTGCATCCCGGAGGGATTTGACTGGTTTCGGAGCCTGGTCTGGTCGGAATCGCAATTCCGCGGAGAGCTAAATATCTGGTTGGCGAGTGAGTGAGTTGTTCTGCTTGGAAAATTCAAAAAAATCGCCGCGAGGCAAGTGCCGCTTGCCACTTAACGCTTGCAGATACCGCCAGGCAAGTGTAACCAAGGGTTTATAGGGTTTATCCCAACTCAGTATTTATTCATACCATCCTGTGCGATTGCATGCATTGTACACATATGTTCATCGAACATGCAGTCGCACACGCGATCATTCCTAACGTTTCCCCATGACATTCTTGATCGTATTGCTCTATTCTCTTCCAACCCCAAGATTGTATTAGTGTGTAAAACTCTGCACAACAGATTTTCTGGATGGCCCCTTACCGGACTGATCCAACCACCACAGCGAGTTGGAGAGATGATGGCGAAAGGGGGGCGCGCCGATCTTCTAGAAGTATGCTTGGTGTCCAATCCTCTTGTACAGCTTAAGGGGGCCCTACAATTGAGGGCAAACCAAAATGAAAACAATCTTCTCTATGTGGCTGCCAAGGCAGGTCACGCAGATGTCTGCAAGCTGCTGATGGATCCAGCGGTTGCTGGACTTGAGTACAGGGCCGTTGCGAACTCTAGCAACAGCAGGGCCTTGTGGGAGGCTGCCAGTGAAGGTCACTCAGATGTCTGCAAGCTGCTCATGGATCCAGCGGTGGCTGGAATTGAGTTCAGGGCCCTGGCGAACTCTAGCGAAAGCAGGGCCTTGTGGGCGGCTGCACAGGAAGGTCACTCAGATGTCTGCAAGCTGCTGATGGATCCAGAGGTGGCTGGACTTGAGTTCAGGGCCCAGGCGAACTCTAGCGACAGCTGGGCATTGTGGGCGGCTGCCAAGGAAGGTCACGCAGATGTCTGCAAGCTGCTCATGGATCCAGAGGTGGCTGGAATTGAGTTCAGAGCCAGGGCTAACTATGGAGACAGCATGGCCTTGTGTGAGGCTGCAAAGGAAGGTCACGCAGATGTCTGCAAGCTGCTCATGGATCCAGCGGTGGCTGGAATTGAGTTCAGAGCCCTGGCGAACTCTAGCGACAGCAGGGCCTTGTGTGAGGCTTCCAAGGCAGGTCACTCAGATGTCTGCAAGCTGCTCATGGATCCAGCGGTGGCTGGACTTGAGTTCAGGGCCCAGGCGAACTCTAGAGACAGCAGGGTCTTGTGGGCGGCTGCAAAGAAAGGTCACGCAGATGTTTGCAAGCTTCTGATGGATCCAGCGGTGGCTGGACTTGAGTTCAGGGCCAAGGCGAACTCTAACGACAGCAGGGCCTTGTGGGAGGCTGCCAAGGAAGGTCACACCGATGTCTGCTTGCTGCTGATGGATCCAGAGGCGGCTGGCCCCGAGTACAGGGCCATTGTGAAACTTAACAGCAGCTGTGTATTGTGTTAGGCAAGACACGTTTCTTTCTTGCCACCGTAGAGCAAGTATTTATCCATTATTGATAAATAATGGATAAATACTTTTGGTTTCAGAGCCCATTTTCTTGTTACACTCGACGGAATACTAAAATGAAACCGTTTTCTTGAGGTACGGCACACCTTACGGTGTAACCAAATGGTGTAGCTAAATGGTGTGGATATCGTAGAGGAGGTATCGGTGGAATACGGTCTCGTCAATGCCGTGCTCATCTTTGAACTCCTTGGCCAAGATCCTGTTTATTTTTCACAAGTAATGGGCGTTCCTGCCTCACGGCCGATTTTTTTAAATTTATAATCAGGATTTAGAGCCTCCTGAAAGACTCGCTAGCTTGAGACATCAGCACCAAGGAATCACAAATCCGCTCCATACCATGTTTCGCAACCAGTCAAAATCGGCCGGGAGGCAGGAACGCCCATTAAGTATAAAAAATCAAGACTATGTCTAGTATATTGCTTTTGCGCACCCTATCTCTTCTGTGTAAAACAGAAACAATGGATAACTTCAAGAAGTTGGAGACAAGCATGTATGTGTGTTTCACAGTTTCAGGCAGTACGTGGAATGACAGGAGCAACAAGTTTATTTTAAATGGAACGGTGGTATTCGATAATGAGGATGACGCCAAGAAATGTTTAGAAATACTCGAAATTTACAAAGAGACATTCTACTTCAGGCGTACATCGAACGTGATGAATAAGACTATGTTCACGTTTGACGGCACGACAATCCACCTATTATCTGGTGCCACAATTGAGTACGAACAGAATGCTGCTCGATTGAAGAAGATTGTAGAGATAGAAAAGACGTGCACGGCAAACACGTGGGGATACATGGACGATTACGTAAGGCTATTCGGGTATCGTCCGCTCAGGATGTTTTTCGTAACACGTGGGGATACATGGACGATTACGTAAGGCTATTCGGGTATCGTCCGCTCAGGATGTTTTTTCTTGCAGTTGTATATTCTGTATCGATCCATGCTCTTACGAAGCTACTACTGCAATACTTTGGCGATGGCAGCCAAGCGTTCCGCAATTTTCTGGATCTGCTCCGACTCACATGGCCTACGTTGCAAGTGTTGTTTGTTATATTTGCCTCGACTCGACTCGACAGTTTCCGCCGTCATGTAATGCGAGAGGTCGGTCGCCATGTGATGTGATGTGATGTGACTCGACTCGACAGTTTCCGCCGTCATGTAATGCGAGAGGTCGGTCGCCATGTGATGTGACTCGACTCGACAGATGCCGCCGTCCTTGATGAGAGTGGTCGCTCGCTCTGTGACTCTACTGCTTGAATGCACCTTGGCCCGGCGCGACCGTGATATTCGATACCGAGTTCAAGATTCTCAACGCGACCCATGCTACCTACGTCGCTTCCGTGGAGAAGTTTCGCATCGAGCAAACATCCGGGGGCCCGGGGACATGTAGTAAGAAAGACAACGAATTCTCCATAGGGGTATCATAGGGGTCAACTCACCAGGGGATGCTGTCCTTTACGAACAGGGACACACAATGTCTCTGTCGCAGTTGAATTGACAGTTCTTGCATGTGTATGTCTCTCCACACTTGTTAAAGAAACCGCTCACGCCACCGCTTGCGAAGACCAGCAGTTCCTCTGTCAAAAGAAACAATATGTTCTTTGTTATTTAACAATAAAGAGAAGCGTTAAGCGGATGTAGGCAAAGAAGAGTCAACATCAGACAACAAACAATGGACGTTGTACGCAGAACAATTATCAACATACCATCGTATTCTTCCGCTGAAAAATTATCTGCATCCGCAACAGTAATAGACCGCAAAATACGCTTCAACATCTTAGTCAGGGTAGCGTTATTCGCCTTCAACACTGCAAGCTTTTTTCTAGATTCTGTAAGTTTTTTTGTATATTTAATATGAGATGATAAGATATTGATAGTCTCGCGTTGAGATTCTGCAATACTATTTCTAGATTCTGCAATACTATTTCTAGATTCTGCAATATCCTTGCTAAATTCTACAATCTCCTTGATATAGTATAACATAACCATAACACCAATGGTTGAAATTATTATCGTTCCGATACCGAAATAAGAGTGTATACCCATCTCTGCTTAAAACTTATAAAAATATATAAATGATTCAGACGAGGGTTACACGGTTTTAGGGGACATTTCTACATGTATACAATTATGTATTTACTCTTCCCGCTCGACCAGGAGTATGTCCAGGTCCCTTTTCTCTCTGGTGTCCACAAACGTTGTCTGGTGAACAGTCGCTTATTTATCGGCGATGTCGTACATTTCCATCTGATATATGTTTCATTTTACTGTTCCGCCGACTGTAGACCGTACTGACAACTTCCCTTTTCTTCAAATCCAGGTTGTATGTGGGGGAAATTCTGTGGCACAGGGACCGCGCAAATGCACTTCCTTTATCAATCAATGTCTTTACCGATCATCAATTTGAAGTGTTGACCCCGCTCGACTGGACAATAAAATGCCAGAAGATGAACCAACGAAGTGAGTCCTTCCAGCGGTGATATGTCGTCCACGTCGGTGTTCGAAATGTCCAGGTGAACCAACGAAGTGAGTCCGGCCAGCGGTGATATGTCGTCCACGTCGGTGTTCGAAATGTCCAGGTGCACCAATGAAGTGAGTCCTGCTAGTGGTGATATGTCGGTCACATACACTCGACGGAATACTAAAATGAAACCGCTTTCTTGAGTGTACGGTACACCTTGAGGTGTAACCTAATGTTGTCGCGACCACCGGAGGGGGACCGAGTGGTGTCTACAACAATACGAGTTTTTATTCATCAACAACAACAGAGCTGCTGTGGGCAAATGGAAGAGGTCGTCCTAGACCCATCAATTCCATGCAGTGCAGCCTTGCGATTGTGAGAGCAGAAGAGCGATCCCGGTCCGAGTAAATGCATGTTTCTGGAGAGAATCGCAGTCCTCGTACCTCTGGGTACCGCTCGATCGATTTTTGAGAATCGACAAGGAAGTGGCGAAGCCACCCCTCCTGTGCTTCTCTTGTGCGCCTTTACGTTTATTGTACAACCTTACCCCTAAGTGGTCGCAATCAGCGACCTTTGGCATCGTTTTCGATTTCGTGTGACCAAAACGTTCACCACCCAACCTAAGCTTCACGTCTGCTGAACAAACACTTGGGATCTTGTAAACACGTTCTTTTTCTTTACCCGTCTCCCACGACATAAGAGTCGTTTTGAACTCATCTGTCACAGAAACGTCCTCTTTTGAAAATTCTTTTACACGATGCGAACATGGCCCCAGTGGGAACTGCAACTTCTCCCGGTCCAGTAGGCTTCAGTTTCGTGATGGCAGATCCGTAGGCCACGCAAACCTTCATATCAGGAAGTTCTTTCATCATGCACCGCTTGATACCCGCCCAGAAAGAGTCTTTGACCTTTCGTTTTCCGATGTAACGCTGCAAGTTGTCACGGGATTCTCGGCGTCGCAAAGCCAATCTCCACCACTCGTCAGAAAACTTAGCGTAATTTGACAAGTACGCGGAGATATTATCCGTCCTCGATGTACTCAAAGCTGCTCCATTTTCACGCAGAGACTCCCACATAGGAATCATGTCAGCAAAACGCAGTTCCTTCTGCCTTGTCTGCTTCTTGATACCCGACTTGTGGTAAAATGCACCACGTGTCAGCTTCCATGTCTTATTTTTATCGTCTGCCAAATACGTTACCGTAGCGATGTTGCTCCGTCCTGGGTCCACACCCAGGACGACGATACCCATATCGGGCAATATCGTTTTAAGTGAGCCGTCGTATTTTTCTGCGATCTTGATACCTTCTTCTTTACGAGGCTTCTTACAGGTCTTCTTCAAATCTGAGACAAGGACCTGTACTGTCTTGCTGTACTGCATGCTCAAAGAGACTCCGTCAGTACAGATGCTGCAGTCGAAAACCCACCCATTCTTGACAGGTGGTTTTCTGAAGAAGGAACCTGCGACTGTTTTCCGGGCGTTCACAAGCGTGTCATACAAACCCTTTGCATGTCTGTACTCGTCAGTAGCCTTGATATCCTTAACATCATCATCGTACTGCTTCAGGACCGACTTGTATGCATCCCATTCACCAGGACCACATGATTTTTTCTTCTTCCGTGCAGGCCTCTGGGGCAACATGAAGCTTTCGGGATTCTTTACATGTTCCCACTTGGAAAGCTCAACGATGTTCTGGTCATTGGGGAACATGTGCCTGAACAGGTTCACGAGGGTCTTCAGGTCAAGGCGAACATGCACCCGTTGGACATTGAAGATGGGCATCAATCGGATACGACGTGCATCCATATCCTCCAACCGTGTCTGTATCCAATAATTAAACCGGACCATGGTCGGAAAGTCCATGTCTTTGCCATAGTTATCATAAACTCGACTTCCATCTGGAACACTCAGCATCTCCCTAACTTCATTGACGTACTCTTGAACAGACTCTGGCCATCCCTCCATGTTTTGGACTTCTTGCTGAATAGCCTGCATCACGTCGTATCCCCGAATGATCTTCGATGTGTCCAGCGTCTTCGGGGCATTTAATCTATTTAAAGTGGTGGAAGTGAGTCTGGCCAGACGTGGTATCAAAGGAACCCATGCGTTGTTTGACACGACAGTGCTCAATGTGTGACCTGCATAGTTCAATACCTGATCGAAATAGATCGGATAAGACTTGATGTAGTCAGCGTCGTCATTACCAATTACATCGCCGATGGAGTCCTTCACAGCTTCGTACGATATCTTGCTTTCCTCATCAGGGAAGATTCCGTCTACCCCGATACGTAGCCAATCCTTCCAGTAGGTATCTTTCATGTTGTACAGGTCTGGAATATCCAGACCTTTCTCTAATAGACTCGTGATGTGGAAAGTCAGCACCAGACTGGACCGCCGTAACATGCGGCTCACCACATTGACGAGCTGGTCCACATGCTCCCTAAACTTACCGAATTCTTCATCGTCAAGACTCATTGCCTTCTTCAGGGCGCATTTCACTACACACATCTTTTCCACCGTCTTGTATTCTGGAGGGGGTCTGGCGATGAGACCATTGTCTTCGCATAAACGGACAAGATCGTCCTTGTTGGACTTCGACGAGTATGGTACTTCAGCCAATTTCAGTAGCTCCTTCAATTTCGCGACTGTCGGAGGTTTCGTCGCCATCTTTCATAATCAATACGTCACAGACCGCTTTATACACATAAGTGTTCAAAACGTGTTCAAAACAACCCATAATAATTTTATCAGTGAGGTTGCCGAATGCTAAGGAAATCATATCAGACACGTGCGTCTTTGTTTCATTCGGTATGTAGTTCAAACGACGAAAGTCTCTCTTCACCTTAGCGAAGCATAGCTCAATAGCATTGAATTCTGGACTGTAAGGAGGTGTGTAACAAATATTGACGGGGTGACTGAGGACCAATTTCTTATGGATACTGGCATTGTCCATTATTGCTACTGAATTATTGCACAAACTCAATGATTCAATAAATGCAACGAAGTCCGTCTTCTTCACAGATCCTTTCTTCACAACGAATTCTTTCCTACCATCTGAAAAAACTGCCATCAACAAACTGTGGTGTACCCACCCACCAGTAGTTTTAACGATAACAGGTTTTCCTACAGGGGAATACCCATAATGTGGCTTGAGACGCTCACTAAACCCACATTCGTCAACTGATACTAAAATGTAATCCAGTGTGACCTTCTCAAGCCGCCGCGTGTCATGAATGGACGGACGGACGGACGGTGTGGATGCGACAGTTTTCCACAGTTTTGCGTGTGATGATTGACTGATGCCTTGACATGACACACTTGGTTTCTGCAGCTCAATTCCCCTGCCCCACTCCGTGGGTCCCGCGATTCCCCTATCGATATACGAGATCTATTGTCTAGCAGGCCTCTGCTTGACATGCGATCACCGTTTGCGATTACTTTTACAGGCACGTGTGTCAGCAGCGCACCCCGCAACCTTACATGACACATGACATTCGACCGTGTTCCGCCGTTTGCGTTAGAATGCGTGATAATGAGTGAGTGAGTGGTTGGTGGGCATCATCATGATCTCGACAGCAGCCACCTCGCGCACAATCAAATATTACGGAAACTGTCAATCACATCAGCATTCGCTCCGTTCTTGGGAGGTTCCCACCGAGTTGATGTCCTGCGTGGATATCAGGGAACATGGTTTAAACTTTGTGGGGTGGGTAATACCATAATGGTCACACAAGTCCAACACAATCGTTTTGATATCATCAGAATATGTAGCGAAGTCTTCTGGGGAGATAGCACTTAGTTCGCACCGTAACTGTCTGACGGCATCGTCCGCCCTCTTCCTCTCTGACACGAGGAGCTTCTCCGCCCTCTTCCTCTCTGACACAAGGAGCTCTTCCGCCCTCTTCCTCTCTGACAAGAGGAGCTTATCACTAGACTGTGCCCGTTGTTCAGCAGACTGTGCCCGTTGTTCAGCAGCATCTACCCTTTCCTTGAGCTGCTTGAAGGTCTTCCAATACACGTACCATCCGGCAGCTATGGCGAGTATGACAATCAGCGTGCGATGGGTCGGTTGCATCATCATCCCCCTATACTCAGTGGACGATTCAAATGAAACTTACATATAAAGTGTTGAAGATGTCTTAATACATACATGGTCATGATGGTGTACGCGAGTCATCAAATGAATCCCCCCACTCCGCGATCCCCCTATCGATATACGAGAGTGCTTGTCTAGCAGACCCATGCTTGACATGTGATCACCGGTTGCGATGCGAGCGATCGTCCCCCGTAAGTCGACATCGTTTCGCCGCCTGATGCGAGAGGTCGCCATGTGATGTGACTCGACTCAACTCGACAGTTTCCGCCGTGATGCGAGAGGTCGGTCGCCATGTGATGTGATGTGATGTGACTCGACTCGACTCGACAGAGGTGCCGCGATGTGATGTGACTCGACTCTACTCGACAGAGGTGCCGCGATGTGACTCGCCTCGACTCGACAGTTTCCGCCGTGATGCGAGAGGTCGCTCTGTGATGTGACTCGACTCGACTCGACAGTTTCCGCCGTTTGCTTGTGTCCTCCGATACATTCGACAGTGTTCCGCATCTTGTGTTCCGCATCTCCGATACATTCGACAGTTTCCGTTTGCTTGTGTCCTCCGATCTCGCTTCTTCCAAGCTTGATGTGAACTGTGGGCTCCCCTTCAGTGGTCGCCCACCCTGAAAGGGGCTCCGCCGTTTGTTTATACAGCCCGCAATTATGAGGCGTTTACGGATATGTCACTAGCATAACGCCCGTTAACATGCGTACGCGTCTAGTTCCTTTTACTTTGCAGTTGAAAAAGCGCATGCACATCGATTCCGTTGACAAAATATCATAGATCACATGTTTAGCGACCCAAAGGATGTCATTTGTTTCAATAATGCAGTGGTCCATGAACGCTGTGTGCAATATGTCCGTCGGTACCCAAGCCTTATCCGAAACTTCACAATGTTTTCCGATAAAGTTTGAAAACAAGTTCTCGATACGCTCTTGCTCGTTCATCATTTGATGAAAGATTGGTTGTTGAATTTAAGTTACACCGGTCAATAATGTTACAGAATATTGAATCAATTACAATTCTCTATGTACAACTGTATGTTCATGTGCGTCAACGAATTGAGTCCGGGCAGTTGTGATATAATGGGCGTTCCTGCCTCCCGGCCGATTTTGCCTGGTTTCCAAACATGGTATGGATCGGAATTGTGATTCCTTGGTGCTTATGTCTCAAGCTAGCGAGTCGTTCAGGAGGCTCTAAATCCTGCTCTAAATATCTTGCGTGTGTCCTCCGATACATTCGACAGTGTTCCGCATCTTGCGTGTTTCCTCCGATACATTCGACAGTTTTCCACCGTTTGCTTGTGTCCTCCGATACCGCTGACGATCTCGCTTCTTCCAAGCTTGATGTGAACTGTGGGCTCCCCTCCGGTCGCCCACCCGCTCGGTTCCTCGCGGACCCTTTGTGGGGGCTCCCCTCCGGTCGCCCCCAGTCGCTCCGCTGTGGGGAGGTGAAAGGGGCTCCGCCGCTTGTGAGACGGTTCTCATCCAAGTGTTGTTTGTTATCTTTGCCTCGACTCTACAGTTTCCGCCGTGATGTAATGCGAGAGGTCGGTCGCCATGTGATGTGATGTGATGTGACTCTGTGACTCGACTCGACAGTTTCCGCCGTGATGCGATAGCACGACAGTTTCCGCCGTGATGCTAGATGTCTCCATGTGACTCTGTGACTCTTACACAGGTTCCGCCGTGATGCGAGATGTCGCCATGTGACTCTGTGACTCGACTCGACACATATGCCGCCGTCCTTGATGAGCCGTTCCTCTAAAAACGAGTGTAAACGTAGTGAGTGGCCTAAGCCCCCTCGCCATGTGATGTGATGTGACTCGACAGTTTCCGCCGTGATACGAGAGGTCTGTCGCCATGTGATGTGATGTGACTCGACTCGACACAGGTTCCGCCGTCATGTGATGCGAGAGGTCGCTCTGGGAGTCTGGGAGTGGGAGTGGGGGGTGGGGGCATATCCTAGAGACACACAGTCTCTGTATTGACAATATCGGTTACAAAATATGGTTGACTTGGTCAACTTTTCATAATCCTTAAAAAAAGTACAATGTAATCATCAACTGTCCCTACATATGAGCTTCCATGCCGCACTTGATCACCATCTGCCTGCATTCGCAGCAGCTTTGGTAGCTCTGCATGGTCTAGCTTAGCTAATCTAGGGGATCCCCTTCACTGTAGGCTCATTCCTGTTGGTGACATGATCATCATTCCTGTTGGTCCTGATTGTCTCCCCGACGATTCCCCTTCCACAATTCTTGCATCGGCCATCAAAGCCGAAATTCCTCCGAGCTTTACAAACATCGCAATACGCATTCGGCATTTCCCTGCATGGGAGACGCATTGGTTTATTTCCCTGCGCCTATCATGGAAACTTGCTAGCATCCATCCCAATGCATGCGACATCTTGAACTCAAATGGTCACCTGTTTGGCTTCTGGCGACAGATAGACAGACAGACAGCAAGCGTACGATTGATTGATTATCCTGGAATCGAGCGATTGATTGACTGCGCAAATCTCTTTCATTTCCATTATGCATCGAGTTTTATAAACGACGAACCCCGGGTTTCGGGTTTAGGGAAGCCGCAGGTGCCGCCGCCTGATGCGAGAGGTCGCCATGTGATGTGACTCGACACGACAGGTGCCGCCGTGATGCGAGAGGTCGCCATGTGATGTGACTTGACTCGACTCGACAGGTGCCGCCGACTGATTGGCATGCGAGAGTACTGCCATGATGACTCGAATCACTCGCTACGAATCGACACTAAGGATTAGATGTGAGTGGGGAAGAGGTGATGTATCGATGATGACAGACAATGATCACTCGACTCGTTCCGCCGTGATGCGAGAGGTCCGCCATCTGTCGACTCGACAGGCCACTGCAGTCACTCGATGACTCGTGTTCATGCCGACTCTGTGACTCGACTTTCGCCATCTGTGACTCGAGAGACAGTGTTGAATGTGATCGCGACCTCGTAACTGCGATGTCGAGCAGTGACTTCGCTCTGATGACGCGATTGCTGACTTTACGTCAGGCTACATCGCATGGAGGGATGGACAGACAATCATTGATGTCTGATCGATTCATACCATTCGATTCTTTACACCAACTTGTATCCTTTGAAAACCCCTCGCAAATTTTCGTTTCCGCGGCTTTTGACGCGGCTTTGCTCTAGACACCTGACGCTTAGGTGACGTTCCAGGTCCGTCTTGATCGTGCTGAGTTTCCCGTTGAAATATTCGCATGTCTTGAAGCGTTCTTTGGCCTCCTTCAGCAGAAATGCGCTGTCCTGGGCTGGCAGCGACGTGCTCTTCGACGAACATAGCCACGCGTCGTCGTTCGCGTTTCAAGTACATCGCACTGGTCTTCTTTAACGAATCGGGCATATCGAACTTGTACTCGTATGCAAACGCGTGTAGAAGGGTGCGTAGGAACTCCATGCGCATCGCTCCGTCGTCTGCCTTGAATGCCTCTACAAGCCCTGCGTCTCGTGGGAAGAGGAATTTGGCGGAGTCCGCCTCATCCTCGTCCACAAACCGACTGATGTAGTCGCCCAATGCTATTTCCATGACTTCGAATAAGTTGGTCTTCTTCCCGTTGGAGGCGGACGCGTTGGCTCCGGCGTGTATGTGAAAGAGCTCTTGTCCGCTGTCTCCGTACAGCTGTCTAGCAAATGTGTGGATGAGTTGGTATATATCTGGGTGCATCGTGTCCCAGTATTTCCGCACGCGGTCTGCTGATTCCGCGCACACTGCGCCATTGTAATCGAATCCCACGGACATGGAGACCATGTCCTCCGGATGCCCTTGACGGAAGACGGCGTTTTTGAGTTCCCACACGCCGTTGTTGAACCCTAAGAGGTTTGGGTCGGCGTCTAGTTTCTTCATGAAGTCCGGGTCGTAAAAGTACTCTAGCATCTCTTTCAGGACGTTGTTCTTGAAGGTCGCGTCCTGGAGGCGCTCGGTGATGTTCGCTAGCCGTTCGGCGGTTTCGTTCTTTGTTCTCATACTTAGCAGGTTGCTCTGCATATCGTAAGCTCTCTCCTTGTGCAGAACGGTCATGAAGTGATCTCGAACAACGGTGGACAGCTCGTGCTTGACTTGGAACTTGGCGACCGTCTTCCATCGCCCGTCGAATACGTACCATAATAGCTTTCCGTTCGTGCTCCTCGCGGCGGCAGCGATGCGGTTTCCAAGTATTCGTTTCGCGATGCGCGCGATCTCGTTATGGCTCCCGTTGCACGCGCGGACGTCGTCCTCCTCCTCCTCAATGTGTAGTAACATTAATAACAATTTCTGGCTGTGAAGATGATAATGATGTTCGTTAATTGGTTGCAACAGTTGTTTACACCACTTTACCGAGACGATGAGTGACGCGCAAGCCGCCGTGGTGTCTTTTGGAGACAGATGGACTAGACAATGAGGATGCGCTTGCCGCCGCGGTGGTGGTGTTTTTTGAGACGAGGACATGTTTCCGCCGCGGTGTCTTTTGGAGACAGATGGACTAGACAATGAGGATGCGCTTGCCGCCGCGGTGGTGGTGTTTTTTGAGACGAGGACATGTTTCCGCCGCGGTGTCTTTTGGAGACGAGGACGAGGACATGTTTCCGCCGTTTGCATGTGGAGTCTGATTGATGGATATGATCCGCCACCGCATCCGTGTATTAGTCATGAATGGACGGACTGACGGACAGTGTGCGACAGTTTTCCGCCGTTTGCTTGTGTCCTCCGATACCGTTGACGATATCGCTTCTTCCAAGCTTGATGTGAACTGTGGGCTCCCCTCCGGTCGCCCACCCGCTCGGTTCCTCGCGGACCCTTTTGTGGGGGCTCCCCTCCGGTCGCCCCCAGTCGCTCCGCTGTGGGGAGGTGAAAGGGGCTCCGCCGCTTGTTATATGTTAATGTGAGACGGTTCTCATCCAAGTGTTGTTTGTTATCTTTGCCTCGACTCGACTCGACTCGACAGTTTCCGCCGTCATGTAATGCGAGAGGTCGGTCACCATGTGATGTGATGTGATCCACTGGGGGAACGGGGGGAACGTTACATACTCATCAAAACAATGCCGAGACCTGTATGGATTATGGATGTACACTCGTTTTTATTAAAACAGTAGTTTTTGCGTTGCTAATCTGTCAACGGTAGACTCGGTACCTCCAGTGGTTTTCCAAAGTTCCACCTTCAGTTAATTAAGTTAACTAAGTTATTCAATTTCCTGGATGCGTATATCTTGACTGAAGACGCGTCCACCGCGTTCCACAGCTGTCACATCATAGGACGAATTGTCAGTCCATATGTAGATACCGGCTACATTTACTAAGGATGACCCGTTGAACAATTTTACACATCATTCCATCCATTTTTCAAGTACGTCAACGAAGTGAGTCCTGCCAGAGGTGATATGTCGTCCACGTCGGTGTTCGAAATGTCCAGGTGCACCAATGAAGTGAGTCCTGCCAGTGGTGATATGTCTTCCACGTCGGTGCCCTTCATGTTCAGGTGAACCAACGAAGTGAGTCCTGCCAGCGGTGATATGTCTTCCACGTCGGTGTTCGAAATGTCCAGGTGCACCAATGAAGTGAGTCCTGCCAGTGGCGATATGTCGGTCACGTAGGTGTTCGATATGTTCCAGGTGAACCAACTCAGTGAGGCCGGACAGCGGCGATATGTCGAGCACCTTGCTCCGGCGACAAGACGGAATGAAGCCGGACATCGGTACTCGGTCTTCGACCACACATGTGTACGACATGTTCAGATGAACCAACGAAGTGAGGCCGGACAGTAGTGATATAGAGGGTACACGTGTGCCCTCCATGTTCAGGTGAAGCAACGCAGTGAGTCCGGACACCGGTGAGATGTCTTCGAGCTTGTATTTGAGATGCGAAATGTCGAGGTGAATCAACGAATTGATACCGGACAGAGATGATAGGTATTCCACACGTGTGCCCTCCATGTTGATGTGAATCAACGAAGTGAGTCCTGCCAGCGGTGATAGGTCCTGTTCGCCCACCCGTGTGTACGCCATGTTTTCAGATGAACCAAACTCTGTGAGTCCGGACAGCTGTGATATGTCTTCTAGTTTGTTTCCTAAATGCGAAATGTTGAGGTGAACCAACGCATTGAGCCCTGAAATCGCTGATAATGGTGTTTCGTCCACGTACGTGAGGTTGCGAAATATCTAGGTGAATCAACGAAGTGAGACCTGACCAGCGGTGATATGTCTTTGAGTTTTGCTTGTATTAGCGAAATGTCTAGGGTGAATCAACGAAGGTGAGTCCTTCCAGTGGTGGATATGTCGGTCACAAGTGTGTGCGCCATGGTTTGAAGGTGAATCAACGAAGTGAGTCCGTACAGAGCTTGTATGTTGTACAGAGGTGTGTGCGATATGTTCAGATGCGTCAACGAAGTGAGTCCGGACAGAGGTGATAATAGGTCTTCGTCCACGTAGGGTGCGACATGTCCAGGTGCGTCAATGAAGTGAAGTCCGTACAGTGGCGATATGTCGGTCACGTAGGTGTTCGATATGTCCAGGTGAACCAACGAAGTGAGGCCGGACAGCGGCGATATGTCTTGGATCTTGTCTTTCGATAGCCGACATTGATTGGTAGGGTACGTATTCCCCACGAATTGACACCTATTTTCAACTCTTTGAGCCTGCAAATGCGTGATACTGCGTATTTCCAAACTGTTATAATGTCTTAGGTGGATCCTTGTGACACACCGGGGTGTGACGCATCTCCACTTTTCGCAGACGAGAGGCACTTGTTTGAGGTGTGATTCGTTCGAAATCGCATTGGCTATAATGATCTCCAATACATCTTCATTGATTTTCGTCAAAGGAACTCATTCGTTTGTGAAGTGTGATGTGCTGTGCCTTGGCTGTGCTGAAAAATGGTTGTTTACACTTCATTCGATTGGCGATGATCCGCCACCGCAATCCGTGTATTAGTCATGAATGGACGGTGTGGATGCGACAGTTTTCCGCCGTTTGCTTGTGTCCTCCGATACCGCTGACGATAATCGCTTCTAACCACTGACGATCTCGCTTATTCCAAGCTTGACAGTTTCCGCCGTGATGCGGAGAGCACGACAGTGTCGCCGTGATGCGAGAGGTCGGTCGCCATGTGATGCCTCGACTCGACTCGACAGTTTTCCGCCGTGATGCGATAGCACGACAGTTTTTCCGCCGTGATGCGAGATGTCGCCATGTGTCGTTGACTCTGTGACTCTGTGCCTCGACTCGACAGTTTTCCGCCGTGATGCGAGATGTCGCCATGTGACTCTGTTGGACTCTGTGCCTCGACTCGCCTCGACACAGTTTCCGCCGTCATGTAATGCGAGAGGTCGGTCGCCATGTGATGTGCCTCGACTCGACATATGCCGCCGTCCTTGATGAGAGATCATCATCATCATCATCATCATCAAGTGTCTGCTTGAGACAAGCTTGAGGGTGAGGCATGACAAATCTTACTTGACCTTCTCTATAAAACTTCTAAACCATAATTTAATCTCACCGCATTTTTCTCGTCCTTATTCCGCTGCCTTCCACTTCCTTGAGTTCTCCTCAAGCACCTCCCTGACCTCCTCACTGCTACCTTGATACATTCGGGTCGAACTTCATGATCTCACGCATCGCCTTCATGACCATTTCCCGCCTCTTCCTGTAATTTACCCCCCAGTATCATCTTCACTCTCTCTTCCATCTCGAAGTATCGCTTCTTTGACAACGTTGAAATCCCCTTGTCTCCATTTTGGTTTGTTGGCGTGACGAACTTCCGTGACCTTCCTCGACGAGTTCATTGTGTGCGATCTTTTTTTGTCTTTTTTGTTCAGTTTGTTTGTGTTTACAATTGTAATAACGGTCATTAGCAGTTATGCTCCCTTAAACCTTCAAAAATCGTAGAGAATCTTTTACAAACAAATAAATAAATAAATAACCCAACCAACAATGGTCTCGGTGATCGTCTGAAGGAATTTCTTATGGTCAGCCCATTGGATATGATTCCGTCCACTCATCATCCTGTAAGACCTCCTATATCCTTCCCCCGATCTCAAAACCCTAAATGGATGTCGAGCGGCACGTGTGTCAGCAGGCGCTGCCCCCGCATCCTGTACATGACACACGCCATTCGACCGTGTTCCGCCGTTTGCGTGAGAATGCGTGAGAGTGAATGAGTGAGTGGTTGGTGGGCATCATCATCATGATCTCGACAGCAGCCTCCGCGACGCGTGTGTGAGGATGCGGCATGTGTCGTGATAAAGTGTGATAAAGTTATCCTATCTATCTATCTATCTATCTAATAATTGTTTGCCGATGGACTTATGGCTTGTCTATACATGGACATCTCGTGGCCAGAAAGGGCAGCTGCGGCGGCGTGAGGTCCGTGCGCAGAAGACGAAGCTTCAACGAGCTCCAGCATCCTTGGGGTATTGCGCCTCAAGACGTGCGCTCCTTCTCTTGCTCAGGAACGGCAAATATGGGGGGGTCGGTTGGCACGTCCTCGGTGCCGCAATCAAGGCTGTCGACGCTACCCTGTCCACACGTACTGGGGGAATACGATATCGGCCATCTCCCGAAAGAACGGCATCTGAATCACCCGCGTCAAGTTGGTAGTACTCGTATCGACGGGGCTTGGACTCGAGGGTCTCCGGCTAAGGTACCGGAGCAGGGCAGTCTCAGCCTCCACACAAGCACGCGGATTAAGTACGTGGATTGCGAATATCATCTTTGAGTTCTTCGGGTACTGAGAAAGTCGCTGACCAAATGGATTCGACGTGCTGCCCACCTTGAAGACGATCTCATCCTTCTTGTGCTCAAATAAAAACTTGTGCTCACACAACGCGTACACGACATTGGTTGTCATGTGCGCCATGATCTCTGTCGAGCTGCTCACATGCTGTATCCCAATGCTCGCGTTTACACCCACTTCCACAAGAACGATGAGTGGGCGATGATCCGCCACCGTGTGTGTTCATGAATGGACGGTGTGGATGCGACAGTTTTCCACAGTTTTGCGTGTGATTGACAGGTTTTTGCAGCTCAATTTCCCTACCCCACTCCGTGGGGCCCGCTATTCCCCTATCGATATACGAGATCTATTGTCTAGCAGACCTCTGCTTTGACATGTGATCACCGTTTGCGATTACTTGTACCGGGTTTCCATCATCCGTTAGTTCCCTTTTTTTGGCAAAGTCTGCTTTATAAATCTTCATGTTTCATTTTAGTATTCCGTCGGACTGGTAGTATAAAACAACATGTCACTAAACATGTCACAAGTTAACACTACCCCATCACAATGGGGTCCGGCTCCACCACCAGTCTTTCTACTATCAGTAGTATTCCTTCTGTCTCCGTTTGAGTCGTAGTCCTCCTGTGGAACAAGCGTCCTCATCTTCTTCCGAGCATGAGGGTCTTTTACTTGCACGAAAAGGGTTGACCTCTCCAAAGTTGAACTCCCTCTTGGACTCCCATGGCAATGGTGGATCTCAAAGATCAATGACCGTGAATAAGTGGAAACAAATCGCGAGCCACGTGGCATGGTCGCCCGTTCCTTGGGAGGCCTACGTTCCGGTTTCGTTTATTAATATGCACGATTCCAGGATGGATATGGTCGCCATGAAAAGTCGTGTTGATGCGACCGGCGTGTCCTGCTGTTTGCCGTATGTGAGATGGGGCGGGAGCCCGTGCTGTGCCTCGCTGGCGATTTGTACTGGCATGTGACATGGTCAATTTGTCAACCTATGTTTCTTTGTCCAAAAGTGCCACAATACAGATAAAAATCACCACTCTTGGATCGCTAATGTCATCCGATCAGGGTGAGCTTCTCTATCAAACCGAGGTCCATGGAATGGCATGTGGTGGTCACTCGCGCAAGACGCAAGAATCTCTTCCAATGCCGCCTCATTTTTTTGGCCAGCGTGGATGCGTGGACGACTGACTGTGGCTAAGAAGTTGATCGTAATCTGTGCCTGTCTGGATCCACGCCCTTCAAGAAAGAGGCTCCGCGAAGGTGGCAACCTAATTTGATGGAATTTGCCCATTTCAGAGTTGAGAATGATCGGCCGATTGGTTTAAAAGGGGGTCCGCGTGTACTCCTTTTCGTCGTTTGGTTCTGAGGCTCTCAAATTCGCCGGCGACCCTTTGGCCACTCCTTAAATCGCCCTTTTCTTGCAGAGCATCGAACACCGAATGTGTTCAGGCACTCGTGCACGAGAGTGCATGTCATCATTACAGTGTTGGCGGCTCATCTACGATCGGGCATCTTAGTGGACAAGTTGTGGTTGCTGCCCATTCCTGATGATGAACTTGCTTCTTCTCTTGGAAACTGGAGTGACGTCGACCGACCGGCTATACCATCAACTCGCAGTCAAGCCTTTGTCACCCTCTCCGCATTGGACCGACCCCCCTCCCCTTGAAGCTACCTCCAATAATTGCAGATATGGAGGATGGATGAACGATCTGAGCGTTGCTCAGCTATGAGTGAAGTCTAAATGCAATTGGGAAAAGTCGGCGTTCAAGATCATCAACCAGGTCGTGTGACGATGCGCGATCGATGGGCAACGGTATCCCGCCATGTCACATCCTGAGAAGACTCTGCAAGAGGCGTTTCGTCATTGGGATATGTCGACATTACGGTTGCGCGAGCTCTGGAGCGGTTTCGGTAACTATCGGACACAACCATATTCATCCGTCCGAGGTGGATCAAAGGACACATCTATCCGCAAGTATGATGACATGAAGCTTATGCCCGCCCCCTAATCGAGGTTGGAGGCAATCTCTACAATATTTGGACGGTTGTCGCCAGTCGAACGCGATGTGTCGTACATGTATGATTCATCATGGCCGAGCCATCCTCGGGTCGACGTCTTCATCGATTTCCCTTCACACGTTGTGTGGCAATAACAAGGATGCACGATTTGAACATCCTGAACTGCATCGCGCAAATCTTCCAACAACCTGGCTCACGGAGACCGGGGTGGCAATCTTACTTCAAGGGCGAGGAGGGCGTCGGCCAAGAAATCGTAGCCACCGACTTTTGGAGGGCGATGGTGGCCCGAACAAGTTCCTGCAAAAAGCTGCAACAGCCGGCAAACACGCTCTATGGTCGCTTTCAACGCCAACGTGAAGGGCGCGTTTCCCTGCATCGTCGTCAATGAGTCCAATGGACATGATAAACTTTTGCAGGCGCAACGTGTATGCAAGGACCATGATCACATGGTGAGTCAGATTTGAATGCGAGGTCCAAAGGAGTCAATGCATATCAACATGGCACGTTTTGTCTCGGCTTCATCTTCAAGCCCAACAACAAACGCCAAACTGGCCTCCGAGTGTAATCCTGATAACCAAGGTATGTCATCTATCGAGACATCGTCTGGTGCTGAGGGCGGTAAACACTGAGTAACCTTCAACCCACTTTCGGGGCTGATCGACGATTGCCGGATCGTCAGATCGCGGTTTTAACAAGTTCGTTGATGGCAAGGGACATCAAAAGGGCGTCTGAACTGAATACGGTCTAGCCTGCGCAACCACCTAAAACAATGTCGCAAATGGTCTCCTATGAAATCTCCGTACGACACCAATTCAGTCTTGCACATGATCC
>CM039462.1:100405802-100519435 GCA_022414725.1 Microglena sp. YARC | reverse complement strand
AGTTCCGCCCTGGCCCTGTGACTCAAGTCCAGCCACCTCTGATCCATGAGCATTCTTGCAGGACATCGGGCTTGACCTGCTTGGCAAAGCCGCCCCAACAAGCACTTGCTGCGGTAGAGTCGCCCGGGCCTGATCAATTCCAGCCACCGCGGATCCATAGCAGCTGCAGTACATTTTGCGTGACCTTCTCTAGCAGCGGCCCACAATGCCAAGCTCTCGCTAGTTGTTCGCCCTGGCCCTGAACTCAATTCGCAGCTCACCTCTGGAATCCATACAGCAGCCTTGCACACATCTGTGTGACCTGCCTTGACAGAGCGCCCACAAGGCACTGCTGTTCGCTAGAGTTCGCCCTGGCCCTGAACTCCAATTCCAGCCACACGCTGATCCATGAGAAGCTTGCAGACATCTGCGTTGACCTTCATCGGCAGCCTCACCAATGCCAAGCTGTTGAGAGAGTTCGCCAGGGCCCTGAATCCAAGTCCAGCGACCTCTGGATCATCAGCAGCTTGCAGACATCGCGGTGACCGGCCTTGGCAGCACATAGAGAATCTTGTTTTCATTTTGGGTTCTCGCCTCAATTGTACGCCGCTTAACCTGACAAGAGATTGGACACCAAGCATACTGCTAGAAGCGTGCGCCCCCCTTTCGCCATCATCTCTCCCAACTCGTTGGTGGTGGTTGATCAGTCCGGTAAGGCGCCATTCCAGAAAATCTTTTGCACAGAGTTTTTTACACACTAATACATCTTGGTTGAAGGAGATAGGGCAATACGATCAAGGTAATGTCATGGGAAGGTTAGATTAACGCATGATCGCCTGTTGCGAATGCGATTTCTATAACATGTGTGTACAATGCATGCAAGCGCACAGGATGTCTATAGCCTTTGGAGTAAAATCCCAACTCATTTATTTATTTATAACTACGAGGCCCATGCAATTCCGCAACTGAATCCATCTGGCCCCTATACCTCAAAACCCAATAGCCTGCTTGATTACCCCTCAAAACCCCAAATCAGCCCGCTATACCCCTCAAAAAACCCAATAGCCGCTAAACCCCTCAAAACCCAATAGCCTGCTGGATACAACACGGCTTCTTTTTGAGTACCGGACTTTGATGTCGCTAAGGACGCTGCTGACTCGGAGTTATTATTTTAACATAAATTCCCTTGTCGATTGTACAACAAGCAACCATGCAGAGTCGGAACCATCCGAGCAAGTGAAAGCCTACTACATCGATTTAAACGCGAAGATGCAATTGCTGGATTGAATGGCCTTGTCGGAAGGTCACGCGAGGACTCGGTCGACGCCCTGGTGATACTGCCACCATGACAACCAGGTCCCCGCATGCAAAACACAACATACACAAAACAAAAAAAAAATGCGGAAACTTTGATGTTCTCTTTGTCAACAGAGTGAGTGTGTGGACGAGAAAAGAGGCTACAGGTTTCCGCTGCTGTTTGCATGTGAACTGTCAAGGATCTCCGGAGTTACGTCGGAGCAGACGCACTTTGTGAATGCAACGGAAGCGAGCAGTCAACATCCAGTCTTGTTATCCAGTTGCCCCATGCAAGCTTGCACGAGTACCGCGCCTTATCAGATAAAATTTAATCTAAATTTCTTAAATTAGTTGTAACTAGTAGTTGCCGTTTGCTTTCCAGAAATAAACTAAACTTCGAAACGCGGTCGATACCCAAGCAGAGCCGTATTCATCGAAAAATACAGAGAACGGGCTCTAGTGACGTGGTTTTTTAAGTCCCACGTGGTTTCGCACGATGAAAGCCACGAAGCACGTGACTGACCATGTGATTCCTTTCCTCGGGAGGTGTTCGCCACGTATCGCTCTGCGATCACGTCCGAACTGCCTTAACTGACGCGCAAGCCAAGACATGCAAATCTTCTGTAGAGGACCTCCTGGATTTCTGTATCATAGTAAGAGAGATCCAGTGTATCGGGAAGCCAAATAAGGTCGTAGTTGAGTCCAGATCGCAGGTCGGGGATGTAACAGCCTCTCCATTATGTGGTAATGTTGGATGGTCTCGTCGGACACAAACCCAATGCTTTCAGCGCAAACAATTTGTGTCTGTTTCCTTTTTCCACATTACAATATGGAGTCATAGCCATCAGACATTGTCATCCATAGATCTATTGTCCACGAACTGAGAGAACACTGGGAAGAAACCGTCTGCCTAATGTGAACAACAAAGCTAATGTCGTGGAAAGATAAGCAGAAGAGATGGATCTTGTGATGCGCATTACAAAGTTGCAACCATATTTTCTCACCGACTGTTAGACATATTAGTATTAAACGTTGTGGATAGAGTTGGGTTGGTTGTTTTTTTCTTTTGCTCAGATGGAAATGCGTTTCAATTTTGTTTTCACTGCCGCCGTGAGCGAAAGCGCTCTGTGATGTGACTCGACCACAGGTGCTCGAGCATACATCTCGCGTGTTTGTAAGCTGTGTGAGGCATGCGTCTGACATCCGGCCACCGTAAATCGGTTTCCTCCTATCGCCCTATCACTCTTTCTTGCACCCAGTAGTGTGTCTTAATGCTTGATAGAACTGCGACGGTTATCCAAACGTCCCAGTTTACCAGACGACCCCATGGGGCGTGCTGGTGAGCTGCTGGCTCGTGAAAAAAAACGTTGTAATAAAACAACAGTAGCATCCTCGCCCGATGCTTACGGATCGTCAGAAAGACACTCTCACGATTCATAATCGTTTGGTATTGTAAGCATTCATATTAATATGTCAATATAGGCAAAGATGCTCTGTTTCTAATCGCTACGAATTGGAGCATTCACACACGAAGAAATCAAAAACATAACAAATAACAACCTAAACCACACTGCCAAGCCATTAGATCCCCGTAAGTGAACCAGAATACAACATGAGGGAAATTAGCAAAAACAGGTCCAATTCTGCTGAGGAACATCTACTCTCAGAGACAAATACTGCCGCAGACTGTATCAAGAAACATTTCCTACACTTGCATTTGGTCTTTCTGAAAGAAGCGGCGATCTGGTTGTGTGTTGAAAAAGCAAGGGAAAACCATTACCATACTTAAACGACGAAGCGAGGACCGTTTACAAAGCCAAATTCAATGAATGGCTAAAAAAATGCCCATGTGGATCAAAGGAAAGCGAAGAACACTGAGAGTGAAGATGTGCAGGAGCAAATAAGGGATTCAGGAAAGCTATAGGACGTGTACGCATGCATGAGCGTTTATTTTTCAAGAACCGTCCAAAATGATTCATACGAGGTTTTAGGGGCGCGCCCCATTGTCTGGGTTCTTCTTGTTCCAAAGGGCCGGTTTCTGGGTAAACGATTCCAAAAAAATGGATCCTCTCCCTATTGTCTCAAGCAGAAGGCCTGCTTGAGACAAAGCGATGTGTGTGGTGAGTCATCTTGTTGGTTGTGGAGCTCCGCTTTGACTGCTTTTGCAGTGAAGAAACTTATTCGTAAAAGAGCATCCAACAGCGTGCATATCGTCTCCCGTTTACCCAACGGTGTTGAGGATACACGCATGCTAAGAAACCAATGTCAAAGTTAGTCATTTGACCATGTGGGTGAGTGCCGAAGCGCTGCTCAAAGGATGCGATATTACCATAGACTCTTATACGGTCGATACTTGGCTTAACTCTACAGGCAACGTGCAGAGCCATATAAGGAGTTGGCACCAGTATGCGTTGCGCTCCATGTGGTTGGACCATCACACAACAGAATTTGTAGCCGCCTTGAATTTTCGCGTTTACTGTATCGCGCACAACATGTCGCAAAGTCTATTTTTGCAGTCCATCCACGCCGTTTATGTCCACTACCTACCATCCACTAGCGAGGGCATTCTAAGCGTGAGTGGTAGCACTGCTTCCGCAGGGATATCCAAGTTAATCAGATTCGCATACGATGCGTTTACCCTGTCAGGAAGAGACTGGCGCATCCCAATTGTCTTCAGTGCAATCGGGCGTAAATGAAAGAGCGATGATAATAAGCAGACACCGAGCAAGCTTACGCGTTGGCTCCCCTTGACAGCCATGTGCGGTTCAAGTGCTGTTGCCATGCCTGGGTAAGCAGGCTCTTGAGTGCTGAAATTTAGCTACTATACGCAGCAATGGGTTCGTTTGAAATAAAGAAAAAAATTGATAATAATCATAATAAAACAAAATGAATCTTGACGCCCCAGTCGCTGTCTCATTGTTAGCAGTATGGAAATGCCGCGGACCGGATAAAGAGATCCTCCACCCCTGCTGCAGATGCTGCTGTCGCTACCACATTCATTGCCACAATGGATGAACACATTCGATGCATGTATGGGTATCTTTAGCTGGTAGTTCAGCTAAAAGTCGAAACCAGTATATTCCAAGACCGTCTTGACATGAGTGCATCTATGACGGCAAGCATCTGGGACTGGAACGAGTTGCAATGACGACTGACCAGTCCCACCAGATACATTGTTCCCTGTGTGTAGCTCTTACATGTCCGAATAGAACAGTCGGTGTACCTGGTGGATTAAGCTGTGACTGCTGAGGCGACCTGTCGAACCATGCTGATCTGACTGCCGACCACACACATGGCAAGCGCGCACGAGCTCAGAAAAGACGGTGCATGCTGGGATCAAGCACAACAACATAAGGGACCGTTCATGCCAATGTAAAGCTTCAGCTCGTAAATGTCGTTGTAGTACTGTAGCATCCTCGCAACCCCCTTTGATGCTTTGCGCATAATCAACGTAGCGTCGAAACAGCATACGGTGTGGCTGTCTCGAGCAAAAAACTAGCAATGCCCTAATAAGCAGTCTTGAAATCACCGTGTCCAGAGCAGCGTTAATCCTAGAAGAAGCCTAGCATCCCTCAAATCTGAACTCGGCAGTGGTAGTAAGCAAACCGCACATCCACATTGTGCAATGAACTACCACCTTTTGAGTGACAGGATGACAACACGCCTTCTCTGCCAGCGTTGCACAGCCGACAGTTGACGCAATCAGTTACACTCAGGACCGGTCAATAATGTTACAGTATATTGAATCAATTACAATTCTCTATGTACAACTGGACAATCGTCGACTCCATGTGGTACACATGTACACATTGCTGCAAAGTTTGAGGAGAGTGCTATACTTGCGAATGTAAAGCCACATGACAGTCTCGAGGGGATCTCAAACCCCACTAAAAAAGTGTACAACCGCGAATAAACCTACTAAAATCGGATGGTGGTCATAGAGTTCTTAAAAGGCGTCATTAAAAATAGATCCATTCACATCTCTTGCTGTTCTTCGTCATAAGGTAAAGGATGCTTTCGGATTTGATAGTATCAAAAATAATTGATTCGCGTTGTGATAAAAAGGCTTGGGCTCACAAAGAAAAAAGCAAGATTCTTCTCCAGCCTGATAACTTGTATGAGAAAACCACGTCATTCATAAGCCAAAGGGAACGGTAAAAGAGAAGGGAGGACTTTTGTATCGATCGACGAAAACTTCATTTGGGAAGACATACGAGAGACGTGTTTGGCTACTCACCAAAGGGAGAGCTACTGGTTGTACGAGGTTGAGACCTAGAGTGACGCAATGTCGGCACTTTGTCTTTATTCAACAAGGAAAAGAGACATTTATTTTAACATCAGGCAAGGGTCTTTTAACACGCATACTTTTGTTGAGTTTTTAGAAAATTTGGACTGTCCCAACTGACACAGTAATTATAACTTTGACAACGTTGCTTTTCACCATATTTTCGGCATATTATGTAACATAATCCCTTGTCGAGTGATAATACCATCATGAACTTAGAACCCTTTCGAACTCCCGCATGAACCTGAAAACAGCGAAAACTCAATGAAAATGACATCACTCTGGAATTCTGAAGGGGGTGCGGGGAGTTCATGAATTTGCTTGGTGTGTTTGCCTTGCCCACAAATCAATAAAGCGGCAATGTATATAGAAATATGCCTGAAAAATGCATATGTATTACGTTCATGCGATATGCACGTTTTGCGATGTGATCGATTCATGATTGTTTTCGATCGCATCCTAAAAACATATGCTGGCCTCTGCACGATAATGGACTGGGTGACGTGGGTTCCAGAATCTGTACGACGTTCTGGACATCGATAGGGTGCTTTCTGACCTGGAAATTTTGAGGGCATTTCGCATTCAAGTGGTCAGGGTTCATCCGGACAAGCTAGGTCCGTTTGGCATCTGAAGGTGAAACGAACAGCAGCCGCACACGAGTTATCCCTGCAACGAAGATCTGTTGTTGCTAACCCCGACAGCCGGAGGAATATCAGAGCGCCTTACAGTGAGCGGCGAAGGAGAATGCAAGGGGCAGCAAATCCAGGTCTGGTTTAGTGCGCCAGAAGAGCGTCTGCTAGCATGGCGCATGTTTTGGGAGGTCCTGGGCCAATGTTGTTGTAGAGGGGGTTTCCAAGCAGTTTGATGCAGGAGCTCGAGGCGAGCGCTTGGTGCAGCTGTTGGGAAAAGATTCTGCCGCCAGCCATAGGGTGGGCTTTGGGTGGGGATAGAGGCCTCAAGCTGGGGGCTGAACACTGGCTACTGTCATTCAATACCGGAGCATTGCTCGTGGTCGTGAAGGCGCTGGACTCTCTGCCGAGGACCAGAAGTTGTTTTTCCAGGCCATGAAGTGGTTGTGTACCCAAATAACCTTGAGTTCTGTCGCCAGCACGCACACCGATACGCCACTGCATTGCGTGTCATGTGGATGATGTTTGGTCAGCTTAAATGTCTCTGATTGTACCCAAAATTACGAGAGCCGCGTTTTGGCTACTACTCTTACTTACATTGTCCAACCCTCACCAACGGGAGTGGTAATGAATTCTTTCAAGAGTCTGCGTCGGCACACATTACATAATAACTCGGGTTGTAGATTCACGTGTCTCCATGCTTTTCCTGAATAGTCGCTGCTCGGCTCTGCGTCTCTCGCAACTAAAACGGCACGCGTCTTGGGACGGATACCAACATGTTTTGCGGTTTCTACTCAATAAATGCCAGTCCCATGGTTTTGTTCCGGGTTACTCGAGACAATGTCCCAAGTGGCTACTCCGGGATTCGAAACCCACTCAATCCAAGCCAGTTTCCACGGCTTTGTCCGGGTTACCTCGAGACAATATCCCAAGGTGGCTACACTGGGGTTTGTGCTCAAATAATACCAATCCCATGGTTTGTCCATGTTACTCGACACGATGTACCATGTGGCTACACTGGGGGGTTGTGCCCAACCAATACCAATCCCATGGTTTGTCCGGGTTACTCGAGACAATATCCAGGGTGGCTACCCCGGGATTCGCACTCAATCCACACCAATCCCACTGGGCTTTGTCCGGGTTAGTCACGACAATATCCCAGGTGGCTACACTGGGGTTTGTTGCTCAAATAATACCAATCCCACGGCTTGGTCCGGGTTAGTCACGACAATATCCAATGTGACTACTCCGGGATTCGCACTCAATCCACGCCCAGTTCCACGGCTTGTCCAGGTTACTACACACGATGTCCCATGTGACATTGGGTTGTGCTCAACCAATACCAATCCCATGGTTTGTCCAGGTTTACTCGACACGATTTCCCATGTGGCTATGGTGTTTGTGCTCAATCCGCTCCAATACCATGGTTTGTCCAGGTTACTCGAGACGATGTCCCAAGTGGCTACTCCGGGATTCGCACTCAATCCACGCCAATTCCATGGTTTGTCCAGGTTACTCGATACAATGTCCCATGAGATGACCACTGGTGTTTGCGCTCAACCAATACCAACTCAATGGTTTCTCCAGGTTACTCGACACGATGTCCCACGAAATACTCGCGTTTGAGCTCAATCCACTCCAGTCCCATGTTTGTCCGGGTTACTCGACACGATGTCCCACGTGACGACACTGGCGTTTGTGCTCAACCAATACCAATCCCATGGTTTGTCTGGTACTCGACACGATGTCCCACGTGACGACACTGGGTTTAAGCACAAATTACTCCAATCCCACGGTTTGTCTGGGTTACTCGACACGACGTCCCATGTCAGGTATGGATTATCACTCAATTGACCCCAATTCCATTTGCATTCTCCGGCTTTTACTCGATCCAGTATGTGACTAATTTCGATGTCGAGCATTATATAAATTCTCACGGTTGTGTTGTTCTCAAATAAAGTAAAGAGGGACCATTCTTTTACATTACAGTCGACGGAATACTAAAATGAAACCGCTTCGTGTACGGTGTAACCTAAATGTGTAGAAATCCACGGGTAGTGGAACACCAATACGATTGTGAATCAACAAATTGCAAGATGTTAACGAGAATATCCATTGAATGACCAGCCGCACTTAAGCGATCGCCTCTTCCCTGGTACCGTGGCCCAAAAGAACACGGGGTCTTGATCGTGCTGAGTTTTCCGTTGAAATATTCGCATGTCTTGAAGCGTTCTTTGGCCTCCTTCAGCAGAAATGCGCTGTCCGGGCCGTTCACATTTCCAAAATAATTTTGAGCATGCATGGAAGGGAGGATGAGTGACTTTGATAATCGTTTGCAGCAGCTTGAGGCGGACTACAAAGTGTTGTTCGAGAACAGGCAAACCAGCGTCAGGAAGTCCAACGCCTGGACAAGGAGATCCAAGCAGTGCGGGATGCCACGTCCACCCAGATCGAGCGTGAGTTGGAAAGGCATGGGCCGAGGCGTACCATGAACTGCAAGGGATGTTGACCGATGCTCAGTTGACCCAAGTTAAACTGGCAACATTCGGCATGCACAAAACTCACACCCCATCTTGCTTGTTGAAAATCCTTGCTTGCCATCTCATGGAGCAGCCTCCTGAACGACTAGCTAGCTTGAGACATCAGATCACAAATCCGCTCCATAACATGTTTCGCAACCAGTCAAAATCGGCCCGGGAGGCAGGAACGCCCATTCATTGTCAAAGCTTTGCATGGGGGGAGTTCATGAATTTGCTTGGTGTGTTTGCCTTGCCATAAAAATAATGAGAGCGGTAGGTAATATACCTGAAAAATGCATACGTATTACGTTCGTGCTATATGCACGTTGCAATATGATCAATTGATAGATTGGTTTCGATCGCATCCTAAAAACATAATGCTGGCCTCAGCAGATGATGGACTGGGGTGATGTGTTTCCAGATCTGGTACGATGTTCTAGACATTGATGAGGGTGCTGTTGATCAAGAAATTCTGAGGGCGTTTCGCATTCAAGTGGTCAGGGTTCATCCCGACAAGCTAGGTCCTTTGGCATCTGAAGATGAACGAATAGCAGCTGCCCTCCGCACACGAGTTATTCTGCAAGCGAAGAACGCTTGTTGCATGAACACCGAAAGCCGCAAGGAATATGACAGTGAGCGGCGAATGAGAAGGCAAGGGGATCAGCAATCCAAGTCTGGTTTTAGTGCGCCGGAGGAGGCATCTGCTGGCATGGCGCATGTTTGGGAGGTCTGGGCCAATGTTGTTGTAGAAGGGTTTGCCAAGCAGTTTGAGGCAGGACCTCGAGGGAGAGCGAGTGGTGCAGCTTTTGGAAACGATTCTGCTGCCAGCCATAGGGGTGGGCTTGGGTGGGAGAGAGGCTTCAAGCTAGGGCTGACACTGTCTACTGTTTTCAATACCGGATGTATTTCTGTGGTCGTGAAGGCGCTCTCTGCCGAGGACCAAAAGTTGTTTTTCCAGGCTCTGGAAGTGTTGTGTACCAAAATGCCTTGAGTAATACAGTTGTTGAGAAAAAGTCCGCAGCTGAATTCCCCTGCCCCACTCCGTGGGGTCCCGCGATTCCTCTTTCATACTTGCCATTTCCCGACATATTTGAGGAATTCCCACTTTATTTCAGAACAACATAAAGGAGTTTTCTTCATTGATCTAATAATAATTTTGACGTGAACTGTCAAAATGTTGCAAGAAGAATATGAAAGAGAATTACGTGTGTTGGTGGAAAAAACATCGACCCCCGTCCGAAGCCTGGTAGGTTCCATCACCAATGACTTAACTGTAACATGGTTTAGCTTGAAATGGAAAATACTCGAAATTCTTGGGTATGACGTCCTGGTCATTCATGCCTGCGAGTATGGTTGCGGTAGAGTTTCCCCTGCCCACTTTCGTCAATCACCCGCCCCTCTCTCCCCATCCGTGTTCATGTGGTTCAGCCTCTGTTAAGTTCACCACCCATGTCATGCATTCCTTTGTGTGTGTGTGTCAGTCAGTCAGTCAGTCTCTCTGTGACTCGAGGAGTCGGAACCATCCCAGCAAGTGAAGAACTACTACATCGATGTAAAACGCGAAGATGCAATTGCTGGATTGAATGGCCTGTTCGGAGTGTCACGCGAGGACTTAGGTGCACGCCTGGTGGAGTACATGCCATACCATGACCAACCAGGTCCCTCTCATCTGAACATGGCCACCAGCAAAGCAAATATTTGGATGACATGGGGCGCTCGTGAACGGAAGGAATAGAGAGAGAGGGAACGTTACATTACTCAGCAAAACAATGCGAGACCTGTATTGATCAAAGTTGTTTACACTCGTTTTTATTAAAAAACAATTGTTTTAGTTGCTAATCTGTCATCGGGGTTGTAGCTCAGTGGGAGAGCGTGAGGTTAAGCCAATTTTCTTCATTCCTTGATCATGTCGCCCACTTGCGTTCGAATCTCGGTACCTCCAGTGTTTTTCCAAAGTTCCACCTTCAGTTAATCAATTTCCTGGCTGCGGATATCTTGACTGAAGACGCGTCCACCGTGATCCACAGCTGTCACGATCATACGACGAATTGTCACAGATCCAAGTGTTGTTCCGTCTTTCATGTCAATGTTGATGAGATGCGGTATCCATGACGAAAGTCTACTCGCGCACATAGTGGCCTGCTGTATGGCTTTCAACACCTTGGCATTTCCAGTTTTTGGCATGGGCTTTGAGGATTTTCGTCTCCACCACGAAAAAGTGTGTTGATAGCATGTGAGAATACAAGGGCGTCCCCGTTGGCGCGCTTGAAGCAGCCGTCATCGAAGACGTACTCCACAGCGACGAGGAACAAACGTGACGATGGGGATGTGTGGTGTTTTTGTTTAATTAAGTGGCGCAATGCGTTATACTCCAAGACGCGTGGATCGCCGGAAGTAGCCGATGACGTCCGCAGTGCATTGAGACGGCTGACATTCCGGCAGTGGAGGCGATCAAGAAACTTTGATGTGTCGAGACTGTCCATGTCCAGCGCCCTTCCTAGTTGGCGGACTGGATTTGAAATTGGCTGACAAGGTTGTGGCGGCATCGCGTCGATGAAGACTCTTTTCTTCGCGCATACGTGGATGTGGCAATGACTCCAATCTCAAAAGAAGGCTTTACATATCCGTCTGTGTGGCGTGTTGAAAGAGCGAGAGAGCGAGATAGAAAGATAGATAGAGAGAAAGAGAGAGAGAGAGAGAGGGATAGATATTCGCGTGTGTATGTATTTTGCGTTATTTGTAGATGGAAGAAAGGAAAGAGTAGGGTGGTGTGCGAATGACGAGCTAGTGAAGAGCTAGTGATGAGGAGAATAAAAGAAAAATATGCATTCTCGGGGCGAGGAGGGTCTTTTATGATGCCCGGCTATCGTACCTCCAGCAATACACAAGGATTGGGCATGCCTATAAATTCGACAGTGTTCCGCATCTTGCGTGTGTCCTCCGATACATTGGACAGTGTTCCGCAGTTTGCGATGACTTGACGCAGGCGTTCCGAATGAATCCGGTATTTGAGTATTTTCCCTTACAAGTCTGATGCTTGATGTTAACTGTGGGCTCCCCTCCGGTCGCCCCCGGTCGCTCCTCTGGGGGGAAGAGGTGAAAGGGGCTCTGCCGCTTGTTTATACAGCCCGCAATTCTGCGGCGTTTACGGATATGTCACTAGCATAACGCCCGATAAGATGCGTACGCGTCTAGTTCCTTTTAATTTGCAGTTGAAAAAGCGCATGCACATCGATTCCGTTGACAAAATCTCATACATCACATGTTTATCGACCCAACGGATGTCATTTGTTTCAATAAGGCAATGTTCCATGAACGCTGTGTGCAATATGTCCGACTGCACCCAAGCCTTATCCGAAACTTCACAATGTTTTCCGATACGCTCTTGCTCGTTCATCATTTGATAACAGATTGGTTGTTGACTTTAAGTTACTTGGCATTGATTGTCCCCGGCTGGCCTGAGCTTGCTGTAATGTGTTGGGATAGCGCCTCTTGCAAATTATATTACATCCCCAGGGGATTTGTAGGAGTATAACGCGTTTTTTAAAAGCTGTAATTGCATATCTTTTCTTTCCTGGCTCAATTCGAAGAACGCGTCCATGTTTATAAGCGTATACAATGTGTTGTATGGCACTTGTATGAAGTTCATATATCGGCCTTTACATCCAGGATTTCGGATTCTGTACGCTTTGTCTTTTTTTACGATTGCAACGTGCTTCACATAACGTTGTTTATCTATCACATAGTCAGCATGTCGCATTTCGGTGTGACACACGTCACCATTTAGAAATAGAACGCCATTGACGGCAGAAATATACCAGTTGAACAGGTCTATTGGTTCGCCTTTAATAAGTATGTGTTTTGCGTGTTAGTGTTTGCATTTTTATGAAGAAGAAAGATTTTTCACACGCACTTAGGAACGCAATCGCTTTTAGCCACTGTTAAATTGGATTCCCCGCTCTTCCATGCATGATGCGGTCTCTTCCATGCACGACGCGTCTCCTCAGTTTGTGCAATTCCACTGTCCCGCTCCGGTGCTTTTTCTTTTTGTTTAAGAATCAGTAAATTTATCTGTAAAATTGTGAGTACTTTTGAAAAATGCAACACCTCTTGCGGTTGTGCATTGAGTTGACAATAAAAAAAATTCAACAACTCTTTTGTTCGTCTCAAAAAGTTTGCTTACAAATTCACGTCGTTTTCGATTTACACCAAAGCGTTTCCATCTCCACAGAGTAGAACGACTGATGTTCGTAAACACAGAAGTTTTTAACACACCCAAGTCAGCGACCATTCTTAACGCCAATTTTCTAACGGCGATGTCGTACATTTATTTCCATCTGATATATGTTTCATCCTGCAAATCGTTCTTGGTCAAGGACATGCTACTAATGACGCTGCTTCAGGCAGAATACTGCGCATTTGTTCATGATCATCGTCCATTTGGGCGTTGTGCTGTAGTCGCCCTGCCCGATTTCCCTTCCGTATCCATGCGTTTTGTAGAACGCGTCCATGAGTGCACTGCCCTCGACCAATCCTTGGCCGCCTCCATTTTCCGCATCCGCAGAGAGGCGAACGACCATGTCCTCGGGAATGTCATCGTATACACAGATCGAAGCACCCATTTGGTGGATATATTGGACAAAGACAACGGGCATAGACATCTTACAGTTGTTCTCAAATAAAGTGGGCACACCTTATAATCATCCTGACTGCAGATCGTTGCTTTTGGGCAACGTTGGGGGGTGCAGCAGATTGAAGCCTCTTCCTCATCCGGTGATACCAGGAGGCAAAGTAGTACCATTCCCTATTAATCCAATTATCATGTACAACTCCATGACGCAATGGGTCAACCCCCCTATGTCTGCCTTCCAATCCCTCCCTGCACCAGAGCGGCATGGCCACTTGGTTGAATGACGATATTGCACCAAGTCGATATCGTGATCACAGCATTGTGCTCCTCTCTGTTGAAGTCTGTCGATGATGTTCTCTAGGTTGTTCAAATGGTTATAGAGACAACAAAGCGAATCATACCTGCTGTTGTTTCGCAGCAGGGCTACGGCGGCTTCAACAGCCGCATGCGCCCCCCGCACTGCCTCATAAGCTCGCTCATCAGCTCGCTCAGCAGTTTGGACAAGTGCAGCCAATGCAGCATTCTTGTCTGGCCCTCCGTCAGCGATGATGCGGCCTAGCTGAGCTGGTGATGTATTAGTGAAGTCCATGATTATTATCTGTGTGCAGGAAAAAATGGAAACAGTTCATCCACTATAACGTCAGTCGCCTCATTATACCGTTTATTTGGATGCATTTAAGTATTCCGTTGACTGTAGTATAAAGTGACGTCGTGTGTGACAATCTACTTTAATCGCGATGTCCGAATCACCAATGTCAGACACAGAGATGCGCGAGACATGCGAGACGTCCGTGGAGAAGACGCGGATCATCCTCGACTTCCTCCTCAGCGAAGCCAAGTCGTGCCTGGTCGTGGTGGGCGCCGGGGGCACCGGCAAGACGCACGCACTGAACGCCGCCCTCGGAGCGTTGCCGGACGACCTGGAACTCAACGTGTACGTGTGGAACGACGGGGAACTCCAGTCCGTGAGGAGGTTCAGCCACGTGGGCGCCTCGAGCAAGTGGGTGGTGTTTCGACACGAGTACGACTCTCTCGCACGGGAGCTGGTCCGAGAATGGTCGGCAGGAGGGCACTGTGTACAGGCCGTGCGCTTCGCGGGCACCAATGATGTATTGATGCGCACGATGTGAGCCAGCACTTTGCTTTTAAGGCTACTTTGAAGATGTAACTTTTACAGTCCTTGAATGTTTTGTGAAGAAGACGGACTTCGCTGCATTTATTGACTCTTTGAGTTTGTGCAATAATTCAGTATTAATAATGGACAACGCCAGTATCCATAAGAACTTGGTCCTCAGAAGCCCCGTAAATATTTGTTACACTCCTCCTTACAGTTTCAATGCTATTGAGCTGTGCTTCGCTAAGAATGGGCGTTCCTGTCTCCCGGCCGATTTTTTAAAATTTCTAATCAGGATTTAGAGCCTCCGGAAAGACTAGCTAGCTTGAGACATCAGCACCGATGAATCACAATTCCGCTCCATACCATGTTTCGCAACCAGTCAAAATCGGCCGGGAGGCAGGAACGCTCATTTAAGGTGAAGAAGGACTTTCGTCGATTGAACTATATACCAAACGATACAAAGACGCACGTGTCTGATATGATTTCCTTAGCATTCAGCAACCTCACTGATAAAATCATTATGGGTTGTTTTGACCACGTATGGAACACGTATGTGATGTTTGTATAAAGAGTTCTGTGATGTATAAATTATGTAAGATGGCAACGAAACCTCCGACAGTCGCGAAATTGAAGGAGCTACTAAAATTGGCCGAAGTAGCATACTCATCAAAGGACAAGAAGGACGATATTGTCCGTTTATGCGAAGACAATGGTCTCATCGCCATTCCCCCTCCAGAATACAAGACGGTGGAAAAGATGTGTGTCGTGAAATGCGCCCTGAAGAAGGCAATGAGTCTTGACGATGAAGAATTCGGTAAGTTTAGGGAGCATGTGGACCAGCTCGTCAATGTGGTGAGCCGCATGTTACGGCGGTCCAGTCTTGTGCTGACTTTCCACATCACGAGTCTATTAGAGAAAGGTCTGGATATTCCAGACCTGTACAACATGAAAGATACCTACTGGAAGGATTGGCTCCGTATCGGGGTAGACGGAATCTTCCCTGATGAGGAAAGCAAGATATCGTACGAAGCTGTGAAGGACTCCATCGGCGATGTAATTGGTAATGACGACGCTGACTACATCAAGTCTTATCCGATCTATTTCGATCAGGTATTGAACTATGCAGGTCACACATTGAGCACTGTCGTGTCAAACAACGCATGGGTTCCTTTGATACCACGTCTGGCCAGACTCACTTCCACCACTTTAAATAAATTAAATGCCCGAAGACGCTGGACACATCGAAGATCATTCGGGGATACGACGTGATGCAGGCTATTCAGCAAGAAGTCCAAAACATGGAGGGATGGCCAGAGTCTGTTCAAGAGTACGTCAATGAAGTTAGGGAGATGCTGAGTGTTCCAGATGGAAGTCGAGTTTATGATAACTATGGCAAAGACATGGACTTTCCGACCATGGTCCGGTTTAATTATTGGATACAGACACGGTTGGAGGATATGGATGCACGTCGTATCCGATTGATGCCCATCTTCAATGTCCAACGGGTGCATGTTCGCCTTGACCTGAAGACCCTCGTGAACCTGTTCAGGCACATGTTCCCCAATGACCAGAACATCGTTGAGCTTTCAAAGTGGGAACATGTAAAGAATCCCGACAGCTTCATGTTACCCCAGAGGCCTGCACAGAAGAAGAAAAAATCATGTGGTCCTGGTGAATGGGAGGCATACAAGTCGGTCATGAAGCAGTACGATGATGATGTTAAGGATATCAAGGCTACTGACGAGTACAGACATGCAAAGGGTTTGTATGACACGCTTGTGAACGCCCGAAAAACAGTCGCAGGTTCCTTCTTCAGAAAACCACCTGTCAAGAATGGGTGGGTTTTCGACTGCAGCATCTGTACTGACGGAGTCTCTTTGAGCATGCAGTACAGCAAGACAGTACAGGTCCTTGTCTCAGATCTGAAGAAGACCTGTAAGAAGCCTCGTAAAGAAGAAGGTATCAAGATCGCAGAAAAATACGACGGCTCACTTAAAACGATATTGCCCGATATGGGTATCGTCGTCCTGGGTGTGGACCCAGGACGGAGCAAACATCGCTACGGTAACGTATTTGGCAGACGATAAAAATAAGACATGGAAGCTGACACGTGGTGAATTTTACCACAAGTCGGGTATCAAGAAGCAGACAAGGCAGAAGGAACTGCGTTTTGCTGACATGATTCCTATGTGGGAGTCTCTGCGTGAAAATGGAGCAGCTTTGAGTACATCGAGGACGGATAAGATCTCCGCGTACTTGTCAAATTACGCTAAGTTTTCTGACGAGTGGTGGAGATTGGCTTTGCGACGCCGAGAATCCCGTGACAACTTTCAGCGTTACATCGGAAAACGAAAGGTCAAAGACTCTTTCTGGGCGGGTATCAAGCGGTGCATGATGAAAGAACTTCCTGATATGAAGGTTTGCGTGGCCTACGGATCTGCCATCACGAAACTGAAGCCTACTGGACCGGGAGAAGTTGCAGTTCCCACTGGGGCCATGTTCGCATCGTGTAAAAGAATTTTCAAAGAGGACGTTTCTGTGACAGATGAGTTCAAAACGACTCTTATGTCGTGGGAGACGGGTGAAGAAAAAGAACGTGTTTACAAGATCCCAAGTGTGTGTTCAGCAGACGTGAAGCTTAGGTTGGGTGGTGAACGTTTTGGTCACACGAAATCGAAAACAATGCCAAAGGTCGCTGATTGCGACCACTTAGGGGTAAGGTTGTACAATAAACGTAAAGGCGCACAAGAGAAGCACAGGAGGGGTGGCTTCGCCACTTCCCTTGTCGATTCTCAAAAATCGATCGAGCGGTACCCAGAGGTACGAGGACTGCGATTCTCTCCAGAAACATGCATTTACTCGGACCGGGATCGCTCTTCTGCTCTCACAATCGCAAGGCTGCACTGCATGGAATTGATGGGTCTAGGACGACCTCTTCCATTTGCCCACAGCAGCTCTGTTGTTGTTGATGAATAAAAACTCGTATTGTTGTAGACACCACTCGGTCCCCCTCCGGTGGTCGCGACAACATTAGGTTACACCGCAAGGTGTACCGTACACTCCAAAAAGTGTACAGGCATACATCGAACGGAACGACAATCCACCTATTATCTGGTGCCAAAATTGAGTACGCCCAGAATGCTGCTCGATTGAAGAAGATTGTAGAGATAGAAAATACGTACACGGCAAACACATGGGAATACATGGACGATTACGTAAGGCTATTCGGGTATCTTCCGCTCAGGAAAAGGGCATTCTGGAGCTGCTTGCTGTTATGTTTTTCGTGCAGTTGTGTATTCTGTATCGATCCATGCTATTACGAAGCTAAATCTCCTGAATACACTAAGTCAACTGGGGTCTGCTTGAGAAAGCCTCCTTGGTGTACACACGAGGACACGTAAAATAACTGTCGAAATGTAGAGAATCTTTAACAAACAACAGACTCTGAAACATGTGTCTGCACATGAGGACACGTAAAATAACTATCGAAATGTAGAGAATCTTTCACAAACAAACATGGCTATTAATGTCATCTGCTTTGGCACGGTGGTCCTCCGCCTGTCGAGTGTAACAAAGAATCCATCAGAACCTTGCAGACATCCAGATAGCCTCCCTTAGCGCCGGCCCTCAGTGCCTCTCTGTTGTCGTCATCTGCCTTGGCTCGATGCTCCTCGCCCGCGAACAAAGGATCCATCAGAATCTTGCAGACATCCACATGCCCTCCCTTAGCGCCGGCCCTCAGTGCCTGACTGTTGTCGTCATCTGCCTTGGCTCGGTGCTCCTCGCCTGCGAACAAAGGATCCATCAGAACCTTGCAGACATCGAGATAGCCTCCACTAGCGCCGGCACTCAGTGCCTGACTGTTGTCGTCATCTGCTTTGGCTCGGTGCTCCTCGCCCGCGAACTCAGGATTCATCAGAATCTTGCAGACATCGAGATAGCCTCCACTAGCGGCGGAACTCAGTGCCTGGCTATTGTCGTCATCTGCCTTGGCCCGGTGCTCCTCGCCCGCGAACTCGGGATTCATCAGAATCTTGCAGACATCGAGATGGCCTCCACTAGCGGCGGAACTCAGTGCCTGGCTGTTGTCGTCATCTGCCTTGGCCCGGTGCTCCTCGCCCGCGAACAAAGGATCCATCAGAACCTTGCAGATATCGATATAGCCTCGCCGAGCGGCGGCACTTAGTGCATCACTGTTGTTTTCATCTGCCTTGGCCCGGTGCTCCTCGCCCGCGAACTCAGGATTCATAAGAATCTTGCAGACATCGAGATGGCCTCCACTAGCGGCGGCACTTAGTGCCTTGCTGTATAATGAATCAGCTTTGGCTCGGTGCTCCTCGCCTGCGAACTCAGGATCCATCAGAACCTTGCAGACATCGAGATGGCCTCTCGCAGAGGCGGCACTTAGTGCATCACTGTTGTTCTCATCTGCCTTGGCTCGGTGCTCCTCGCCCGCGAACTCAGGATTCATCAAAACATTGCAGACATCGAGATGGCCTCCACTAGCGGCGATCATCAGTGCTAGACTGTCAATGGCATTTGCCTTGGCCCGGTGCTCCTCGCCCGCGAACTCAGGATTCATCAGAATCTTGCAGACATCCAGATAGCCTCCCCGAGCGGCGAACCTCAGTGCATCACTGTTGTTTTCATCTGCCTTGGCCCGGTGCTTCTCGCCCGCGAACTCAGGATTCATCAGAACCTTGCAGACATCTAGATGGCCTCCACTAGCGGCGTACCTCAGTGCGTAGCTGTAGTATGTGTAAGCTTTGGCACGGTGCTTCTCGCCAGCGAACTCAGGATTCATCAGAACCTTGCAGACATCCACATGACCTCCCTTAGCAGCGACACTCAGTGCCTTGCCATTATTGGCATCTGCCTTGGCGCAGTGCTCGCCTGCAAACTCCAGATCCATAAGAAGCTTGCACAGATCCACATGGCCTCCATCAGCGGCGTACTCCAATGCCCGGATGTCGTTGTGATCTTTTAGCAATATGCTGACGACGTCGGCTCGCCCGGCCTTACACGCTATCCTCATGGGGTTCTGATTGAGATGATCACATCTGTCCACTAGCGCCTGTGCTTCACATGCAGCGTCATCCGCGAAAGCAGTATGCATGGCTCGACTGATGAATCCTGCGTGCATCCAGCACCCGTCCTTCTGCCAACTGCCTGCTCGGCGCATGATCAAAACCACGAGTTCCATCTGAAGCGCGTCCATACCGGTCCGAGTGTTCCTCAAAATATCCTCCTCGTCCTCGTCCTCCGACGTGACCTGCTTATCAAGTGGATATTTCGTGATGATGATTGAGAAAATGTGTAAGGAAAAGGATTTGTCCCAGAATTTATACTCCGTTTGGGTATTCTAAACCCACACACGGGTTTAGGGTTTAAATGCGTGTGCGAACGCCACTGCGGCATGCGGTCGAGGATGGATGTCCGACGTGTGCCACTGGGGAGGTGAAAGGGGCTTCACCGCTTGTTATATGTTAATGTGAGACGGTTCTCATCCAAGTGTTGTTTGTTATCTTTGCCTCGACTCTACACAGGTTCCGCCGTCATGTAATGCGAGAGGTCGGTCGCCATGTGATGTGATGTGCCTCCGGGTTCGCTTGCTTGAGAAGACACGTGGTCTTCAGACCCCCTTTAGTATGTGTGGGAGTGAGTCAGCAGCTCAATTCCATTGCCCCACTCCGTGGGGCCCGCGTGTCCTGTCATAATTCCGACATAGCTCTGTCGAGCAGAAGTCTGCTTGATAATTCTCCCTGTCCGGTGACTCGACAATTTCTCAGAAGCTTCGAGAGCAAACTCGACTTTCGACTTTCAAGCGGTGCACTCGCGATTCTACGTACTGAAACCCTGTACTTAAGAAACAATCATCAGAATTTATAAACAATGATTGACAAGTCTCTACTACTTATCTCCATCGCTACCTTCGCTCTTATTTACATAGTTCGACTGAAGACTGAGCTCGATCGACATAAGGCAGATGCTGCTCGAGTGAATAGATTGGAGATTGATATTGAGAATGCTCGACTGAAGAGTGATCTTGAGAATGCTCGACATAAGGCAGATGCTGCTCGAGTGAATAGATTGGAGATTGATATTGAGAATGCTCGACTGAAGAGTGATCTCGAGACTGAGCGCGCAGACTCGCTTGAGAAGCAACTGAGGTACGAGCTGTCAAGCATGACTATCGAGCAATGGAATTCCCTGAACGATCATGACAGGCGTCTCAATGAGGATCTTTGCAAACAATACGGTATCCCCTTCCCCAACATGCAGGAGTCGTCCGACCCAGATTCAACCGAACAGGATGGCGAACGAACCCTATGCTAATTTACGTCAGGGTCCTTCGGGCATCTGCGACAGGCAGCAAAGCGTCCGTAATGTTGCGCCCGCTGTAGGTCATGTCAGGCAGGTCCATCTGCAAAGCGGGACGACAACACCATCGTCAAGTATATTGAATAAATTAACATCACTTCATGCTGTTGGCAGCCGCCCCCACAAGGCCCTGTACTCGGGGCCAGCCGCATCTGGATCCATCAGCAGCTTGCAGACATCTGCGTGACCTGCATTGGCAGCCTCACGCAATGCCAAGCTGTTGAGAGAGTTCGCGCGGGCCCTGAACTCAATTCCAGCCACCTCTGGATCCATGAGCAGCTTGCAGACATCTGCGTGACCTGCCTTGGCAGCCTCACGCAAGGCCCTGCTATCGCTAGAGTTCGCCAGGGCCCTGAAATCAAGTCCAGCCACCGCTTGATCCATCAGCATCTTGCAGACATCTGCGTGACCTGCCTCCGCAGCCTCACACAAGGCCCAGCTGTTGACAGAGTTCGCACGGGCCCTGAACTCAAATCCAGCCACCGCTGGATCCATGAGCAGCTTGCAGACATCTGCGTGACCTGCCTTGGCAGCCTCACGCAAGGCCCTGCTGTCGCTAGAGTTCGCGCGGGCCCTGAACTCAAGTCCAGCCACCGCTGGATCCATCAGCAGCTTGCAGACATCTGAGTGACCATCCTTGGCAGCCCACCTCAAGGCCATGCTGTCGCTGTTGTTCGCCCTGGCCCTGAACTCAAGTCCATCATCCTCTGGATCCATCAGCAGCTTGCAGACATCTGCGTGGCCGTCATTCGCAGCCGCACACAAGGCCATGCTGTCGCTAGAGTTCGCCCGGGCCCTGAACTCAAATCCAGCCACCTCTGGATCCATGAGCAGCTTGCAGACATCTGCGTGTCCTTCCTTCGCAGCCGCCCACAAGGCCATGCTGTCGCTGGAGTTCGCCCGGGCCCTGAACTCAAGTCCAGCCACTGCTGGATCCATCAGCAGCTTGCATACATCTGCGTGACCTTCCTTCGCAGCGGCCCACAATGCCCAGCTGTCGCTGGTGTTCGCCAGGCCCCTGAACTCAAGTCCAGCCACCTCTGGATCCATGAGCAGCTTGCAGACATCTGCGTGACCTTCCTTCGCAGCCGCACACAATGCCCAGCTGTCGCTAGAGTTCGCCATGGCCCTGAACTCAATTCCAGCCACCTCTGGATCCATGAGCAGCTTGCAGACATCTGTGTGACCTGCCTTGGCAGCCGCCCACAAGGCACTGCTGTCTCTAGAGTTCGCCCTGGCCCTGAACTCAATTCCAGCCACCAATGGATCCATGAGCAGCTTGCAGACATCTGCGTGACCTTCCCTCGCAGAGGCCCACAATGCCCAGCTGTCTCTGGTGTTCGCCCTGGCCCTGAACTCAATTCCAGCCACCTCTGGATCCATGAGCATCTTGCAGACATCTGTGTGACCTGCCTTGGCAGCCGCCCACAAGGCACTGCTGTCGCTAGAGTTCGCCAGGGCCCTGAACTCAAGTCCAACCACCTGTGGAACCATGAGCAGCTTGCAGACATCTGAGTGGCCTTCATTGGCAGCCTCCACCAAGGCCAAGCTGTAGCTAGAGTTCGCCCTGGCCCTGAACTCAAGTCCAGCTGCCTCTGGATCCATAAGCAGCTTGCAGACATCGGCGTGACCGGCCTTGGCAGCCATATAGAGAAGCTTGTTTTCATTTTGGTTCGCCCTCAATTGTACGCCCTTAACCTGTACAAGAGGATTGGACACCAAGCATACTGCTAGAATGTCGGCGCGCCCCCCTTTCGCCATCATCTCTCCAACTCTCTGCGGTGGTTGGATCAATCCGGTAAGGGGCCATCCCGAAAATTTTTTGTGCAGAGTTTTACACACTAATACAATCTTGGGGTTGGAAGATAATATGGCAATACGATCGAGAATGTCATGGGGAAGCGTTAGGAATGATCGCGTGTGCGAATGCATGTTATATAAACATGTGTGTACAATGCATGCAAGCGCACAGGATGGTCTGTAGCCTTTTATTTCATATCCCAACTCATTATTTATTTATACTCTCAATCATTTCATACATCGGAGGGGACAGTACAAACAATGAGCAGCCGTTGATCTCCCGTTCCCCCAAGAGTATCGTTCCGCCGTGTTTGATTTGTGTGTTTAATTTGTTGCTGGGGGAGGTGAAAGGGGCTCCGCCGCTTGTTTAGTGTGCCACGGTTCTTATCCAATTGTTGTTTGTTATCTTTGCCTCGACACAAGTTCCGCCGTCATGTAATGCGAGAGGTCGCTCTGAGAGTCTGGGAGTGGGGGGTGGGGGCATATCCTACACTCGACGGAATACTAAAATGAAACCGCTTTCTTGAGTGTACGGTACACCTTGCGGTTACGATTACGTAAGGCTATTCGGGTATCGTCCGCTCAGGATGTTTTTCTTGCAGTTGTATATTCTGTATCGATCCATGCTCTTACGAAGCTACTACTGCAATACTTTGGCGATGGCAGCCAAGCGTTCCGCAATTTTCTGGATCTGCTCCGAATCACATGGCCTACGTTGCAAGAGGGAATGACGCCAAGAGTTTAGATTTCATATTTGATGTGATGTAGTGTGGGTGAGAGGGAGCAGGAATGCATGGCATACACGACTTATCAACACACCTTCCCAAGCGGCACGTTGCAGCAAACTTGTCACAATTCTCCTCAACGAGGTTGTACTCTACTACCGAGCCCTGCTCCACCAGATACTGTGCGAGCTTGAGTGAGCAGTCGAGCGGCAACGCATCCTTGTAAACGAGCACAGCTCCTGCATCTGCGCCTTTAATAAATAAGCCTAACGGACGTCTTGCCAAACCATCAGGCATGATGTCGAGGACATGTGCATGACCGTGCTCACTTGTGCCTGCAAAAATGCCGTGATGCCAGTACCCCTTAGAGTCAGACCAAACGGCTATGTGGTCTCCAGGACTGGCTTGAGTGCATATACGGCATATACGGCTCGTACTCCATGGTGGTTGCATAGTGACTGGCAGCCAGTGCCTGCTTGGTCAAGCCAATGCCTCGCAAGAACATCTGAACGTCCAGTTCAAGCTTGTCGCCCATACAGCTAGGGACATTTGATTGTGGGACACCTTTTTATTTTGGGGATTTGACCAATTCAAGTTTTGACTGGTTGCTAAACATGGTATAGAGAGGAATTGTGATTCCTTGGTGCTTATGTCTCAAGCTTATATCTTATGCGCAGTGGTACAGTCAGAGACAGAATTTGTGGGACACCCTTACCGGTGACCCTTGAACCCAATTGATTGGGTAGGTCAGCTAAAGGTTTTGTATCAAGGTCCCAATCCTTCGTGTCCTTCATCCCGTATTTCAGCATTTAAGATGGCCCAGAGGATAACAATTGTAAGCTGCTAACTGACCCAGGTGGGTCGGTTGGTTGAGCGCCCAGCTGGGTTTTTAGGGGGGGGGCGAGGGAACACAGAATACATCCGGTAGCTCCACGTTATCAGAAGCAGAAGAAGGTTCAGCAGAGTTGATGTCCTGCGTGGATATCAGGGAACATGGTTTAAACTTTGTGGGGTGGGTAATACCATAATGGTAACACAAGTCCAACACAATCGTTTTGATACCATCAGAATATGTAGCGAAGTCTTCGTGGGAGATAGCACTTAGTTCGCACCGTAACTGTCTGACGGCATCGTCCGCCCTCTTCCTCTCTGACACGAGGAGCTTCTCCGCCCTCTTCCTCTCTGACACAAGGAGCTCTTCCGCCCTCTTCCTCTCTGACAAGAGGAGCTTATCACTAGACTGTGCCCGTTGTTCAGCAGACTGTTCCCGTTGTTCAGCATCATCTACCCTTTCCTTGAGCTGCTTGAAGGTCTTCCAATACACGTACCATCCGGCAGCTATGGCGAGTATGACAATCAGCGTGCGATGGGTCGGTTGCATCATCATCCCCCTATACTCAGTGGACGATTCAAATGAAACTTACATATAAAGTGTTGAAGATGTCTTAATACATACATGGTCATGATGGTGTACGCGAGTCATCAAATGAATCCCCCCACTCCGCGATCCCCCTATCGATATACGAGAGTGCTTGTCTAGCAGACCCATGCTTGACATGTGATCACCGGTTGCGATGCGAGCGATCGTCCCCCGTAAGTCGACATCGTTCCGCCGCCTGATGCGAGAGGTCGGTCGCCATGTGATGTGACTCGACTCAACTCGACAGTTTCCGCCGTGATGCGAGAGGTTCGGTCGCCATGTGATGTGACTCGACTCGACTCGACTCGACAGAGGTGCCGCGATGTGATGTGATGTGACTCGACTCTACTCGACTCGACAGAGGTGCCGCGATGTGACTCGCCTCGACTCGACAGAGGTGCCGCGATGTGACTCGCCTCGACTCGACAGTTTCCGCCGTGATGCGAGAGGTCGCTCTGTGATGTGACTCGACTCGACACAGTTTCCGCCGTTTGCTTGTGTCCTCCGATACCGCTTCTTCCAAGCTTGATGTGAACTGTGGGCTCCCCTCCGGTCGCCCACCCGCTCGGTTCCTCGCGGACCCTTTTGTGGGGGCTCCCCTCCGGTCGCCCCCAGTCGCTCCGCTGTGGGGAGGTGAAAGGGGCTCCGCCGCTTGTTATATGTTAATGTGAGACGGTTCATACAAGTGTTGTTTGTTATCTTTGCCTCGACTCGCCTCGACACAGTTTCCGCCGTGATGCGAGAGGTCGCCATGTGATGTGCCTCGACTCGACACGGTTCCGCCGTGATGCGAGAAGTCGCCGTGTGACTCGCCTCGACACAGTTTCCGCCACCTGATGCGAGAGGTCGGCCGCTCTGTGATGTGACTCGACTCGACACAGTTTCCGCCGTGTGATGCGAGAGGTCGCCATGTGACTCGACACGACATCAATGAAGTGAGGCCGGACAGCAGTGATATGTCGTACACGTCGGTGTGCGAAATGTCTAGGTGAATCAAGGAAGTGAGTCCGGAAAGCGGTGACATGTCTTCGCCCACTTCTGTGTCCTTCATGTTCAGATGAATGTTTGTGTGTGAAATGGTTCTGCAATCACGACTCTGAAGGCTACCGGACAGGAGGTTCAGATGAATGTTTGTGTGTGAAATGATTCTCTCTATTTGAAAGGCATTTTGAAGAGTCCGCATATGCAGACATCTGTTTTAGGAGGTTGTTTGTGTGTGAAATGATTCTCTCTATTTGAAAGGCATTTTGAAGAGTCCGCATATGCAGACATCTGTTTTAGTTTTGCCTCTCCGGAAGCTGGGGTTTTAGGGGGGGGGCGAGGGAACACAGAATACATCCGGTCGACAAGAGATACTAAGCTCGATACATCGATCGGGACATACCGACAAGAGATCCTAAGCTCGATACATCGATCGGGACATTTGATCGAGTGGTAGTATTATTTCCGAGCTGGCCTAAATAGCGATGGCAGGTGAGTGCCGGTATTATCCCCGTGTCTATCTATCGCGTGGTCCGATAAAAAAAAAAAAATTGAAAGGTTTTTCGGAACATTAAGAACACAACAACAATAACCTCCTCACATCCAGTTATATTGCATTCACAAGAAATGTTTGGAATCTCTGACATCTTCGCAATCATTGCGTCCCGACCCAATGTCATTTACGAGAAACCGACTTTCGTAATGTACGACAACCCGACTTTCGTCACCATTCCTGTGTTATCACGCAAAGCGATGTCCCATATCAAGAAGTAATCTGGATGAGAAGGTGTTTCTGTTTCAAGTATTAGTATTTGAAAAAGAAACAAAGGGGCCAAAATCAGCACCCTCACGTGGTGGCCCTGGATACCCAACCAAGCTGAAATAAATAAAACAAATAGACAATAAAAAACGTTGTCTATTTGTTTTATTTGTTATATTTTTGTTGTCGGTACCCAGAAGTGGCCAGGCGTACATCGAACGTGATGAATAAGACTATGTTCACGTTTGACGGCACGACAATCCACCTATTATCTGGTGCCACAATTGAGTACGAACAGAATGCTGCTCGATTGAAGACAAAAGGAACAGACACAAGTTGTTTGCGCTGAAAGCATTGGTTGTGTCCGAAGACCATCCAACCATCTACCACATAATGGAGAGGCTGTACATCACCCGACCTGGATTGGACATCAACATCGACTTCTTGGACGAAGATACACTGGATCTCTCTTACTATGATACAGTACTCCAGGAGGTCTTCTTCGAGAAGATTTGCATGTCTTGGCTGCGCGTCAGTAAGGCAGTTCGAGTGATCGCAGAGCGATACCGCGAACACCTCCAGAGGAAAAGGAATCACATGGTCAGTCACGTGCTCGTGCCTTTCATCGTGCGAAACCACGTGGCCACTTAAAAACCACGTCAACTAGACCCCATTCTCTGTATTTTTTCCATGAATACGGGGTCTCTGCTTGTCATGACCACCACTATGGCTGTACATGGACAGCTCGTGACCCGAAAGGGCAGCGGCGGCGGCGTGAAGTCCGTGCGCAGAAGACGAATTTTCAAGAGCTCCAGCATCCGGGAGACACACAGAACGAAAATATCATGTCTATAACATCAACTGTTGGCACCGCGCTCAAAAATTAAATCCTCGCTGGACTCTCTCAAGTCTCAAAAACGTAGGATGCGTACCTGAGCTCAACCTTCCCCATGCGCAGTGTCAAGTCATCCATTCGGGTAGTCAGTTTCGTGTCCATCTCGTCCATTCGGGTAGTCAGGAGCGTGCCCATCTCGTCCATTCTGGTAATCAGCTCGCCAAGCTTGACATTTATCTCCTCATTGGTCATTGCTGAGTTTGCTGAGAGCAAAGATGCCGCCATCTGCCCTACCTCTGAGACTGAATCAGCACTCCCTCCAGCAGTGGCTGAAGCAACCCTCCCCCGATCGTCTCTCTTGCTGATGGCTCCCTGGTAGTCGATGTGGAGGCGTGCAGAAGGGGGAATATAGCTTTGCAAAAAGCAGATCACGGAATGACAACGGAATATAGCTTTGCAAAAAGCAGATCACGGAATGACAACGGAATATAGCTTTGCAAAAAGCAGATCACTCTCACAGTAGTGTAAACTGCAAGCAATGCGCTTATACGATTATGATACAAGATCGGTTACAAGCTTTTAAGATGGACTAGACAATGAGGATGCGCTTGCCGCCGCGGTGTCTTTTGTATACGAGGACGAGGACATGTTTCCGCCGTTTGCATGTGCAGGAGGAGAAGCAGGATTGATGGATATGATCCGCCACCGCATCCGTGTATTAGTCATGAATGGACGGACTGACGGACTGTGTGGATGCGACAGTTTCCCGCCGTTTGCTTGTGTCCTCCGATACATTCGACAGTGTTCCGCATCTTGTGTCCTGTCCTCCGATACATTCGACCGTGTTCCGCATCTCCGATACATTCGACAGTTTCCGTTTGCTTGTGTCCTGTCCTCCGATCTCGCTTCTTCCAAGCTTGATGTGAACTGTGGGCTCCCCTCCAGTGGTCGCCCAACCTGAAAGGGGCTCCGCCGTTTGTTTATACAGCCCGCAATTATGCGGCGTTTACGGATATGTCACTAGCATAACGCCCGTTAACATGCGTACGCGTCTAGTTCCTTTTACTTTGCAGTTGAAAAAGCGCATGCACATCGATTCCGTTGACAAAATATCATAGATCACATGTTTAGCGACCCAAAGGATGTCATTTGTTTCAATAATGCAGTGGTCCATGAACGCTGTGTGCAATATGTCCGTCGGTACCCAAGCCTTATCCGAAACTTCACAATGTTTTCCGATAAAGTTTGAAAACAAGTTCTCGATACGCTCTTGCTCGTTCATCATTTGATGAAAGATTGGTTGTTGAATTTAAGTTACACCGGTCAATAATGTTACAGTATATTGAATCAATTACAATTCTCTATGTACAACTGTATGTTCATGTGCGTCAAAGAATTGAGTCCGGGCAGTTGTGATATAATGGGCGTTCCTGCCTCCCGGCCGATTTTGCCTGGTTTCCAAACATGGTATGGATCGGAATTGTGATTCCTTGGTGCTTATGTCTCAAGCTAGCGAGTCGTTCAGGAGGCTCTAAATCCTGCTCTAAATATCTTGCGTGTGTGTCCTCCGATACATTCGACAGTGTTCCGCATCTCCGATACATTCGACAGTGTTCCGCATCTTGCGTGTGTCCTCCTCCGATGGACTGACAAGTCAGATCCTAGGACACGTGTTTCCGCGAGTCCGCAGATGAATTCCCCTGCCCAACTCCGTGGGTCCCGCGATTCATCTTTCCGATAATAAAACAACAAAAAAGCACTATGCGTTCATTTTTACTCCAACAACAAATGTCCCTAGCTGTATGGCTGAGCGCACTGACAGTCCAACGTTAAAGCGGATAATGCTACTCAAGCCACACGATGAATCAGTAGACGCATTCGCTCTCATTGAGGGGGCGATGAACGCCATGGACATGAAGAGCATGCTCCCTTCTTTAGCGCACCCTGTGGAAATAGCTGAAGTGGACAAGGAGCTGAATCGAGGCGACCAGATCCTTGTGCGGACGGCGGGTAGAAAGGAGGTTTTCCACCATGGAGTATTCATCGGTCGCCTCCCTGGAGTGCTGGAGGACAAGAACCTTGTGGTCGACTTCTGGGGTCCACCGAAGGAAGGCAAGCATGGTGCCCGAATCCGGCTCCGGACTTTGACCGAATTTATAACCATGCCCGCCAGCGTGCTGCACAGCTTGCTGTTATGCGCTGGAAGAGAGACACACAAGACCTTCGGGAATTTACGGCAACACTTGCATTGACACTTCACAAGGATCTGAAGGACTGCTCAGGTCTCTACCACTTACTGAACAGCAACTGCAGCCACTTCGCGACTTGGTGCCGCACACTCAGGTTGGAGGTTGATCATTTGACAAAGATAAGCATGATGACAGAGAGTTTACCCAACCCGAAGTTGCAAATATCCAAAGCATTGTTTTTGTAGCAATAAGCGGCCCATTTTAACCGTTGAATTTAAGCTCCTCCTGCTGAAGCACCCACAGGATGGCTGAGATCACATTCGGGTATGGAGACGAGGACGAGGACATGTTTCCGCGGTTTGCATGTGGAGTCTGATTGATGGATATGATCCGCCACCGCATCCGTGTATTAGTCATGAATGGACTGACGGACTGACACACGACATTCGACAGTGTTCCGCATCTTGCGTGTGTGTCCTCCGATACATTCGACAGTGTTCCGCATCTTGCGTGTGTCCTCCGATACATTCGACAGTTTTCCACCGTTTGCTTGTGTCCTCCGATACCGCTGACGATCTCGCTTCTTCCAAGCTTGATGTGAACTGTGGGCTCCCCTCCGGTCGCCCACCCGCTCGGTTCCTCGCGGACCCTTTGTGGGGGCTCCCCTCCGGTCGCCCCCAGTCGCTCCGCTGTGGGGAGGTGAAAGGGGCTCCGCCGCTTGTGAGACGGTTCTCATCCAAGTGTTGTTTGTTATCTTTGCCTCGACTCTACAGTTTCCGCCGTGATGTAATGCGAGAGGTCGGTCGCCATGTGATGTGATATGATGTGACTCTGTGACTCGACTCTACAGTTTCCGCCGTGATGTAATGCGAGAGGTCGGTCGCCATGTGATGTGATATGATGTGACTCTGTGACTCGACTCTACAGTTTCCGCCATGATGCGAGAGGTCACCATGTGATGTGACTCGACTCGACTCGACACAGTTTCCGCCGCCTGATGCGATAGGTCGGTCGCCATGTGATGTGATGTGATGTGATGTGATGTGACTCGACCAGGTTCCGCCGTCATGTGATGCGAGAGGTCGCTCTGGGAGATTGAGATGGGAGTGGGAGTGGGGGTTGGGGTCCTATCCTGAAGACACAGAGTCACAAGACACACCGTCTCTGTATTGACAATATCGGTTACAAAATCTGGTTGACTTGGTCAACTTTTCATAATCCTTAAAAAAAGTACAATGTAATCATCAACTGTCACAACATATGAGCTTCGATGCCGCACTTGATCACCATCTGCCTGCATTCGCAGCAGCTTTGGTAGCTCTGCATGGTCTAGCTTAGCTAATCTAGGGGACCCCCTTCACTGTAGGCTCATTCCTGTTGGTGACATGATCATCATCATTCCTGCTGGTCCTGATTGTGTGCCCGACGATTTGCCTTCCACAATTCTTGCATCGGCCTTCAAAGCAGTAATTCCTCATACCTCCACAATTCTCGCACTTCGCACTCGGCATTTCCCTGCATGGTGGGGAGGGAGACGCATTTTGTTTAGTTCCCTGCGCCTATCATGGAAACTTGCTAGCATCCATCCCAATGCATGCGACATCTTGAACTCAAATGGTCACCTGTTTGGCTTCTGGCGACAGACAGACAGACAGACAGCAAGCGTACGATTGATTGATTATCCTGTAATCTAGCGATTGATTGACTGCGCAAATCTCTTTCATTTCCATTATGCATCGAGTTTTATAAACGACGAAAGCCGGGTTTCGGGTTTAGGGAAGCCGCAGGTTCCGCCGTGTGGCACGTGGAGAAGCCGCAGGTTCCGCCGTCCTTGATGCGATGATGGAGGTCGCTCTGTTATGTGACTCGACAGAGGTTCCGCCGTGATGCGAGAGGTCGGTCGCCATGTGATGTGATGTGATGTGATGTGATGTGACAAATCAGTCAGGCAGTGCAGTGCAGTGCATCAGCAGCATTTGACTATCCTGTAAGCTATCGAACACTCGCGACAGTGCAGGAAGGCAGTGCAGCAGCAGCATCTAACAACTATCCTGTAAGCTAGATCCGACCAGCTCAACTCGATATAGCATCCTGTAAGCTATCGAACACTCGCGACAGTGCAGGAAGGCAGTGCAGCAGCAGCAGCAGCAGCAGCATCTAACAACTATCCTGTAAGCTAGATCCTACCATCTCAACTCGATATAGCATCCTGTAAGCTATCGAACACTCGCGACAGTGCAGGAAGGCAGTGCAGCAGCAGCAGAAGCAGCATCTACCAACTATCCTGTAAGCTAGATCCGACCAGCTCAACTCGATATAGCATCCTGTAAGCTATCGAACACTCGCGACAGTGCAGGAAGGCAGTGCAACAGCAGCAGCAGCAGCAGCAGCATCTAACAACTATCCTGTAAGCTATATCCTACCATCTCAACTCGATATAGCATCCTGTAAGCTATCGAACACTCGCGACAGTGCAGGAAGGCAGTGCATCAGCAGCAGAAGCAGCATCTAACAACTATCCTGTAAGCTAGATCCTACCATCTCAACTCGATATAGCATCATGTAAGCTATCGAACACTCGCGACAGTGCAGGAAGGCAGTGCATCAGCAGCAGCAGCATCTAACAACTATCCTGTAAGCTAGATCCTACCATCTCAACTCGATATAGCATCCTGTAAGCTATCGAACACTCGCGACAGTGCAGGAAGGCAGTGCATCAGGAGCATTTGACTATCCTGTAAGCTAGATCCGACCAGCTCAACTCGATATAGCATCCTGTAAGCTATCGAACACTCGCGACAGTGCAGGAAGGCAGTGCAGCAGCAGCAGCAGCATCTAACAACTATCCTGTAAGCTAGATCCTACCATCTCAACTCGATATAGCATCCTGTAAGCTATCGAACACTCGCGACAGTGCAGGAAGGCAGTGCAGCAGCAGCAGCAGCATCTAACAACTATCCTGTAAGCTAGATCCTACCATCTCAACTCGATATAGCATCCTGTAAGCTATCGAACACTCGCGACAGTGCAGGAAGGCAGTGCATCAGCAGCATTTGACTATCCTGTAAGCTAGATCCTACCATCTCAACTCGATATAGCATCCTGTAAGCTATCGAACACTCGCGACAGTGCAGGAAGGCAGTGCAGCAGCAGCATCTAACAACTATCCTGTAAGCTATATCCGACCAACTTCACCTTGTTGGTTGAACAAACGCGATTGATTGAGCTAGCAAAAGCACTTCCTGAGCAATTAGCGAACAGGCGATGCAACTCGTCGCGAAATCCTTGAAGCTTCCGAATTTCCAAGAATTGAGTGGTAACCAGGGAAAGATGTGTTGCTTCCTCGCTGCACCGAGCATATAAACCGGCCAAACCCTTATCATGTTTCAGCTGAAGATCGCGACGTTCGACATGTCTATCCTGTGACAGGTCACCTTTCACCGATGCGAGCGTTTGCGGTCAGCCAGCTCGACCAGCTGTAACCAGGTCAGATCCGACACGTGTTTCTGCGATATTCTCAAGCAGAGGTCTGCTTGAGACGACGCGACACGTGTCCGCCATGATGCGAGAGGTCGGTCGCCATGTGATGTGATGTGACTTGATGTGGTGTGACAGTGTTCCGATACATTCGATCTTGCGTGTGTCCTCCGATACATTCGACAGTGTTCCGCCGTTTGCTTGTGTCCTCCGATACATTCGACAGTGTTCCGCATCTCCGATACATTCGACAGTGTTCCGCATCTCCGATACATTCGACAGTGTTCCGCATCTTGTGTCCTCCGATACATGCGACAGTGTTCCGCATCTCCGATACATTCGACAGTTTTCCACCGTTTGCTTGTGTCCTCCGATACCGCTGACGATCTCGCTTCTTCCAAGCTTGATGTGAACTGTGGGCTCCCCTCCGGTCGCCCACCCGCTCGGTTCCTCGCGGACCCTTTGTGGGGGCTCCCCTCCGGTCGCCCCCAGTCGCTCCGCTGTGGGGAGGTGAAAGGGGCTCCGCCGCTTGTGAGACGGTTCTCATCCAAGTGTTGTTTGTTATCTTTGCCTCGACTCGACTCGACAGTTTCCGCCGTGATGCGAGAGGTCGCCATGTGATGTGATGTGACTCGCCTCGACTCGACAGTTTCCGCCATGATGCGAGAGGTCGCCCGCTCTGTGCCTCGACTCGCCTCGACACATTTTCCGCCGTCATGTAATGCGAGAGGTCGGTCGCCATGTGCCTCGACTCGACAGTTTCCGCCGTGATGCGATAGCACGACAGTTTCCGCCGTGATGCGAGATGTCGCTCTGTGACTCTGTGACTCGACACACGTGCCGCCGTGATGCGAGATGTCGCCATGTGACTCTGTGACTCGACTCGACACATATGCCGCCGTCCTTGATGAGCCGTTCCTCTAAAACGAGTGTAAACGTAGTGAGTGGCCTAAGCCCCCTCAACCAAATCCTGTGTAGTGCTGGCGTCGGTACAATCGATCGCCGGACATGATAAAAGACCCGACGATCCCCCGTAACTGCATAATTTCCTTTTGTTTTGTTCTCCTCTCTCTTCCTTCGAACACGACCGACCGACATCTTCCTCCTTTCCATGAGCAGCATCATTCATCGAGCCTCGAGTGAAGTGTGTGGCTCACGCCCGACAGCATCGATGGGGATTGCCAAAACCCCGATGTCTGATAACACACTCGAGGTTGGCTAACCTCTCGGATCGATGAGAGTGCTGTCAAGGTAGCCGCCACCGCTTGCGAAGACGAGCATTTCCTCTGTCAAAAGAGGAATCGTCAGACTCTCTCCTTCCAATCTGTGAAAGTCTCCTGGGCACTCTGTACGATCCTTGAGGGTTCCTTGAAGCCGTCTTTTGCTTCCATCCTTATTTTCTGAACAAATCTAGATAATCCATAAGCATCATTATCATCTAGCCTGGAGACAGATGGACGAGACAATGAGGATCCGTGGTGTCTTTTGTATACGAGGACGAGGACATGTTTCCGCCGTTTGCATGTGGAGTCTGATTGATGGACGATGACAGTGTTCATCCCTTTGCGTGTGTTCGTACGTACGTGCGTGCGTTTGCTTGCATTCATTCATTCATTCGATTCTTTACACCAACTTGTATCCTTTGAAAACCCCTCGCAAATTTTCGTTTCCGCGGCTTTTGACGCGGCTTTGCTCTAGACACCTGACGCTTAGGTGACGTTCCAGGTCCGTCTTGATCGTGCTGAGTTTCCCGTTGAAATATTCGCATGTCTTGAAGCGTTCTTTGGCCTCCTTCAGCAGAAATGCGCTGTCCGGGCTGGCCGCGACGTGCTCTTCGACGAACATAGCCACTGCGTCGTCGTTCGCGTTCAAGTACATCGCACCGGTCTTCTTTAACGAATCGGGCATATCGAACTTGTACTCGTATGCAAACGCGTGTAGAAGGGTGCGTAGGAACTCCATGCACATCGCTCCGTCGTCTGCCTTGAATGCCTCTACAAGCCCTGCGTCTCGTGGGAAGAGGAATTTGGCGGCGTCCGCCTCATCCTCGTCCACAAACCGACTGATGTAGTCGCCCAATGCTATTTCCATGACTTCGAATAAGTTGGTCTTCTTCCCGTTGGAGGCGGACGCGTTGGCTCCGGCGTGTATGTGAAAGAGCTCTTGTCCGCTGTCTCCGTACAGCTGTCTAGCAAATGTGTGGATGAGTTGGTATATATCTGGGTGCATCGTGTCCCAGTATTTCCGCACGCGGTCTGCTGATTCCGCGCACACTGCGCCATTGTAATCGAATCCCACGGACATGGAGACCATGTCCTCCGGATGCCCTTGACGGAAGACGGCGTTTTTGAGTTCCCACACGCCGTTGTTGAACCCTACGAGGTTTGGGTCGGCGTCGAGTTTCTTCATGAAGTCCGGGTCGTAAAAGTACTCTAGCATCTCTTTCAGGACGTTGTTCTTGAAGGTCGCGTCCTGGAGGCGCTCGGTGATGTTCGCTAGCCGTTCGGCGGTTTCGTTCTTTGTTCTCATACTTAGCAGGTTGCTCTGCATATCGTAAGCTCTCTCCTTGTGCAGAACGGTCATGAAGTGATCTCGAACAACGGTGGACAGCTCGTGCTTGACTTGGAACTTGGCGACCGTCTTCCATCGCCCGTCGAATACGTACCATAATAGCTTTCCGTTCGTGCTCCTCGCGGCGGCAGCGATGCGGTTTCCAAGTATTCGTTTCGCGATGCGCGCGATCTCGTTATGGCTCCCGTTGCACGCGCGGACGTCGTCCTCCTCCTCCTCAATGTGTAGTAACATTAATAACAACTTTCTGGCTGTGAAGATGATAATGATGTTCGTTAATTGGTTGCAACAGTTGTTTACACCACTTTCCGAGACGATGAGTGACGCGCAAGCCGCCGTGGTGTCTTTTGGAGACAGATGGACTAGACAATGAGGATGCGCTTGCCGCCGCGGTGGTGGTGTTTTTGAGACGAGGACATGTTTCCGCCGCGGTGTCTTTTGGAGACAGATGGACTAGACAATGAGGATGCGCTTGCCGCCGCGGTGGTGGTGTTTTTGAGACGAGGACATGTTTCCGCCGCGGTGTCTTTTGGAGACGAGGACGAGGACATGTTTCCGCCGTTTGCATGTGGAGTCTGATTGATGGATATGATCCGCCACCGCATCCGTGTATTAGTCATGAATGGACGGACTGACGGACAGTGTGCGACAGTTTTCCGCCGTTTGCTTGTGTCCTCCGATACCGTTGACGATATCGCTTCTTCCAAGCTTGATGTGAACTGTGGGCTCCCCTCCGGTCGCCCACCCGCTCGGTTCCTCGCGGACCCTTTTGTGGGGGCTCCCCTCCGGTCGCCCCCAGTCGCTCCGCTGTGGGGAGGTGAAAGGGGCTCCGCCGCTTGTTATATGTTAATGTGAGACGGTTCTCATCCAAGTGTTGTTTGTTATCTTTGCCTCGACTCGACTCGACTCGACAGTTTCCGCCGTCATGTAATGCGAGAGGTCGGTCACCATGTGATGTGATGTGATCCACTGGGGGAACGGGGGGAACGTTACATACTCATCAAAACAATGCCGAGACCTGTATGGATTATGGATGTACACTCGTTTTTATTAAAACAATAGTTTTTTTCGTTGCTAATCTGTCAACGGTAGACTCGGTACCTCCAGTGGTTTTCCAAAGTTCCACCTTCAGTTAATTAAGTTAACTAAGTTATTCAATTTCCTGGATGCGTATATCTTGACTGAAGACGCGTCCACCGCGTTCCACAGCTGTCACATCATAGGACGAATTGTCAGTCCATATGTAGATACCGGCTACATTTACTAAGGATGACCCGTTGAACAATTTTACACATCATTCCATCCATTTTTCAAGTACGTCAACGAAGTGAGTCCTGCCAGAGGTGATATGTCGTCCACGTCGGTGTTCGAAATGTCCAGGTGCACCAATGAAGTGAGTCCTGCCAGTGGTGATATGTCTTCCACGTCGGTGCCCTTCATGTTCAGGTGAACCAACGAAGTGAGTCCTGCCAGCGGTGATATGTCTTCCACGTCGGTGTTCGAAATGTCCAGGTGCACCAATGAAGTGAGTCCTGCCAGTGGCGATATGTCGGTCACGTAGGTGTTCGATATGTCCAGGTGAACCAACTCAGTGAGGCCGGACAGCGGCGATATGTCGAGCACCTTGCTCCGGCGACAAGACGGAATGAAGCCGGACATCGGTACTCGGTCTTCAACCACACATGTGTACGACATGTTCAGATGAACCAACGAAGTGAGGCCGGACAGTAGTGATATAGAGGGTACACGTGTGCCCTCCATGTTCAGGTGAAGCAACGCAGTGAGTCCGGACACCGGTGAGATGTCTTCGAGCTTGTATTTGAGATGCGAAATGTCGAGGTGAATCAACGAATTGATACCGGACAGAGATGATAGGTATTCCACACGTGTGCCCTCCATGTTGATGTGAATCAACGAAGTGAGTCCTGCCAGCGGTGATAGGTCCTGTTCGCCCACCCGTGTGTACGCCATGTTCAGATGAACCAACTCTGTGAGTCCGGACAGCTGTGATATGTCTTCTAGTTTGTTTCCTAAATGCGAAATGTTGAGGTGAACCAACGCATTGAGCCCTGAAATCGCTGATAATGGGTGTTCGTCCACGTACGTGAGGTGCGAAATATCTAGGTGAATCAACGAAGTGAGACCTGACAGCGGTGATATGTCTTTGAGTTTTGCTTGTATTAGCGAAATGTCTAGGTGAATCAACGAAGTGAGTCCTTCCAGTGGTGATATGTCGGTCACAAGTGTGTGCGCCATGTTGAGGTGAATCAACGAAGTGAGTCCGTACAGAGCTTGTATGTTGTACAGAGGTGTGTGCGATATGTTCAGATGCGTCAACGAAGTGAGTCCGGACAGAGGTGATAATAGGTCTTCGTCCACGTAGGTGTGCGACATGTCCAGGTGCGTCAATGAAGTGAGTCCGTACAGTGGCGATATGTCGGTCACGTAGGTGTTCGATATGTCCAGGTGAACCAACGAAGTGAGGCCGGACAGCGGCGATATGTCTTGGATCTTGTCTTCGATAGCCGACATTGATTGGTAGGGTACGTATTCCCCACGATTGACACCTATTTTCAACTCTTTGAGCCTGCAAATGCGTGATACTGCGTATTCCAAACTGTTATAATGTCTTAGGTGGATCCTTGTGACACACCGGGGTGTGACGCATCTCCACTTTTCGCAGACGAGAGGCACTTGTTTGAGGTGTGATTCGTTCGAAATCGCATTGGCTATAATGATCTCCAATACATCTTCATTGATTTCGTCAAAGGAACTCATTCGTTTGTGAAGTGTGATGTGCTGTGCCTTGCTGTGCTGAAAAATGGTTGTTTACACTTCATTCGATGGCGATGATCCGCCACCGCATCCGTGTATTAGTCATGAATGGACGGTGTGGATGCGACAGTTTTCCGCCGTTTGCTTGTGTCCTCCGATACCGCTGACGATATCGCTTCTACCACTGACGATCTCGCTTATTCCAAGCTTGACAGTTTCCGCCGTGATGCGAGAGCACGACAGTTTCCGCCGTGATGCGAGAGGTCGGTCGCCATGTGATGCCTCGACTCGACTCGACAGTTTCCGCCGTGATGCGATAGCACGACAGTTTCCGCCGTGATGCGAGATGTCGCCATGTGACTCTGTGACTCTGTGCCTCGACTCGACAGTTTCCGCCGTGATGCGAGATGTCGCCATGTGACTCTGTGACTCTGTGCCTCGACTCGCCTCGACACAGTTTCCGCCGTCATGTAATGCGAGAGGTCGGTCGCCATGTGATGTGCCTCGACTCGACATATGCCGCCGTCCTTGATGAGAGATCATCATCATCATCATCATCATCAAGTGTCTGCTTGAGACAAGCTTGAGGGTGAGGCATGACAAATCTTACTTGACCTCTCTATAAAACTTCTAAACCATAATTTAATCTCACCGCATTTTTCTCGTCCTTATTCCGCTGCCTCCACTTCCTTGAGTTCTCCTCAAGCACCTCCCTGACCTCCTCACTGTACCTTGATACATTCGGGTCGAACTTCATGATCTCACGCATCGCCTTCATGACCATTCCCGCCTCTTCCTGTAATTTACCCCCCAGTATCATCTTCACTCTCTCTTCCATCTCGAAGTATCGCTTCTTTGACAACGTTGAAATCCCCTTGTCTCCATTTTGGTTTGTTGGCGTGACGAACTTCGTGACCTTCCTCGACGAGTTCATTGTGTGCGATCTTTTTTGTCTTTTTTGTTCAGTTGTTTGTGTTTACAATTGTAATAACGGTCATTAGCAGTTATGCTCCCTTAAACCTTCAAAATCGTAGAGAATCTTTTACAAACAAATAAATAAATAAATAACCCAACCAACATGGTCTCGGTGATCGTCTGAAGAATTCTTGGTCAGCCATTGGATATGATTCCGTCCACTCATCATCCTGTAAGACCTCCCTATATCCTTCCCCCCCGATCTCAAAACCCTAAATGGATGTCGAGCGGCACGTGTGTCAGCAGCGCCCCCCGCATCCTTACATGACACACGCCATTCGACCGTGTTCCGCCGTTTGCGTGAGAATGCGTGAGAGTGATGAGTGAGTGGTTGGTGGGCATCATCATCATCATGATCTCGACAGCAGCCTCCGCGACGCGTGTGTGAGGATGCGGCATGTGTCGTGATAAAGTGTGATAAAGTTATCCTATCTATCTATCTATCTATCTAATAATTGTTTGCCGATGGACTATGGCTTGTCTATACATGGACATCTCGTGGCCAGAAAGGGCAGCTGCGGCGGCGTGAGGTCCGTGCGCAGAAGACGAAGCTTCACGAGCTCCAGCATCCTTGGGGTATTGCGCCTCAAGACGTGCGCTCCTTCTCTTGCTCAGGAACGGCAAATATGGGGGGGTCGGTTGGCACGTCCTCGGTGCCGCAATCAAGGCTGTCGACGCTACCTGTCCACACGTACTGGAATACGATATCGGCCATCTCCCGAAAGACGGCATCTGAATCACCCGCGTCAAGTTGGTAGTACTCGTATCGACGGGGCTTGACTCGAGGGTCTCCGCTAAGGTACCGGAGCAGGGCAGTCTCAGCCTCCACACAAGCACGCGGATTAAGTACGTGGATTGCGAATATCATCTTTGAGTTCTTCGGGTACTGAGAAAGTCGCTGACCAAATGGATTCGACGTGCTGCCCACCTTGAAGACGATCTCATCCTTCTTGTGCTCAAACAAAAACTTGTGCTCAAACAACGCGTACACGACATTGGTTGTCATGTGCGCCATGATCTCTGTCGAGCTGCTCACATGCTGTATCCCAATGCTCGCGTTTACACCACTTCCACAAGACGATGAGTGGCGATGATCCGCCACCGTGTGTCATGAATGGACGGTGTGGATGCGACAGTTTTCCACAGTTTTGCGTGTGATTGACAGGTTTCTGCAGCTCAATTTCCCTACCCCACTCCGTGGGGCCCGCTATTCCCCTATCGATATACGAGATCTATTGTCTAGCAGACCTCTGCTTGACATGTGATCACCGTTTGCGATTACTTGTACCGGGTCTTCCTCATCCGTTAGTTCCCTTTTTTGGCAAAGTCTGCTTTATAAATCTTCATGTTTCATTTTAGTATTCCGTCGACTGTAGTATAAAACAACATGTCACTAACATGTCACAAGGTAACACTACCCCATCACAATGGGGTCCGGCTCCACCACCAGTCTTTCTACTATCAGTAGTATTCCTTCTGGTCTCCGTTTGAGTCGTAGTCCTCCTGTGAACAAGCGTCCATCTTCTTCCGAGCATGAGGTCTTTTACTTGCACGAAAAGGTTGACCTCTCCAAAGTTGACTCCCTCTTGGACTCCCATGGCATGGTGGATCTCAAGATCAATGACCGTGATAAGTGGAAACAAATCGCGAGCACGTGCATGGTCGCCCGTTCCTTGGGAGGCTACGTTCCGGTTCGTTATTATATGCACGATTCCCAGGATGGATATGGTCGCATGAAAAGTCGTGTTGATGCGACCGGCGTGTCCGCTGTTCCGTATGTGAGGATGGGGCGGGAGGCCCGTGCTGTGCTCGCTGGCGATTTGTACTGGGATGTGGACATGGTCAATTGTCAACCTAGTTTCTTGTCCCAAAAGTGCCAGCAATACAAGATAAAATCACCACTCTTGGATCGCTATGTCACCGATCGTGAAGCTTCTCTCACCGAGGTCATGGATGCATGTGGTGTCACTCGCGAAGACGCTAAGAATCTCTTCATCCGCCTCATTTTTTTGGGCAGCGTGGATGCGTGGACGACTGACTGTGGTCTAGAAGTTGATCGTAATCTTGTGCCTGTCTGGATCCACGCCCTCAAGAAAGAGCTCCGCGAGGTGGCAACCAATTTGATGGATTTGCCCATTTCAGAAGTTGAGATGATCGGCCAGATGGTTAAAAGGCGGTCCGCGTGTACTCCTGTCTCGTTTGGTTCTGAGCTCTCAAATTCCGGCGACCCTTTGGCCACTTTTATCGCCCTTTTCTTGCAGAGCATCGAACACGAATGTGTTTCAGCACTCGTGCACGAAGTGCATGGTCATCATTACAGTGTTGGCGGCATCATCTACGACGGCATCTTAGTGGACAAGTGTGGTTGCATGCCCATTCCTGATGATGACTTGCTTCTTCTCTTGGAAACTGGAGTGAGTCGACGCACCGGCTATACCATCAAACTCGCAGTCAAGCCTTTGTCACCCTCTCCGCATTGGACGACCCCCCCTCCCCTTGAAGATACCTCCAATAATGCAGAATATGAGGATTGGATGAACGGATCTGAGCTTCTCAGCTATGATGAAGTCAAATGCAATTGGGAAAAGTCGGCGTTCAAGATCATCAACCAGGTCGTGTACGTGCGCATCGATGGGCAAGGTATCCGCCATGTCACATCTGAGAAGACTCTGCAAGAGGCGTTTCGTCACTTGGGATATGTCGACATTACGTTGCGCGACTCTGGGAGCGTTTCGGTAAGCCGGACACAACCATTCATTCCGAGGTGGATCAAAGACACATCTATCCGCAAGTATGATGACATGAAGCTTATGCCGCCCCCTATCGAGGTTGGAGGCAATGTCTACAATATTTGGAACGGTTTCGAAGTCGAACGCGATGTGTCGTCACATGATGATTCAGTCATGGCCGACCATCCCTCGGTCGAGGTCTTCATCGATTTCCTTCACACGTTGTGTGGCAATAACAAGGAGTGCACGGATTACATCCTGAACTGGATCGCGCAAATCTTCCAACAACCTGCTCAGAAGACCGGGGTGGCAATCTTACTCAAGGGCGAGGAGGGCGTCGGCAAGAATCGTGCCACCGACCTTTTGAGGGCGATGGTGGGCGCCGACAAGTTCCTGCAAACTGCAACACCGGCAAACACGCTCTATGGTCGCTTCAATCGCCAACGTGAGGGGCGTTTCCTCATCGTCGTCAATGAGTCCAATGGACATGATAACTTTGCAGCCAACGATGTCATCAAGGACATGATCACATGTGATCAGTTTGAATGCGAGTCCAAAGGAGTCAATGCATACACCATGCAGTGTTTTTCTCGCTTCATCTTCACCACCAACAACGACAACTGCCTCCGAGTGAATCCTGATAACCGAAGGTATGTCATTATCGAGACATCGTCTGTGCTGAAGGGTAACACTGAGTACTTCAACCACCTTTCGGGGCTGATCGACGATGCAGAGTCCAGAGTCGCGTTTTACAAGTTCTTGATGGCAAGGGACATCAAGGGCGTCGAATGGATACGGTCTAGGCCTGCAACCACCTACATGTCGCAAATGGTCTCCATGAATCTTCCGTACGAGCACCAATTCATCTTGCACATGATCCAGGGTCTGAGCGTCGAGCATAACAACGTGGTCGACAGTATCATCGATTATTCTCCCTCTGTGAGCATCAAGGCGGAGACCTTGTTCGACCAGTTCAATGACTGGCTATCCACGATCCGTGCTTCTGATAAGCATGAAACCAACTTGATCAAGTTTGGTCTCAAGATGTCCAAGCTCGTGCGTGATGATACAAAGAACCTGGGCTTGAGGGGCATCTCCAAGAATCGCACAAACACTGGGGCTGTTTACTATTTCTGTATTAAGGACGTCCTCGATGCCATGCGTGAGAAGATGTGGTTTGATTGATGAATGCTTCTGTTTGTCGGTGCCCTCGATGACTTGCTTGTGCAATGCCATGTGCCTCATACACCAGTCCTCTCGTCAAGCACACGCCTTCTGCCTGCCAACGAAAGTCCGTTGTGGGTTCGTTTGGTCGCCACTCAACTCGTAATGAGAGCCCCTTTAATTGTTATAAGGTTCAGCAGCTGATATTACCGTAAACCATATAGGTAGTGATTAGATTACAAGTTATGTATAGTTTATATATATATTGTATGTAAAATGAAGTAGATGTATGTCTGTATAATTCCATTATATAGGGAGGGTTCCAAGTACCCATCACCTGTCAACTCTACACATTGATTGTACCTCAGTCAGCTCCGGCAATCAATGTAATGTTTTCTACGACCTACGCCTTCTGTCTTCCAATGAAAGTCCGTTGTGGGTTCGTTTGGTCGCCACTCAACACGTAATGAGAGCCCCTTTAATTGTTATAAGGTTCAGCAGCTGATATTACCGTAAACCATATAGGTAGTGATTAGATTACAAGTTATGTATAGTTATATATATATTGTATGTAAAATGAAGTAGATGTATGTCTGTATAATTCCATTATATAGGGAGGGTTCCAAGTACCCATCACCTGTCAACTCTACACATTGATTGTACCTCAGTCAGCTCCGGCAATCAATGTAATGTTTTCTACGACCTACGCCTTCTGTCTTCCAATGAAAGTCCGTTGTGGGTTCGTTTGGTCGCCACTCAACACGTAATGAGAGCCCCTTTAATTGTTATAAGGTTCAGCAGCTGATATTACCGTAAACCATATAGGTAGTGATTAGATTACAAGTTATGTATAGTTATATATATATTGTATGTAAAATGAAGTAGATGTATGTCTGTATAATTCCATTATATAGGGAGGGTTCCAAGTACCCATCACCTGTCAACTCTACACATTGATTGTACCTCAGTCAGCTCCGGCAATCAATGTAATGTTTTCTACGACCTACGCCTTCTGTCTTCCAATGAAAGTCCGTTGTGGGTTCGTTTGGTCGCCACTCAACTCGTAATGAGAGCCCCTTTAATTGTTATAAGGTTCAGCAGCTGATATTACCGTAAACCATATAGGTAGTGATTAGATTACAAGTTATGTATAGTTATATATATATTGTATGTAAAATGAAGTAGATGTATGTCTGTATAATTCCATTATATAGGGAGGGTTCCAAGTACCCATCACCTGTCAACTCTACACATTGATTGTACCTCAGTCAGCTCCGGCAATCAATGTAATGTTTTCTACGACCTACGCCTTCTGTCTTCCAATGAAAGTCCGTTGTGGGTTCGTTTGGTCGCCACTCAACTCGTAATGAGAGCCCCTTTAATTGTTATAAGGTTCAGCAGCTGATATTACCGTAAACCATATAGGTAGTGATTAGATTACAAGTTATGTATAGTTATATATATATTGTATGTAAAATGAAGTAGATGTATGTCTGTATAATTCCATTATATAGGGAGGGTTCCAAGTACCCATCACCTGTCAACTCTACACATTGATTGTACCTCAGTCAGCTCCGGCAATCAATGTAATGTTTTCTACGACCTACGCCTTCTGTCTTCCAATGAAAGTCCGTTGTGGGTTCGTTTGGTCGCCACTCAACTCGTAATGAGAGCCCCTTTAATTGTTATAAGGTTCAGCAGCTGATATTACCGTAAACCATATAGGTAGTGATTAGATTACAAGTTATGTATAGTTATATATATATTGTATGTAAAATGAAGTAGATGTATGTCTGTATAATTCCATTATATAGGGAGGGTTCCAAGTACCCATCACCTGTCAACTCTACACATTGATTGTACCTCAGTCAGCTCCGGCAATCAATGTAATGTTTTCTACGACCTACGCCTTCTGTCTTCCAATGAAAGTCCGTTGTGGGTTCGTTTGGTCGCCACTCAACTCGTAATGAGAGCCCCTTTAATTGTTATAAGGTTCAGCAGCTGATATTACCGTAAACCATATAGGTAGTGATTAGATTACAAGTTATGTATAGTTATATATATATTGTATGTAAAATGAAGTAGATGTATGTCTGTATAATTCCATTATATAGGGAGGGTTCCAAGTACCCATCACCTGTCAACTCTACACATTGATTGTACCTCAGTCAGCTCCGGCAATCAATGTAATGTTTTCTACGACCTACGCCTTCTGTCTTCCAATGAAAGTCCGTTGTGGGTTCGTTTGGTCGCCACTCAACACGTAATGAGAGCCCCTTTAATTGTTATAAGGTTCAGCAGCTGATATTACCGTAAACCATATAGGTAGTGATTAGATTACAAGTTATGTATAGTTATATATATATTGTATGTAAAATGAAGTAGATGTATGTCTGTATAATTCCATTATATAGGGAGGGTTCCAAGTACCCATCACCTGTCAACTCTACACATTGATTGTACCTCAGTCAGCTCCGGCAATCAATGTAATGTTTTCTACGACCTACGCCTTCTGTCTTCCAATGAAAGTCCGTTGTGGGTTCGTTTGGTCGCCACTCAACACGTAATGAGAGCCCCTTTAATTGTTATAAGGTTCAGCAGCTGATATTACCGTAAACCATATAGGTAGTGATTAGATTACAAGTTATGTATAGTTATATATATATTGTATGTAAAATGAAGTAGATGTATGTCTGTATAATTCCATTATATAGGGAGGGTTCCAAGTACCCATCACCTGTCAACTCTACACATTGATTGTACCTCAGTCAGCTCCGGCAATCAATGTAATGTTTTCTACGACCTACGCCTTCTGTCTTCCAATGAAAGTCCGTTGTGGGTTCGTTTGGTCGCCACTCAACTCGTAATGAGAGCCCCTTTAATTGTTATAAGGTTCAGCAGCTGATATTACCGTAAACCATATAGGTAGTGATTAGATTACAAGTTATGTATAGTTATATATATATTGTATGTAAAATGAAGTAGATGTATGTCTGTATAATTCCATTATATAGGGAGGGTTCCAAGTACCCATCACCTGTCAACTCTACACATTGATTGTACCTCAGTCAGCTCCGGCAATCAATGTAATGTTTTTCTACGACCTACGCCTTCTGTCTTCCAATGAAAGTCCGTTGTGGGTTCGTTTGGTCGCCACTCAACTCGTAATGAGAGCCCCTTTAATTGTTATAAGGTTCAGCAGCTGATATTACCGTAAACCATATAGGTAGTGATTAGATTACAAGTTATGTATAGTTATATATATATTGTATGTAAAATGAAGTAGATGTATGTCTGTATAATTCCATTATATAGGGAGGGTTCCAAGTACCCATCACCTGTCAACTCTACACATTGATTGTACCTCAGTCAGCTCCGGCAATCAATGTATTTTTTCTCTCCTCTCAGAAAGACAGACCCGACCCACACACACTCAGGTGCATGATGATGGAACACCCACACACACTCACCAAATAGACCGCCCCCCCCCCGCATCCTTACATGACACACGACGGCTTTCGCATCTCCCCGTCCATAATGTCATTCGCTCACACACATACCATGGCGTCTGTCGCATCCCCCCGTCCGTACATTCATGACACACGTAATCTGTCCGTATTTTGCGTTTCTTACACTCTTTTGTTTGAGTCCGCACGCACACGAAACCCTTGTCGTCGACTACAGTCAACGGAATACTTAAATGAAACATCAAAATAAACGGTATAAGGAGGCGACAGACGTTATAGTGTATGAGTGGATGGTCCTACAAAATGGCCCGTCCAGCAAAGAAACCTCCTTACATGACGCAATGCACATCAACAAAGACCCCGTGTTCTTTTGGGCCACGGTACCGGGGAAGAGGCGATCGCTTAAGTGCGGCTGGTCCTTCAATGGACACTCTCGAAAGTACCGACAAAAGAACGATACGGAGTCTGCAGGATGGAGGGCCGTGATCTAAAAAAGAACCACGATGTTCTCTTTAACATCCTGCAATTTGTTGATTCAAAATCGTATTGTTGTAGACACCACTCGGTCCCCCTCCGGTGGTCGCGACAACATTAGGTTACACCGCAAGGTGTGCCGTACACGAAGCGGTTTCATTTAAGTATTCCGTTGACTGTAAATCCTCATGATACGCGCGTCCCAACCAACTCTCTATCAATGCGTAATCCAATGCGTAATGTTTTCTCGCGCCTCGAATCTTCCCACGAGTCCTCAACTTGAATTCCCCTGCCCCACTCCGTGGGTCCCGCGATTCCTCTTTCATACTCCCGACATAGTTGTCAAACAGAAGTCTGCTTGAGACGACACGTGTCCCCATGCGCCTCGACAAAATACGAACCCTGTCCACGCCACACCCAGGCCAAGCCACACACACCCCAGCCATGTCAATCTTAACCAAGTACCGAAGTACCGAAGTTCCGAAGTTCCGAAGTTCCGAAGTTCCGAAGTTCCGAAGTTCCGAAGTTCTCCAATTCTTCTATCACGAACTCAGTGTGTATCCAGCGAAATCCGAAAGCTAATTCCTAGGGTGAACTCAGTGTGTTAGGGAGCATCCAGCGAACTCCGAAAGCTGATTCAGAGGGTGAACTCAGTGTGTTAGGGAGCATCCAGCGAACTCCGAAAGCTGATTCCGAGGGTGAGTTCAATAGTAGCAGTCATCGAGATCTAGTCATGGTTACCTTCATTGCTGCTAGTGCTAGTATTTGCGAGGCTTGCTATCTCTATGGCTCCACCTGCGATAGTCATGGTTACCTTCATTGCTGCTAGTGCTAGTATTTGCGAGGCTTGCTATCTCTATGGCTCCACCTGCGATAGTCATGGTTACCTTCATTGCTGCTAGTGCTAGTATTTGCGAGGCTTGCTATCTCTATGGCTCCACCTGCGATAGTCATGGTTACCTTCATTGCTGCTAGTGCTAGTATTTGCGAAGTTCGCGTTTGGATTGCGCTGGCTTTCTATCTCTATGGCTCCTCCACCTGCGATAGCATGAGCTGACCAACCATCCACCCATGTTCGCAGGCACTGAAGATGGCTATGATGAAGAAGGGGGCTATCAAGATTCAGCTCCGAACTTCCATGTGTATGCATTCCGAGTATGCAGGAAGTGTTCCGTACATCAAGAATGGCATCTTTTGCATCATCGACGAGGAGGATGTTGTCGAGGATGTTGTCGACCGGGAAGGTGTTCGACTTCGAGATTTGAAGCACTCTTCGTCTCCTGATTTTAGTGTCCTAATCATTAAGATGTTTGGTATGCCTATCCCTATGCTTGTGAATTGCAGGGATTGCCCTGCGAATGCAGTTGTGACAGTCGATCACTCGACTACATTCGAATCATGTGACTGTGGTGTATGCCCACTTAGCATGGGGGCGGGTGGGTCTGGACGTTAGTTGATGAGGTGTGGGGAGATGGAGAGATCTATGTATTGATTGAGATTGTCTATTGTAACCAGTTGAATCCGCCCACTATTCTCCTTGCCCCACTCCTTGTCCCGCTCCTTGTCCATGTGACACTCCAGTTAGTGTCTTTTTGAATTTGTATGAGTCGTGAATTCTGATGATTGTTTCTTAAGTAGATATATTCAGACAGTGAGTCAGCAGCTCGATCCCTTTGCACCGCTCCGCGGTGCCCGCGCTCCTCCCTACAGAAAATCACTAGGGTTGTCAAGCAGAAGTATGCTTGATATACACCGCTTTCTTTTGAGTACCAGTCGTGTTCATAAAGTATTTGTGCAGGTTGACATCAACACAACTTACATGGATACTACCGGATTTCACAAGCAAACACTCGAGTTTGAAGGCAATGTGACCCCCAACGCGATAATTATTTTTTTATATTTTAATTACTACACAGAATAATCATGTCTTCACAAACTTCCACCGGGCCATTTTACTACGTTTTTGAATGCCAAAGCACCGGGTACAGAACTCGGGACTTTTCAAAAGTCATCCTTAATGAAAAAGGCCGGGAATTGGGTGCTAGGCAAAAGATTCACATTTTTTCAAGTTTCGTGTAAGTCGAAGAAAGAAGTCTTCGTCTCAGAAGTCATTCGGGACAGGAATTCCCGTGCTTCCCCCTTAATAAAACCAAAAGGGGTGTCCAAGCAGAATTCTGCTTGATACCAGCATCTGAATTCCACTGCTCCGCTACGCGGTGCCCGTGACCCCCCTTCAGAATTCCCATAGTGTTGTCAAGCAGAAGCCTTCTTGAGACCATACTGTTTTCTTTTGAGGACCGGGCCACAGTGAATGCGGTTAAGTGATCATCCCAATACTGAGAATCTATGCAAAAGTTGGCTGTCCGCAAAAACATTTCTTGGGGTTGAATTTGTACGAGCAGATATCGCCAACAATCACCGTCTTCCCCATATCTTCAGGGAACTCCCTTTTAAAGGTCATCCTACTCAGCTTCTTGATTGCAGATTTCATCCTAACAGGATCTGATGCATGCTTCCTGTATATTTCGAGTGAAATCTGGGCGTCAATCACAGGAGAATGTGCCGCATCTTGAATCGTCGTACCAAGAAGACCATACGCCATCTTTCGTAGTGAAAAAAAGTTGTAATTCTTGTAACGATCGTTCCATGCCTTGAGCATGTCAGACAAATCGACAATGGATGCAAAGTGAATCCCTTCTTCCAGCTGCATCCATTTGACATCTCCCTGTGGTCTGCATCCAACTATGATGCTTGTGCGAGGGCACAGAATCTGAATGACTGATTCCCGGACCTCCTCGAAAGGCTTTCCAGCAAGAATCTGCTCTCGCGTAACACCTGTCAGGGAGGTCATCGGATCGTAAATGTCATTCACACAAATGACCTCGTTGAGCAGAAGCGTCCCGTCATCGTCAACAACCGCTACTTGGCATGGAGAGCGATCGTTGTGACCTCTCCCGGTGGCACATGCTTCAACATCAATGGAATGTACCTTGAGTGTGCCATCTGTAATCTGTAATGTCAGTTTCAGGTATCCATTTTGTTTACACTCGTTTTTCTACAGCCGCCTCCGCAAGCCTTAGTGCGGTGTGTCGTGTGGAGACAGATGTGAGTCTGCGCAAGCCACCGTGTCATGTGTGTGCGGTCTGTTGTCTGTCTGATGGGTGGCGTGTGTGAGAATGAATGGACGAACGTGGGGTCTGCGAAATCCGCCGTGGCGTATGGACAACACCACTACCCCCTTTTAATCAATCCCATCTGTTCACGTTGCGGGACAGCAGCTGAATTCCACTCCCCACTCCGTGGGGCCCGCGACCCCCCTTCACAATCCCAATAAAGTTGTCGAGCAGAAGCCTGCTTGAGACGACACGTGGTCTTCAGACCCCCTATAGTATGTGTGGGAGTGAGTCAGCAGCTCAATTCCATTGCCCCACTCCGTGGGGCCCGCGGTTTCCCCTTCACAATACCGATAGAGTTGTCAAGCAGGGTCCCCTCTGTGATGCAATGTGGTTGATGCGTTCATCGTGTGTACAGGAATGTCCGTATATATTTAAATTAAACATGCAAATTCAGCTGCCCGTCGTCGTATTACAAACAAGTGTCCCAAGCGACGAAGTAATCAACGTGGCATTTACAGAGTGGTCTACACGTGCATCCCCAATCCTCGCCAATATGGATGTTCCAGATCGCGAGTCAGTCTGCAAACTTGTCACTGCTACATTGAAAATGATGTTGGCAAACACAGTCACACCCATATGCGGTGTTTCAGAAATCCGAGCATCACTACATACACCTATTGTGAAAATCAAAATCATTGTCCAACTCTCTCAGAATGCAGCCAATACAACTACTTGTACACTCGACGGAATACTAAAATGAAACCGTTTCTGGAGTGTACGGCACACCTTACGGTGTAACCAAATGGTGTAGCAACCCACGGGGCAGTGGAACACCAATACGATTTTGAATCAACAAATTGCAGGATGTTAACGAGAATATCGTGGTTCTTTTTTAGATCACGGCTCTCCATCCTGCAGACTCCGTATCGTTCTTTTGTCGGTACTTTCGAGAGTGTCCATTGAAGGACCAGCCGCACTTAAGCGATCGACTCTTCCCCGGTACCGTGGCCCAAAAGAACACGGGGTCTTTGTTGATGTGCAATGCGTCATGAAAGGAGGTTTCTTTGCTGGACGGGCCATTTTGTAGGACCATCCACTCGAGTGTAAACAAGTCAGATCCTGATCGTGTCCTTCAGTCATCCTAGCTGTATGCGTGGGATCAGACAGTGATTTCTCAGCTGAATTCCACTGCCCCACTCCGTGGGGCCCGCGGTTCCCCCTTCACAATCCCGATAGAGTTGTCAAGCAGAAGCCTGCTTGACACGACACAAAATCCGCATGCGCCTCGAAAAACGAGTGTAAACAATTGAAAATCTGTATAGTTTACAGTGTTTGAATTCTAATCTCTCTCTATCGAACTGCGACTCGTTCGATGCGCCGAACGAAAAAACAGAATTCGCCCCCGTACAGACAGTTTTAGGATAGATCAGACTTTGATTTTGTTAGATGTACATCGGATTTGTGTTAGATACGCGTCGATATCACCCCATGCGTGGGGACTCGCACGGTGCAATCCGAAAAAATAAATCCAGGTCAAGGATTCAGACCAAATAATATCATCCCCGGGCTTCGGGCTACGCGATGGTATTTGCAGATCCAATGGCATAAAGAAAGTCGTGTAATATGTAGGTAGCACAAATGTCTAAACTTCAATATGAACTATGTGCACAAAGTATACTGGGGAAACTGGACGTAGTCGAGTCATTGCTACATGCTGGTGCTGAGCTGTTCACCACTGTTGGAGGCTGTGGGGCATTGTGTCACGCAGCATTCCACGGGCACAAGAAGGTAGTGCTAAAGATTGTCTTTCATTGGTCAGCCTTTACAGACCTGGGAATCTACAGAGAAACAAATGTTGCAGAGATGATTGAGCTTGCATTATTCCTTGCTCAAAGTAAAAAAGAATCCTTTATTGCAAACTATTTAAATCAGATTTACACGCTTGGATGTAAATCTCACACCAAGACATCCAGTGAGGGATACCCTTGAACGTCTAGTGTAAATGTGTTTAAGGAAAAGTGGTTGTCATGATCGTACAATGGATGGTCAAAAGAAACTCAATTTTGAACTCGTGCTTCAATGCGGACAAGGAGACATAACGGCAGTTCAACGGCTACTCAAGGAGGGTGCGAATCCGTGCTATCAGCAGGGCACTCCATTGATGTTTGCCATATCAAATGGGCATTGTGCCATTGTAAGTTTCTTGATAAAACATGATGCTTATTATGCTAACCAAACATTCCTAGAGATGGCATTGCATTTGGCAAACCGTTTGGATAATGTGAGACTTGGTAATTACATCGAAACCATCATCAAGAACGGACAATCATGGGCAAAAGTGAAAGATGCATGATCGAAGACGCACCATATTTTCGTCAGAAATGCTTGCCAACTTGCCTGCATGCACATTGTTTTTTTGTTGGACCAAATCTTCTCAACCATGACAATGTCCTCAGGGTGAACATTGCAAAAGATACCGATTTGGTCTATCCAGCTATTTGCTGGAATTAGACATTCTAATACCAATCGTTTTCTCCCACATGTAGGCATCATGTCGAGGACATGTGCATGTCCGTTCTCACTTGTGCCTGCAAAAATGCCGTGATGCAGCCCATGCAGATCTGTGCATCCCCGTGCATCCTATACAGGCAGCCCCCTGGGGTAATGGATTGGTGGGTGGAGCGAGTGTACAGCCCCCCCCATTGTTACTGTATGCATGATCATGAACTCCACGCTAAACAACAGCCAGCAAGACTCCTCGCTCACCTAATGTCACAATGCCCCTCACTCAACAATTTGATCCTCTCTCGAATTCTTCGCGAGAGGAGAACGCGAATCTGCGAAGCAAGGGAAAGCTACAAACTTTGAGATCCTCTAACTTTCTTGGTTGGGGTCAGAATGGAACGATTCAAGGGGCGTTTCCAATTAAAAAACACCTACTGAATGCGTTTCCGCGATCTCCGGTATCAGAATCGCGAGTGAACTGTGTGAAACTCGCAAGACAAGTAGGTCTGCTCTCGAAGCTTCTAAGGAATATGTTGGCTTCTGCTGTCCTTAGAGGCATTTGGCGTGGCGTGGCCTGGTGTTGTTTTGGGACATTTATGTTGGCGTTTGCTGGCCACTGGTCATCCCGTCAGTACCACCGGCACCGGACCAGCACTCGCGATTTTGAGGCTGGAGATCGCGAAAACACATTCAGTAGGTGTTTTTTCATTGGAAACGCCCCGTGAATCGTTCCATTTGGACGCCAATCAAAGGAGTTAGAGGCTCTCAAAGTTGGAGCTTTCCCTTGCTGCGCAGATTCTCGTTCTCCTACTAACTGAAGCCTGCTTGACAAAAGATTACAAAAGCCTGAATAACAAAAAAATATTCAGGTTTTTGTAAAATCGTTGTTGTTTTCTGTTGTCGTTCGTAGTTCCTCTGGCAGCGGCACGCCCCTCTCCGAGAGGACCCTGATGCAGGTCCTGCTGTGCATGGCCATTCCCTGCATGGCCCTGAAGGTGACTGAGCCTGCGCCTCCCTGGAGGAATGCGGCGTCGTCCTTGTACTTGCTTGCTTCTGCAGGGTTCACTCTGCTCATTCTCTGCACGATGCTCCTGAGCACCGGCATCAGCGAGTCTTGCAGGTCCGTCTTCGCCCAGCAGCGGTCCCGTCCGTACACATACGTCTGCTGGTAGCATGAGGGGTCCATGATGATGTTCATGTACTGCGGGTGTGCAGGGTTGAAGTGCGACAGCTGCAGCAGCTTGACCGGGTTGTACCCACACTCCTTGAATTGAGCGACCGAGAGGAACTCTGACTCGGGCGTGACCTCCTCCCCGAAGGGGTGCATGTCCTCCATCGGTGTCGTCGCAGCAGGAGATAGCTCCGCAGCAGCTGGAGATAGCGCCGCCGCATCTGGAGCAGTATTGTTGTTGGTGGTGGGTGTTGGTGAAATTTTCGCATGTAACGACATAGTTGTTGGTGGCCGACCCGAAGCTGTTGTTGATTGTGAAAGTGTGTTTTTTCCTCAACGCCTCCAGTTCCGCTCCCGTTTCATCGATCCGATTCTCGAGGTACGCCATGCGCTTCTCCATGAAGTCAACATCAACAGCTCCCTTGGGATGAGACCTCCGCTTGTGTGAAGACTTCGAATACCGGTTACTGAACTGCTTGTCACACAACTCGCACGCGAACAAACAGGAGGGGGGCATGGTGCATTTCTCCATGGTGCATTTCTCCATGAGGAGAGAACACCCTTATGTTTGTTACATTGTAGTCTTCCACAAGAGGGTCACCCCTAGATCGCTCTCGGTGCAGGCATCAATCAATCCCTAATTTAAACGTGTTCACATGAACACCTCTGAAAAGACTCTCCATCTTGGGAACAACAATTATTTCAACAAAAAATAAGAATTATCAATCAATCAATCAATCAATCCCTATTCTAAACGTGTTCACATGAACACCGCTGAAAAGACTCTCCATCTTGGGAACAACAATTATTTCAACAAAAAATAAGAATCATCAATCAATCAATCCCTATTCTAAACGTGTTCACATGAACACCTCTGAAAAGACTCTCCATCTTGGGAACAACAATTATTTCAACAAAAAATAAGAATCATCAATCAATCAATCAATCAATCCCTATTCTAAACGTGTTCACATGAACACCTCTGAAAAGACTCTCCATCTTGGGAACAACAATTATTTCAACAAAAAATAAGAATTATCAATCAATCAATCAATCCCTATTCTAAACGTGTTCACATGAACACCTCTGAAAAGACTCTCCATCTTGGGAACAACAATTATTTCAACAAAAAATAAGAATCATCAATCAATCAATCCCTATTCTAAACGTGTTCACATGAACACCTCTGAAAAGACTCTCCATCTTGGGAACAACAATTATTTCAACAAAAAAATAAGAATCATCAATCAATCAATCCCTATTCTAAACGTGTTCACATGAACACCTCTGAAAAGACTCTCCATCTTGGGAACAACAATTATTTCAACAAAAAAATAAGAATCATCAATCAATCAATCAATCAATCCCTATTCTAAACGTGTTCACATGAACACCTCTGAAAAGACTCTCCATCTTGGGAACAACAATTATTTCAACAAAAAATAAGAATCATCAATCAATCAATCCCTATTCTAAACGTGTTCACATGAACACCGCTGAAAAGACTCTCCATCTTGGGAACAACAATTATTTCAACAAAAAAATAAGAATCATCAATCAATCAATCCCTATTCTAAACGTGTTCACATGAACACCTCTGAAAAGACTCTCCATCTTGGGAACAACAATTATTTCAACAAAAAATAAGAATCATCAATCAATCAATCAATCAATCCCTATTCTAAACGTGTTCACATGAACACCTCTGAAAAGACTCTCCATCTTGGGAACAACAATTATTTCAACAAAAAATAAGAATCATCAATCAATCAATCCCTATTCTAAACGTGTTCACATGAACACCGCTGAAAAGACTCTCCATCTTGGGAACAACAATTATTTCAACAAAAAATAAGAATCATCAATCAATCAATCCCTATTCTAAACGTGTTCACATGAACACCTCTGAAAAGACTCTCCATCTTGGGAACAACAATTATTTCAACAAAAAAATAAGAATCATCAATCAATCAATCAATCAATCCCTATTCTAAACGTGTTCACATGAACACCTCTGAAAAGACTCTCCATCTTGGGAACAACAATTATTTCAACAAAAAATAAGAATCATCAATCAATCAATCCCTATTCTAAACGTGTTCACATGAACACCTCTGAAAAGACTCTCCATCTTGGGAACAACAATTATTTCAACAAAAAATAAGATCAAATCAATCAATCAATCAATCCCTATTCTTAAACGTGTTCACATGAACACCTCTGAAAAGACTCTCCATCTTGGGAACAACAATTATTTCAACAAAAAAATAAGAATCAATCAATCAATCAATCCCTATTTCTAAACGTGTTCACATGAACACCTCTGAAAAGACTCTCCATCTTGGGAACAACAATTATTTCAACAAAAAAATAAGAATCAATCAATCAATCAATCCCTATTCTAAACGTGTTCACATGAACACCTCTGAAAAGACTCTCCATCTTGGGAACAACAATTATTTCAACAAAAAATAAGAATCATCAATCAATCAATCCCTATTCTAAACGTGTTCACATGAACACCGCTGAAAAGACTCTCCATCTTGGGAACAAAAATTATTTCAACAAAAAATAAGAATCATCAATCAATCAATCCCTATTCTAAACGTGTTCACATGAACACCTCTGAAAAGACTCTCCATCTTGGGAACAACAATTATTTCAACAAAAAATAAGAATCATCCATCCATCAATCAATCCCTATTCTAAACGTGTTCACATGAACACCGCTGAAAAGACTCTCCATCTTGGGAACAACAATTATTTCAACAAAAAATAAATACTGAAAAATTCTTCCGGAGAATGTCTCACATGCCCCCCCCCCTCCGTTTACACTCGTTTTTCGAAAGCCGCCGTGCGTGTGTGAAGATGACTGAATGGACTGACGGGGGCTTCTAAAGCCGCCTTGGTGTGTGTGAGAATGAATGGACGAACGTGGGGGCTGCGCAAGCCGCCTTGATGTGTGTGAGAATGAATGGACGAACGTGGGGGCTGCGAAAGCCGCCGTGGTGTGTGGACAACACCACTGACCCCTTTAATCAATCCCATCTGTTCACGTTGCGAGTCAGCAGCTGAATTCCACTGCCCCACTCCGTGGGGCCCGCGATCCCCCTTCACAATCCCAATATAGTTGTCGAGCAGAAGCCTGCTTGAGACCTACCTTTGTTTTCAAACACGGTCATTGGTACCCTTCCTCATCCGGTAGGAACATAGTTGAGTGCCCTTTACTTAATGTAATAGGGTACTACTTCCCTACCGTTTGTTGTTAAGATGGGTCTTTTTGAATTTGTATACGGAACCGCCAAGCCGCCGCTGGGTTGTTGCTTGGTTGATGGTGCCACATGGGATCAGAGAGTGAGTCAGCAGCTCAATTCCACTGTCCGCTCTGCGGGACCCGCGATCCCCCCTTCAGAATTCCCCATAGTGTGTTAAGCAGAAGCCTGCTCGAGACCATGCGCGGATTCTTTGGAGAACCGGACCATAGTGGATGAGGTTGCGAAAACCGCGACACAATGCGCGGCTTCAATCAATAGAAGAGAAGTGTTCCGAGTGAGACTCGAAAAACTAGTGTAAAGAACGCAAAATACATACAGATTACAGCCATACAAACTCGAATCCCTCTCTATCGAACTGCGACTCATTCGATGCGCCGAACGGAAAACCAGAATTCGCCCCCGTACAGACAGTTTTAGGATAGATCCGAATTAGATTTGTGTTAGATGTACATCGGATTTGTGTTAGATACGCGTCGGTATCACACCGTGCTCGACACCCGACGCGGTGAGATGACCTTTTAGAAATTTGGGTCAAAATACATGGGGTGATAACGTGGGCCGATAATTTTTCCAGATAGAACACGGGGGGATAAATACGAGAACGGGGTGATAAACCTAGCACTGGGACCAGATAGGTATTATGACATTAATCCACCTAAAAACCAAAAAATATTGTATCTAGAGATAAAAATAGAATTACATTAATCCGCGGATTAATGTAATTCTATTTTTATCTCTAGATACAATATTTTTTGGTTTTTAGTTGGATTAATGTCATAATACCTATCTGGTCCCAGTGCTAGGTTTATCACCCCGTTCTCGTATTTATCCCCCCGTGTTCTATCTGGAAAAATTATCGGCCCACGTTATCACCCCATGTGAATTGACGATCTGTTTGACTCAGTTCGAGGAGCTAGTGTGTTCTCAAATCTGGGTTTACGTAATGCATACCACAACATACGGTTACATGATTCAGACGTCCCGAAAACTGCGTTCATAACCCCGATGGGACTCTATGAATTCAAGGTTCTCCCTTTTGGGCTAGCAAATGCACCCTCGGCCTTCACAAAAGTCATGAACACCGTGTTCAGAGATTTAATTGGCAAATTCGTCGTCATTTACTTGGATGATATTCTCATCTACAGTAGTAATGATGAAGAACACGAAAAACACATTCGAATTGTGTTACAACGTCTTGAAAATAACCACCTCTTTCTTAAACGAGAAAAGTGTTTCTTCTATAGACCGGAAGTCAAATACCTAGGGCATGTGCTCTCCGGTGAAGGCGTCCGAGTCAACGAAACGAAGGTGAAAGCAGTCGCAGATTGGCCCCACACCTACCTCCTCGAAGGAAGTTCAGCAGTTCCTAGGACTCTCTAACTTTTTCAGAAAGTTTATCCAAGGTTACTCGACGCTCGCAGCCCCTCTAATCCAGATTTCGAATCTAACAGACAGGCCAGCACCGATTTCACCGAAATTGAAACCGCCAGGACTGACAAAATCACCGACGGTGACACCAAGTCCGAAACCACTCGGAAAACGACAGGCAGGGCTCAAGGGACCTGCATTTCAAAATGTTTGGACCCAAGCCTGCCAGGAGGCATTCCTCGGCATCAAAGAAAGTCTTACGAAGGCTCCTTTGCTTGCACACCCTGACCCAGCGAAGGACTATCGGCGGTAACCGATGCTTCTGTCGTTGGTACAGGGGGCGTTCTCATGCAAGATGGGCGACCCATCGCGTACCACTCTCACAAATTCTCAAGCGCTGAACGAAACTACTCCACGGGCGAGCAAGAATTACTCGCAGTGTACTTGGCCTTGAAAGAATGGCGATGCTACCTCGAAGGTTGCACTGGCAAGTTCGAACTTGACACCGACCACGAACCCCTCGTCTTACCTTGCAAATCAGCCCATGCTGAGCAGAAAGCAGGCACGATATCTTGAGTTTTTCTCGCGCTTCAAGAACATGAAGTGGGCTCATATCGCGGGCCGAACTAACGTAGCTGACCCTCTGAGTAGGAATCCAGCCTTCTCAGAGGCTACGGCTTTGTTCATTCAGAGGCTGTCCGCAAATGACCCACTCCACATGCGCGAAATAGCCCCAGATATTCTGCATGGTTACACGGAAGACTTGTGGTTCGATAATCCGCACAATACCAAGTACCTCTCCAAACGGGCAGATGGTTTCTGGGTTGGCACCGGCAAATCCATACGAGCAGCATCTGAGTCGCAGATCGTTGTACCAAATGGTAATTCGCTCAAAGCTCGGATTTTGTTTGCTTTCCACGATACCCAACGAAGTGGACATGGAGGCATCGACCGAACTTTTCGATCTGTTGCACGCTACTATTGGTGGCCTGCCATGCGACTCGATGTCGTTGATTACGTACGCCACTGTGATTCTTGCCAACGGGTAAAAATTTCACATCAGAACCCGCAGGGTAACCTTCAACCCCTTTCGATTCCGACCGCCCCCTTCGATTCACTGTCCATGGACTTCATCGTTGGGCTACCGAAATCGGGGCAATATCACCCAGCCTATGGACGATTGTATTGCTATGACGGGTCGGTGTACGAACGGTATGGCGTGATAAGGGTTTGTTTAGTCATTGTACTCCGAACGGGGACATAAAGATTCCACCAACACCTCCGAACGGTAAAATTTAGATTCAAGCACAAACTTCTCTGAGCGTCGTCTTCCTTCCTCTGCTGCACCATTTGCATAGACTAGAGAGACGACGGAACATAACTGATCTCCGGTGGAGGTATGGGGGAGCTCCAGAAGCTCTTGGACCAGGTTTTTGAAGATGACCCTGGCGATGATGTTGAAGAGCACAATACGGATCCAGATCTCATGCGCAACGCGATTGAAGACGATGCCGCGAGCAGGAAAGCAGATCGGGCTGATAAGCTAGTTGCAGGGCGACAAGAAACCCAGCAACCTGGAACTAGCAAGACCTACAACTACAGCTACAAGAGATTTGAGGTGAATACTCCTGGTTGTCCCATGTCAGTGTGTGTGTGGGTGGGTATGTGTGGGTGGGTGGGTGGTTGTGGGTGTGGGTGGGGGGTGGGGTGAAGGCGTGTGCGCGTTGATACTAATTCATGCATGCTACTGTTGTACATGCAGGAGTGGTGCAAAGAGTATGACAGAGACTCAATGAAGGTCAAGGTCGAGGATGCAACAGATTTTTTCATCTATCTGTACGACAAGATCCAGGAAGCAAAAAGAAAGCGAGAGAAGTGCAATGTGAGTACCATTGTGTCCTCCTGCATGCACGCCTCCCTTCATATTACTGACGATGATATAGGCTGCTAGGTTGAGTAAACATGGTAGTATAAACAACTACCACGGGCACACCATTTGGCACATTTGTGCCCCAGTATACATGATCAATACAAAAAGCTTATATTATTTTTAGTCATTGAAATAATAGCTGAGTCTCTGGCCTAGGCTGAAATGAAATAGGATTGCCTATATGTAGCATGATCAACAATTATATTATTGATGTGCCAATGTTTGAACTGGATTGTAGGTCAACAGCCTTAGCACCTTGAGAGGCTACCAGTCTGCTATCCAAGACAAGTACCTCATAGGCCAGGACCATGACAATCCTGATGTGGGGACCGCCAAGCTGGCATCTCTTCTGGACAATGGCCAATTTCGGATGACTTATGACAATGCCAGGAAGTTGCTGCTCAACATGGCTGTGTAAGTATTATTTACTTAGCAAAGACTGCTTGTTCTTTTAAACCACCACCTTAAATTATATGACCCCCTTATGCCTCACTTATTTACTTCATCAGGCCACTCGGAGTTGACCCGTTGAAGGGAAATGTGGCAGACACCTACACAGTTGATGAGTTTGTCGAATTGGCGTCAACCTTGTTTGTGGAGGCCCAGGACAACCACAAGCTAGCCTTCATTCAGTAAGTGGGTGTGTGTCTCACTGTGTTGTGCTGGTTGATATGTTTTATTTTTAACATTATAGCTGAAGGGTGTGGAACTGAGCTGCGCGTGTGGAAAGTGAGCTGGGAGTGTAAGGGGGCTGAGGGTGTGGAACTGTTCCGCAGTGTGCTACGTAGTGTAGGATCTCAAGCCCAGCGCAAAGAGCTGACCAGAACTGAACTTGTATAATATTCGAAGCCGTGTGCCTCAAACCTGTTACCCTTGTTTTACAATTGCAGCGCTGCGATGACAAACATGCATCAATGCATGCTAAGATCTGACGACTTGAGGCTCATCAAGTTCTGCCACCTGATGAAGCCAAACACTCTGTACGGTGTGCACGAGCCAGGGGACCTTCCTCCCTTCCTTGTTTTCGCCAACGCCCTGTGTGGGAATAAAGTCTCAAAGGTATGTTATTACAAGTGGTCGACACAGTTTCCCTTAAACTAGTGCCTTGGGAATGGAAATCCATGAAAGCTATATTCCTTTCCTAGGTGCTATTCTGGTGATGACCACAAAGCATGCACAATATCCTGACAATATTGATAATAATAATAATAATAATAATAATAATAATAATAATAATAATAACATGATGGTGGTGTAGTGTGGTGGTGGTGTGATTTCTAAATGGTGTGGTGTAATCTGGCTGTGACCTGGTGTGGTTCTTTGCCTCTTCATGCAGCACGTCCGTCTCCATCCCTGACAAAACTTCTACAACTAATAACAAAGTAATGAAATGTAATAAGAACGCCTGGTGGGGTGTGGTAGTAAGGGAGCCTGTCTCCGGTGTACAATATCTTACTGAAAAGATATGATGGCTTACTCGAATTACCCTAAACCCTAATCGTTCATGTTTGCTTGTTCATGTTGTAGGGGGGTCGCAAGTTGGTAGACTACCGTGCCAGGCATGTGGACTACAAAATGTGTGCGGTCAGCTCCTTACCTAGGATGTTGTTCTTCCGCTTCACTCAGACCAAGGAGGAGCTGCCAGACCCCCACAAGGAGTACCAGAAATTCCTGGAAGCCAACGTTTGGAGCACAGGTGCTGGTGATGCGGATGCCATCAGCTACAGGGCACTTGCTCGAGGCATCGCCCCGGTTCTCGATGCGGCTGGTCTCAACATTTCCAAGTGTTGCCACGCGTTCAGGTCTGGAGGAGCTCAGTTTGCAGACTGCCTTGGGTAGGTTCTCTAACCTAGTAGTGGCCACTAAACATCTTTGCATTTTAGTTGGTGATATGTAGCGGGTTGTTAGTCAGCCAGTCCAAGTCCGGGGCTTGGTGCACATGTTTCTTGTATTATGTCTATTGCTGTAACTCTTTATTAGTTAATGATATGATTCCTATATCCTGATCGTGGTGCTCATAACGCAAACCATGTTGCTTGTGCAGGCTGCCCATCATCGAGATCAATCGTGTGGGAGGTTGGAATGTGGACCCACTTCTAGAGTCCTACCTCAGTTCATGCCCGCAACTTGCTGTTAAATGTATGGCCGGAATTCCTGCAGCCAGCGGAAGCGCTCGTTATGAGCAAGAGCGTCTCCACTTCCAAGTCTCTAAGGGGTACCTGGAGAAACTGATTCCATGGTTGTACCCCTGGGTTGCCAAGTTGGAGATTCAGGCGAACAAGATCAAGAAGAAGGATCAGAGGGACTGCCCGGAAAGAGTCGTGCTACACCTGAAAGCTTTGGCACACACACTCTTGACCGACATTGCGTACTCGACTGTGGTCAACCCACTAGAGAGTGAGAACGATCCTATCCTGCTCTACATGATGAAGCAACCTGAGTTTGCAACAGCCTTCGAGGACGGCGTGATCAAGCCACTTGTGAACACTCTCCAGCACATCAGATCCAACAAGCAGATCAAGACCTATGGTATCTCATCCCAGCCGTTGGATTGCCCCTCCCGTCCCTACAGGGAGCACAGCCGTGGTGCTGCTGTGTTGGTTGAGTACAAGTTGCCTCCGGTGAAAGAGCTCGATCCTTCTGACCCCAGCACGCTTAAGGAGTTCAGCCTGCCAGAAGATTTCTTCAACGGCCTGTCGGTGAAATCCGCTTGGGACAAGTACAACAAGGCCCTGCTGGTAGGAGGTGTGTGGATGTCCATGTCTGAACTAGATGCTCTGTGGGAGGCCCAGGGCATGGGAAAGACTTGGTATTCTGGGCTCAACTCGCGCCGGAAGGAGGTCTCAGACCTAGCAGGCTGCATCACCTCCTACACAAAATATATGGGGGTTCACAAAACTGAGGAAGAGTCCTTAGCTGAGTTCTTTCAAGTGGACACAAGACAAAGGCATGGTCTCACTCAGCCAATGGAATATGAGGATGAGAGGATCTGTTAAGGCCAACGTCCTTGCATCCTTGGCACAGGGCATTCTACCAAAGGACTTGCCTACACAAGATGACTTGAAGGCCACCAAAAAGAGGAAGCTAGAGGATGACGTGTTAAAGGGTAAGCTCTATGTAGTAGACCAAGGCATAAGAGAGAGAAAGAAAAAAAAAAAATTAATTAAAAAAAGTTTAAGCTACACAGGCAGTAATCTAGGCAGTAATAATTAGTTAATTAATGAAGAAAAGGTTTATCATTAATTTAAAAAAAGTTTAAGCTAGACTCTTGGATTATTCAATTAAACACAGTTTCCATGCTTCACGATGCCACCACTAATGCAAGGCTCCTTTTTTCTGTGCAGGCATTGTTCGTCTCGCAGCCCCGCCTGTCAGAGCAGCAGTCCAGGCTGTCACAGCAGCAGGAGCAGCAGCAGGAGCAGCAGCAGCAGCTGCCCAGCCTGTCAGAGAAGTAGGAGCAGCAGCAGCCCAGCCAGTCAGAGCAGCAGGAGCAGAAGTCGCCCAGCCTGTCAGACCAGCAACAGCAGCAGCAGCAGCCCAGCCTGTAACAGCAGCAGGAATAGCAGCAGCACCAGCCCAGGGATATTTGTACGACATCTTGGGTATTTCCTGTAAACCGGTTTGGCTATATATAAATTTCTGAGTCAATAATTATGTGACCTACAATCTGTTTGCCTGTATACCAGCTCGGCTCTATCTGAGATTCAACAATCGTATTTCTGCAACACGGCTCGTATATTTCTTGGCGCCAGCTTGGATAATAAGGATGGAAATACTTAATTCAATTTATAAAAAAATGCGATAATAATCGCACAATTAAATTATCATCCCAGCTGAGATGATGATTTAATAATATTGTACAAATAAATTATCACTGTAGCACGAACTCAGGGTCCCTGTCGGTTAAACGATTTTTAGAGGCTTAGTTCATCAGTGCTTTTTTTAGCCCTTCCTAGACGGTTGGGCAAGTCCCTTCAGCCTATTTGGCCTACCCCAAGACAGTAACATACATACACACAACGTTTAGTATATATGTGCGAGTATACTACTTGGTCTCCATGTGGTACTTTTCAAGAGTCTGCGTTACTATACAAACAAATAAAATTGAATGTTGCTACTTCCAGAGGCGGCGAGAACCGTAATACGTTGAGGCCGGGTAACCAAGTTCAGGCACAAGTTCAATTCAATTTTATTGGAAAGGATGAAGAGGAGATTGGGGATAGCTCAAACGGTGTTACAATTGTTTATTTTCTATTGCAGTGCTAGAGCTTGGAACTGATACCACAACACATAAAGTGATCTCGAAAGTCTGTACCACGAATTCAGGGCCATCTCGGTGGCAAAAAGACCACGCTATATTTAGCAACGTCACTCTCCAATAAACTAAGCTGAATGCCTTGCCAACCGATCTCTGAAGTTAATCAATCACATGAGGTCTGGGCAGCGAAATGTGCCCAGAGATTGACCCCTGGTTTGGTATGGGTATACCTCAACAAACCCTCCAGCCAACATTTCTCTCCATTCGCTGGCAGAGTATGGCCCCAGATAGCATGTAGAAGTTAGGCTCCAAGCCTCTACCACCGGCCTCGAGTGATGATGGTGGCCGTGTTGGTGCTCAGCACCGATGCAGTATGTGATCGTATATTTACCCCAAACTCCTTCGCTTTGGATTCGCACTGCATGAGTAGGGCAACAGCAACTGACGTCCACCCTTCCGCACGCGGAGCGAACATCAAACCGCGCCGATAGCGCGACCAATTCCAGCTGCGTCCCCCTCAAACCTCTGGCATTGATGGATTCGTTGTACTTGTACGGCGCCATACCTGTTGCGGGATTGATCGGTTGCGTGAGTTAGCTGCAATCATGCAAACGGAGAAGATGGATGCATTGCAACGCATAGAGGGGGGCAGAGCACAGGCGCCATGAGGACAGGCGTGCAAGCTGCATGCATGCAAACGAAGAGGATGGTCGCGATGCAAAGTATTCAGCAGGACAGAGCAACGGCACAATGTGACAGGCGTGCAAGCTGCTTGCATGCAAACGCAGAGGACGAACGCGATGCGACGCATTCACGAGAGCAGAGCAACAGCGCCATGTGACAGGCGTGCAAAGATGTAGTCACGAAACATAACCGCTGCCAGCAATTAAAGCTCATACCGACCTTCGTGTAGGAGTACGCAGACGTAGAGAATCTAAGACGCGGAAGTCCCAAGACAGCAGCAACGCATGCGCAGATGCTGTAAATTAGGCACAGACAGAACACTGGGCGAGATGAATACAGACAGACAGGAAAGTAAGAAGAGAGCCCCCTTCCCTCACGCCCCCTTCCCCTGCCCTTCCAAGAATCACACAGATCTACAAATGCGACAGCTTGAGTTGCTGTGCGCGTTTTCCCCGAAGGAAGCTGCACAACTTCTCACTCTCTTTTCGTCCAGCGTGGCTACGCGAGACCGGCAGGTTTCTATTAGCTGTAAGGGGGTGGGTTGGGGGGGTTGGGGTCGGGGGGGGAGGGCGAGGGCCCCCCCCTGGTCCCCGCCCCCCCCCCCCGCGCGGTACCGTGGCCATGGCCTGCCGCCTCCCCTTCCGTAGCGCCCCTCCGCTCCGAGTCCGCAGGTGTCCGACACCGAATGGTTTTGATCAGATCTACGTGATCGTTGATCGCCTCACGAAGATGGTCAAACTTATCCCATGCAAAACGACAGACGATGCTGAAAAGATTGCTACCCTGTTCCAGGAGCGCGTGCTCAGCGAACAAGGCCATCCGCTTTCCATCATCTCTGATCGCGATGTTAAGTTCACGAGTAAGTTTTGGCAAACACTATTAACTCTGTGCGCTATCCGCCCTGGAATGTCGACTGCATTTCACCCACAAACAGATGGTCAAACAGAACGTATGAACAGTGTTCTCGAAGACACTTTTCGCCATTTTTCCTCTGCGAATCAGAAAAATTGGGCAAGTCTTTTGCCGAATGCACAATTCGCCATCAACAACTCGTACAACAGAAGCATTCGAGATTTTCCGTTTCGGTTGCTGTACGGTAGATACCCTCGAGAGGCACTACAACCATCAGATGATGTCATCGCTACGGCACATCAACCAGCCCTGTCCTGGGTCGAGCATATGAATAACGCATATGACACGGCCAAGGCAGCGCTTAAATCCGCGAAGGATCGTCAAAAAACGTATGCAGACTTGCACCGTCGACCGGTGAAGTATACTCACGGTCAGGAAGTTTTGTTGAACTCGAAGAACATAAAATACTGGCCTGGTATGACTCGGAAGCTCATGCCCAGATTCGTTGGTCCCTACGAAATCTCTCACACTATCCAAAAGAGGGGGGAGACCGTGACTCTATCCCTCCCCGAAGGATGGAAGATTCATCCAACGTTTCACGTATCTCTTGTCAAAGAATACCTATCCGACGGGACTGGGTTTATTAGACCAAATCCGGAATTGTTACGCACATGCGGTGAACCTGTCTACGAGATTAGCAACGTTGTTGATCACAAGATACAGTCTGGTACGGTGTATTACTATGTACAATGGTTACACTCAGACCATGTTCACTCTTGGGAACTCGAAGAAGAGTTGTTACCTATGTGCTCTGAACAAATCGATTTGTATTGGAGACAACACCCTTCTCGGGTACGACCCGTGATAGGTGCCAACGACCCGAAACCTAAAACGGTTAAAAAACCTACTCACAGGGATTATGCGACTGTAACCTCTGATGAGTTTCTCATTCGAAAGAGTACTAGACTTCAGGAGAAGGCTAGGGCTAGAGAAGGGGGAATTGTGGTGGATAACGATCCTCCCACTGAGTTGCCACGCGGTGGAGACGACTTTCCGACAGATGACGAACGAATTCTGTAGGCAGTTGAAACCGAGCGAATTGACCTACTGATCAGTGTCTGATCAGCTACTCGGGAATACCTAAAACGAGGGTTCCATTAGGGTCTAGACGCGCTGGAAGCGGGAAGGGAGTCTTAAGCCGTGCTTCTGACTCTTAGGGCCGTCTAAACTCCTGAGATCATTTCTTAGGCTTCCAGTTACAAGACACTCCGTGTTACAAGGTATTCATATACCACATAAGGAGAAAGTCTTGCCGTAGGAAGGGGCGACTGCCTCATGCCTCATAGGTCTAACCAACCTCATTTTCTAAAATGCTGCGTTTCGTTCTCAGTGTAAGCTGCGGCGTCGGCAGGAGGTTCCGCACAGTCCCAGCTTGCTGGTCGCCCAACGTCACACTCTGTATTCCCTCATCGTTGCCCTTGCCCGAACATTGTAAAATGAAGACAGGCCATTGTCCCTGCAAATAAATTGCCCTTCTTTGGTCCGTGGTAGGAGGTCTGGATGAGGTTTTTTACCGGTCCTCCAGAATTGTTTCATTGTTGCCAGAGCTTGATATACACATAAATATTCATCCTACACTGTCCTACATAAAATTTCGAGTCTGAACAGCCAGCAAAAACCTAATACAGGCCATTCCCGTACCCGGGTTTCGGCTGTCGTGCAACCCCCCTCCCCCCCCCGCGTTGACGTTGGGTGGGGCCCGTGGGTGGGGTGGGGGCTGGGGGGGCGACCTAGAACCCCCATGGTGAATGCGGGACCAAATGTTTCAGCTCTCCTGCCCTTCATGATGTGCCTGGCATTTGGGGCATGCTGCCAATCGCACCAGCGGTCTTTTCGGACATACCATCATTCAATTAAACAATCATTAGAGTGTCGAAGGAACGCCCTGCCTTTGGGCAACGAACTGGACCAGCGTTTGCACTTATCTCCTGCGTTCAACTGGACCGCTCGTCGTCCATTGATCCTCGCAGCTGCGGAAGATGCTGCCCCGGGTCGTTGCAAATGCTGTAGGATCCGTCCCGTGGCTCTGCACGCTCGCCCAGGCGACTGCCTGCAGAGCATGCAGCGTCTCCATGTCAGCCTCGTACTCCAATAGCGCGGCCGTTGGCGATGCTGCACCCCACACTCGTGATTTCAGCCCAAGTGCTGTTCCCAGACAGTCCGAGGCAAGGGGACAAGGTTGGGAGGAGAGCAGTCCCTCAGGTTCAGAGAAGGCTGCAAATTGGACGGATTTCACTAGGAAGGCTTTTGTGGTCAGGCCATCCTTCCTGTCTCCCTTACAGGTGGGTCAGGCAAGCAGTCGACTTTTGTGATAGGCAGGTACCACTACTACTCCATAAGTAGAACATTGAGTAAGCAATCATGTAGCACAGTACTCGCATTCTGGCCCTAGTGTTTTCCAGCAGGCAGAACATTACACAGTGAGCAGGGTGAGCAGTGCAACGTGAGCCTAACACAGATGGGTGGCTCCTGAAGTGCTGGATTGTAACATGCATCCGTGCATTCATTGTTGCTGATTAACAGTGGCCTGTTGAAGACGCACACTTATAATTGATGTGTGAGTTTGTGTGAACTCCCTCAATGCTGTGTTTGTGTCTTTGCAATGTATGTATGTTCCAGTCCAGGGGTAGGCCAAATAGGCTAAAGGGACTTGCCCTTCCGTGATAGGGAGGGCTTCAAAATAAAAAGCATTGATGAACTGAACCCCAAACAATCGTTTTACCGACGGGGGCCCTGAGTTTGTGCTACAGTAATCATTTAATCCTGCAATATAATTGCTATGTCAATCATGGAGCTGAGAGCTCGCATTCTGGCCAAAGTGTTTTAAAGAGTGTAATAGAGCTGTGTGTTTGTGCCAAGTCATGCACTGCCGTGTTTGTGTCTACTCAATGTAAATTGTGCTTGCATTGTGCTTGCATTGAGGTGTGTGTGTGTGTGTTTGAGCCCCATGCTGTCAACTCGCTCACTGCTGTGTTTGTGTCTACTCAACTTAAACTGTGCTCGCATTGAGATGTGTGTTTGTGTGTGTGTGAGCCCCATGCTGTCAACTCGCTCACTGCTGTGTTTGTGTCTACTCAACTTAAACTGTGCTAGCATTGAGGTGTGTGTATGTGTATGAGCCCCATGCTGTCAACTCGCTCACTGCTGTGTTTGTGTCTACTCAACTTAAACTGTGCTCGCATTGAGATGTGTGTTTGTGTGTGTGTGAGCCCCATGCTGTCAGCTCACTCACTGCTGTGTTTGTGTCTACTCAACTTAAACTGTGCTCGCATTGAGATGTGTGTGTGTGTGAGCCCCATGCTGTCAGCTCACTCACTGCTGTGTTTGTATCTACTCAACTTAAACTGTGCTCGCATTGAGATGTGTGTGTGTGTGTGTGTGAGCCCCATGCTGTCAACTCGCTCACTGCTGTGTTTGTGTCTACTCAACTTAAACTGTGCTTGCATTGAGATGTGTGTGTGTGTGTGAGCCCCATGCTGTCAGCTCACTCACTGCTGTGTTTGTGTCTACTCAACTTAAACTGTGCTCGCATTGAGAGGTGTGTGTGTGTGTGAGCCCCATGCTGTCAGCACACTCACTGCTGTGTTTGTGTCTACTCAACTTAAACTGTGCTCGCATTGAGATGTGTGTTTGTTTGTGTGTGAGCCCCATGCTGTCAGCTCACTCACTGCTGTGTTTGTGTCTACTCAACTTAAACTGTGCTCGCATTGAGATGTGTGTGTGTGTGTGTGTATGAGCCCCATGCTGTCAACTCGCTCACTGCTGTGTTTGTGTCTACTCAACTTAAACTGTGCTCGCATTGAGATGTGTGTGTGTGTGTGTGAGCCCCATGCTGTCAGCTCACTCACTGCTGTGTTTGTGTCTACTCAAACTGTGCTCGCATTGAGATGTGTGTGTGTGTGTGTGTGAGCCCCATGCTGTCAGCTCACTCACTGCTGTGTTTGTGTCTACTCAACTTAAACTGTGCTCGCATTGAGGTGTGTGTGTGTGTGTGTGAGCTCCATGCTGTCAACTCGCTCACTGCTGTGTTTGTGTCTACTCAACTTAAACTGTGCTCGCATTGAGATGTGTGTGTGTGTGTGTGTGAGCCCCATGCTGTCAACTCGCTCACTGCTGTGTTTGTGTCTACTCAACTTAAACTGTGCTCGCATTGAGATGTGTGTGTGTGTGTGTGTGAGCCCCATGCTGTCAGCTCACTCACTGCTGTGTTTGTTTGTACTCAACTTCAATCATGGAGCTCAGTGCCCGCATTCTGGCTGAAGTGTTTTAAAGAGTGTTATTAAGCTGTGTGTGTACGTCAAAATCACTCTCTGCTGCAGACCTGCTAAGTGTGAACCTGCTAATTGTGAAAATGCTAATTGCGCTTATGCTAACTGCACATATTTGAATTGGGCAATGGATAACCTGTGCAACAGTGTTCGTTATTTCAAATTTAAAATTGGGCAATTGATAACCTGTGCAACAGTGTTTGTCACACCACACACCACACCAGTAGCAACTGAAAACAAAACTGTTGTGATCTTGTTCAGGGTGAGTCCTGCAAGAATGCAAGAGAGGAGTGCTACCGCCTGATTGCCCACTTAATCTCCGCTCACCAACTTGACACACCACACACCACACCACAATAACACACCACACACTACAACAACACCACACACCACACACGACAACACAACACAACACAACACAACACAACAGTAGCACCTGGAAAAACAACTGTTGTGATTTTGTTCAGGGTGAGTCTTGCAAGAAAGCAAGAAAGGAGCGCTGCCGCCTGATTGACCATGTCATCTCCGCTCACCAACTCGACACACCACACACCACACCACAATAACACACCACACACTACAACAACACCACACCCTGATCTTCTTCAGGGCCAGTCCCGCAAGGAGGCACAACGAGAGGAGCGCCTGATAACCCACTTGATCTCCGCTCACCAAATCAACACGCCCCATACCACATCACCACTGCACACTACACACCACACCACTCCACTCCAGTAGCACCTGGAAAAATAACTGTTGCGTTCTTCTTCAGGGTGAGTCCCGCAAGAAAGCACGGCGAGAGGAGCACCGCCGCCTGATTTCCCACTTCATCTCCGCTCACCAACTCAGCACGCCTCACACCACACACCACAAAACACCACAACACCACGACACCACAACACACCACACCAGTAGCACCTGGAAAAACAACTGTTGTGATCTTGTTGATGGTGAGTTCCGCAAGGAGGCGCAATGAGAGGTTCGACGCCGCTTGATTGATCTCCGCTCACCAAATTAACACGCCCCACACCACAACACCACTGCACACCACACACCACAACACCACAACACTCCAGTAGCACCTGGAAAAACGAATGTTGAGATCTTCCTCAGGGTGAGTTCCGCAAGAAAGCACAGCGAGAGGAGCGATGCCGCTTGATCGCCTGCTCACCAACTCTACACGCCTCACACCACACACCACACCACAACATCACCACAACACAACACCAGAACAACACCACAACACACCAGTAGCACCTGGAAAAACAACTGTTGCGATCTTCTTCAGGGTGAGTTCTGCAAGGAAGCACGGCGAGAGGAGCGCTGCCGCCTGATTGCCCACTTCATCTCCGCTCACCAACTCAACACGCTTCACACCACACCACAACACGCTTCACACCACACACCACAACACCACAACACACCAGTGGCACCTGGAAAAACAGCTGTTGCGATCTTGTTGAGGGTGAGTTCCGCAAGGAGGCACAACGAAAAGAGCGACGCTGCCTGATTGCCCACTTCATCTCCGCTTACCAACTCAACACACTTCACTCCACACCACAACACACCACCACAACACGCTTCACACCACACACTACAACACCACGCCACTCCAGTAGCACCTGGAAAAATGAATGGTGCGATCTTCTTCAGGGTGAGATCCGCAAGAGGGCACAGCGAGAGGAGCGACGCCGCTTGATCGCCCGCTCACCAACTCTACACGCCTCACACCACACACCGCAACACAACATCACCACAACACAACACCAGAGCAACACCACAACACACCAGTAGCACCTGGAAAAACAACTGTTGCGATCTTCTTCAGGGTGAGTTCCGCAAGGAAGCATGGCGAGAGGAGCGCTGCCGCTTGATTGCCCACTTCATCTCCGCTCACCAACTCAGCACATCTCACATCACACACCACAAAACACTACAACACCACGACACCACGACACCACAACACCACAACACACCACACCAGTAGCATCTGGAATAACAACTGTTGCGATCTTGTTTAGGGTGAGTTCCGCAAGGAGGCACAACGAGAGGAGCGACGCCGCTTGATCGCCCACTTGATCCCCGCTCACCAACTCTACACGCCTCACACCACACACCACACCACACCAACACCGCACCACACCACACCAGTAGCACCTTGAAAAACAACTGTTGCGATCTTCTTCAGGGTGAGTTCCGCAAGGAGGCACAACGAGAGGAGCGACGCCGCTTGATCGCCCACTTGATCCCCGCTCACCAACTCTACACGCCTCACACCACACACCACACCACACCAACACCAACACCGCACCACACCACACCAGTAGCACCTGGAAAAACAACTGTTGCGATCTTCTTCAGGGTGAGTTACGCAAGGAGGCACAACGAGAGGAGCGACGCCGCTTGATCGCCCACTTGATCCCCTCTCACCAACTCTACACGCCTCACACCACACACCACACCAACACCGCACCACACCAGTAGCACCTTGAAAAACAACTGTTGCGATCTTCTTCAGGGTGAGTTCCGCAAGGAAGCACAACGAGAGGAGCGACGCCGCCTGATCGCCCACTTGATCACCGCTCACGAACACCTATCAGAGGAGATGGATGGACTTGACAAGGTTCAGATACAAACCACTGCCCGGTACCGAATAGATCAGATGAAAGAGCTGTCCCTTGACTTCCAGAAGCTCTTGCCTCGAGATAATCTTCCCCTGTGCGATCAGAGGGAGCTTATTTTGGGATATTATGCCTTGTTGGAAAAGAGTGCCAGTACTTCGGATGAGGATGCACAGACGTTCCGTGAGGTGAGCAAGAGGGAGAGGCAGGGGAGGGGGAGGGGAGGGCAGGGGGGGGGGGGGGGGGGGGGGGGGAAGTATGGGAGTGCAAGCGACAAAAAATTGTAACTTACCTTGTTGGAGAAGAGTGCCAGTACTTTGGATGAGGATGCACAGACGTTTCGTGAGGTGAGAGAGTGAGGGGGGGGGGGGGGGGAAGTGTGGATAATAAAATTTAACTGTTCACATCGCCTGACTGAGGTCAGATGTTTCTTTTGGGGGCTACGCATTGCAGCTTTCAGCCAGCCCTATTAGCCAGCCTTTGGGTCAAACCTAAAGCTTTCAGCTGCACTGGAATGCCTTTCATGACAGCTTTCAGACATACTAGCTTGTTCTAGGTTCAAAGACAGGGGAAGGGAGCTACCTAGAAGCTGCTATGCGTAGCTCAAAAAAGCAAGGGACCTACCTAGCAGCTGCTATGCGTGGCTCAAAAAAGCAAGGAAACTACCTAGAAGCTGCTACACATATCTCAAAAAAGAAGGGGAGCTACCTAGAAGCTGCTACGTGTAGCTCAAAAAAGAAACGCCGAGGTCCATCTCTTATTCTATTACTCCATGTGTCTTTGCAGGTGAGCCAGGGCCGTGTTGACCCCTTTGCATACTGGGCAAAACACTTCGAGGGGAAGTATCGCATGATCCCTGGATTAGAGCCAGTAGAGGCCATCTATGCTCGCCCCGATCCCTTTGACGAGTTGCAGGCCTTGCATAAGCGCTCAGGTGACTCTGAAGGGGGTTCGCGTATGTCTAGGAAGGACAGGCTGCTTGAGGCTAAGCAGAATCGGACCAGAGGCAACCCCAGCAAACTGACCCACAGTAACATGGTGGATGAGCATGGAACACTCCACTCCATTGGAAGGAGGAAGACGAGCTTCGCTCGGGTGAGGTTGTCCAAGGAGGCCGGGGGATTGATCACTATCAATGGCCAGGCCTTGGATGAGTACTTCATGGACATCGGAACGAGGGCGCATGTGCTGCAGCCGCTGTTGTTAACGAAGACAGTGGGTAGCTTCAGCGTGACCGCGGAGACTGAGGGTGGAGGCTTCTCAGGCCAGGCTCAGGCAGTGCGTACTGGCATTGCCCGCGCCCTGCTCATGCAGAATCAAAAGTACGCCCTGCTTTTTGTAATCATTCGCTCAGTGCTGCTGCAGGGTGTGTGTTTGTGTTGGGGTAGGGTGGACGGGGGGGGTGGGGGGGGAGTTGACTCAGTGCTGCTGCAGTGTGTGTGTGTGTTGGGGGATTTAGCCTCAGGCCTGGCTCAGGCAGTGCGTACTGGCATTGGCCGCGCCCTTTCTCACGGAGAATCAAAAGTCCTAGCCCTAGCCATGCAGGACTCATAAGGTACGCCCCCCCCCCACCCACACTGACCTGCCTACACCTGCACTGACCTACCTACACCCACACTGACCTGCCTTTCAACTTAGATCCCTGGTACTCACTGCCTGGAAGCTTTTATCCGTATCCCTCCCCCCCAATCCCCCCCACACACACTCCCTGCTCCTCTCCCTCTCCCCCTTCCCCTCCCATTCCCCCTCCCTCTCCCCCCCCCTCCTCCACTCCCCCCCCACCCCCACTCTTACTCCCACTCACCCCCACTCCCGCTCCCCCCCCTCCCACACACACTCCCACACACACTCCCCCCCACTCTCCCACTCCCACTCCCGCTCCCCCCCCACCCCACCCCCCCCTCCCACACACACTCCCACACACACTCCCCCCCCACTCTCCCCCTCCCACTCCCGCTCCCCCACCCCACCCCTCCCACACACACTCCCACACACACTCCCACACACACTCCCACACACACTCCCACACACACTCCCACACACTCTCACACTCCCACTCCCGCTTCCCCCTCCCCCCCCCCCCCTCCCCTCCCACACACACTCCCACACACACTCCCACACACTCTCCCACTCCCACTCCCCCCGCAGGTACGGCTCCGTACTAGGTGAGCTCATGCGATGGGATGGCAGGGAGGTGGAGAGGAAGAAGCCGGGAAGGAAGAAGGCACGCAAGGGCTTCACGTGGGTCAAGCGATAGGCAACCTCCGACATGTGGCGCTTGCTCTGGTTTGGTGAAATGGCCTCTCAGCTGTTAATCTGCTCATTGTCTGCTAGGGCTTTACTCAACTTATTGCGCCAGGCAACCTCTCACCTCTGACTGGAGGAGGTTGCTCTGGTTTGGGAACATGGTCTCTCAGCCGTTAGACTGATCATCGTCTACCAGGGCTGCACTCAACTTATTGCGCTAGGCGGCCTCTGACTGGAGGAGGTCGCTCTGGTTTGATGACATGGCCTCTCAGTCGTTAGGGTGCTCACTGTCTACCAGGGCTGCACTTGATTTATTGCACTAGGCGACCTCTGACAGGTAGCGGTTGCTCTGGTTTGGGAACATGGTCTCTCAGCCGTTGACTGACCATCGTCTACCTGGGCTGCACTCAACTTATTGCGCTAGGCAGCCTCAGAGTGGAGAAGGTTGCTCTGGTTTGGTGACATGGCCTCGCAGCTGTTAGGCTGCTCATTGTCTGCTAGGGCTTTACTTAACTTATTATGCTAGGCGGCCTCTGACCGGAGGAGGTTGCTCTGGTTTGGTGACATGGTCTCTCAGCCGTTAGACTGACCATCGTCTACCAGGGCTGCACTTAAGCTGCCGTTTGGCCGCTCACGGTCTGCTAGGGCTTTACTCAACTTATTGCACTAGGCGGCCTCTGACAGGTAACGGTGGCTCTGGTCTAGTGACATGGTCTGTCAGCCGTTAGACTGACCATGGTCTACCAGGGCTGCACTTGATTTATTGTGCGAGGCGACCTCTGACTGGAGGAGGTTACTCTGGTTTGATAACATGGCCTCTCAGCTGTTAGGCTGCTCATTGTCTGCTAGGGCTTTACTCAACTTATTGCTCAAGGCGGCCTCAGACTGGAGGAGGTTGCTCTGGTTTGGTGACATGGCCTCTCAGCCGGCAGGCTGCTCACTGTCTGCCAGGGCTTTACTCAACTTATTGCGCTAGGCCGTCTCTGACAGGTAGCGGTTGCTCTGGTTTGGCGACATGACCTCTCAGCCGCCAGGCTGCTCTCTGTCTGCCAGGGCTCCATGTGGCTCAAGCGCTAGGCAACCTTTGACTGACTGAGGCCCTGGTTTGATGACATGGTCTCTCAGCCGTTAGACTGCCCATCGTCTACCAGGGCTGCACTTGACTTATTGCGCTAGGCGGCCTCTGCCAGGTAGCGGTTGCTCTGGTTTGATGACATGGTCTTTCAGCCGCCAGGCTGCCCACCATCCCCTAAGGCATCACTCGGCTTATTGCGCCCTTCTTGGGGCAGGCTCGCTCCCGTGGGCTTTGTCGTGGACCTTGCCAAGTCGTTAGACTGTCGGTGTAGAGACTTTGATGTGTCTACAATCTGTCAGTACGAACCCTGGTTTCCGCCGTTATCGCAAGGGGGGAAGTATTGTATTCCGCCGACGGATAGACGCGAGTTGCTGGCTTATAGAACCTTGTAACAATTCTTCCTCTTTGGGCGGGCGGGTTCGCCCCCCTGGACTCTGTTGTGGCCTACGCCCTATATCGTGAGGGCTTGATCCAGGCAGCTGCAGTGGCCGACCATTCCATTGTGGCTTCTGCCTTGGCCAAACGGTATGCCGTTGGTCTGGCGTTGGAGGCTTGGTTGGCTCTTTTCCCATCCCCTTTCCCATGCATTTTCCTGCTCGTCCCGAAGATGTCTTGTGCTTCGTGCAGTTGCATTGGGTGCCCTGCAATACCCGAATACAGAATGACAGGGGGGTCGCCTTGGCACAAACGTATGTCACACACATGTCATTAGTATGTCTAACAACGATGTCAACGCCCCCCTTGGGAACTTACCTGTAGTAGGAGCGACATTAAAACAAAATCATAATGCAACCATAAAACATACATACGGATACATATATAAAAGATGCGGGACGCATCTGTTTGTTAAAGGAACTGAATCCTTCGGGTCGCTCGTTTGTGTCATGAGGCCCACCCCCTGGGGTAAAATTCCTTTCACAACCTAAAAAAAAGGGTGGGGGGGGGGGAGTGTAACGGGAGAACTCCAGGTCCGCCGCCAAAGCGGGACCCTTCCAAAACGGTACTGAGGGACCGACCAACCGCTGGGTGGCAGGTCCGGGATGAATTACCTCACCGATACCTCCCGAGACCTACTGGTTAGAGACCGGTTAGTTAGAGGTAGTTACTAGTTAGGTCTTAGCTGACGGCCCTTCCTCATAGTATTGCTCCCTACGTCACTGCTGGGTCACACTCGGCGCAAAACAAAGGTCCTGACGGCTCTCGTTTCTGGGTCATTGCTATTGAAATTGAAATTGAAATTTTACATCCGTGTAATACAGTTACTCACAGGACGTGATGTTACGGACACCACAGCATAAGCCGGCGCTAGCTATAGTCACCGTTAGGGTCATTGCTACTCTCATCCACAATCCTTCAGATCCCACATCCCCCACATCAACCAATGAACCAACAAACAAACCCTTGATTGACTTAGCTGGTTAGTTTAGCTAAGACGAACTTCCCTCTTCCAAGCACTGCCTTTACGTTGGGAAGTGGCCTTGAGAAAGAGACCCGATGCAAGGAGAAAACTCGCCCCTAGGTCCAAGGAGGGCACCAAGTATCCTAAGTAGATGTTGTGGGAGCTATGCTGTCAAGGCTGAAGTCCCTCTCCTAAGAAAGAGGATAATTTCGTTGCTGAAGCCTTGGTACCAAAGTCCTATTGCAAAATGAAATGCTCTGATTACGGCCTGATTTTTCCTGTACTTCTATATTACGGAACAAATGATCTTGCTGACAGACCATGTCTATCAGGTATTGTTGGGGGTGCGCTTAGCTTGACCTAGGGTCAAGTGTGCTCGGGGGCATGATTAGGACCTGGCATAGCTTGGTGTTGAAACTCCCCAGCTGTGCTGTAACCTGCATGGCGAGCATAAGCTTAAGCGTTCACCCTCCTCGGCCTCTATCCCCCACAAACGCATACCCCCCCAACCCAAGTACCCTACTCATTATGCAACCCCCCATCCTCGATGGTTCTTGCCATTCCTACCACTCCCATGACACCTCGGGCCACCTTCTAGGATCCTGCTCCCACCCTACGTTTCGCGCCCTCTTCGCCCGCCACAACTCCGCTGTCCTTCAACGCCATCTCTGCTGGCTCCATGTCTGTAATCCGTGACGTTCAACACCTAGGCCGCTCCACCCTTCCATGCTGACGCATCCTCGTGTCATTCCCTCCCTCTTGGTGTCTAACACACGCCTACCCCCTTCCACCCTCTTGTACATGCCCCCCCCCCCCCCCCCCCCCCCCCCCTGCTCTTATACCCCAGTCGCCAACCTGAGCCCCGACATCCTCTTCCTTTTCTGGTCTTGCGCCTTTTGACGCACCCTCCCACGACGCCACCCTCACCTGGTCCGAACTCTCCTCCCTCCAAACCGCCCACACTGTCTATCTTTGCGAACTCACTTACGCATGGGACTCCCGCTATCATACCACCCTTGCCACGAAACGCGCTCAGCACTCCACCCTCCGTCTTGCTCTTCTCGCTGCTGGTTGGCGGGTCGTCCCCCCTGACCCCATCATCCTCGGCTCCTTTGGTACTCTCTTCGCATCCCTTCTCCCCATTTGTATCCATCCTTCTGACACCACCCGCCTCCTCACCTCCCTCCATCTGCATGCCGTCCAGTACGCACAAACCAGCGTGTGTGCCCGACGCCGCATGGAATTTGCAACCCATTCTTCCCACACTATTGTGGGGGGTACCGCCCCCCTTAGCTACTCCCCCTTTAATGCTGTTGTCAGAGGACCCCCTTTGGACAGCTTCCTTAATCACGCCGACTTAAGTCACGACTTGGAGTATTGCTTTCTTTTCAAGAGTGATATCATAATCGATCAGAAGCCAGGTGTACTCCACACCCGGGTTTTTACAATTGTAATTACTTAACACTTAAATAAATGACAGATGGCAGTCTGGTTCTTCGATGTTAACTCTGGAATTTACTTCGCGGTTGCTTTTGCTTTTCATTCCATCACATGGGGTCTGCATGAGGGCATAAGAAAATATATGCATTTGGCCTGGGGCCTCCGGATTCGCTGCCAGTTAAGAGCAGAGATCTCTGGTTAAGAGCGAGCACGGGCGAGCAGGGGTTCCGAGCAACCAGCGCCAGCGCCACCTTCACGCTGTTAGCGTCACTCATTTCTGACGCTGTACAGCTCACAGCCTTGAAACGTGAAGACACACAGCGCAGAGCAGAGCTGGCACTTCTACGCATGAAGTGAAACAAGTGGGGAAGAGAATGCTCTATAAGCAGTACACAAACCGACTCTTCCTGAGTCAGAATGGGTTGTGGTGACGTGGCTTTGAAAGGTGGTACTGAGTCTCTAGGCTAGGCCCCCCTGCCTAGCTTTCTTGTTTGCAAAACTTTCCGACTCGCAACACCTTTCCTCCAACCCCCCTTTCCTTTGCTTTGCTCGTAGGCTGTAACCGCACCTATCGAAGCCTCTAACGCAAAAGTAAAGGAGAACGAGGTAAGCCTTGTCACCGGTTTGTTAGGATTTGACGGTCCTGGTGTACTGCTTTTAACCAATGTCTTCAAAAATATCGTCTCAAAAAACACAGCGTATTAAGCGTATGGTAGCTTACATTATAACTCGCCTTGCATGCCCCATCCGTATCAGTTCCAAAGGCTAGCCGTAGATCTTCGACCGTCGGTCGCACGGTTAAGCGCTATTTGAACAAGATCCTTAATTCCAATCGGATTTACAAAGCTAGTTTACAATAAATCCTTGTTTTATGTGTACCAAAATTCAGGTTCCTTTCGCTGGTTTTTCAGCCACGTTGTCGAACAACGGCTATTAGGCCGGGATCCCAAACGCCTTCTCCCTAGGATGTCTCCTGCCTCAGCCCAGGCCATGTACCAAACAGCTTGGGCACAGCTGCCTCAGTCATTGATCACAGCGTAGAAAAAGTACCTTGCACCGCCGGTATGTTGTGGGTGAGGAGTTCACCACATGTTGAGCCAATTTGCCAGACTCCTACCCTCACAGCATGCTATATGCTAGACCAGAAGACTTTTGCTGTGCTTCATGGACTGTTTCTGGTTGGAGCGCGCTGGAGGCAGCATACTGCCTAGCTGTTCTACTCTCGTCCTTCCCCTCAGGTGTGGACTCAGCATTTAGCCATCTATCCACTTGTTCGAGCAGCTTGGGGCGTGGTGGCGAGTACGGACCCCCGGTCCAACACAGGCAACCCTTGCCACAGTGGCCCTGTCAGGAACTACAAGAAGGGCTACCAAAAACTCTTATTTGAGGCAGGCTACCAGGAAGTGTCAGCTTCCCTATGGTTATTTCCAAAGTGCACGCCCTAGTGCCTACCTTGATGTGGAAGCCCGCCGGGCCTCTGACCCAGTCAAGCGCATCTCTTTTTCTGAGGGATGCTGTTTCATCCTTCATGCTTGTGAGACAGCCTATCGCGGCACTGAAGGTCGGCAGTTGTGCCTCCCTGATCTGCACACCCCCAACCGGGTTTCAACTGTAACCCTAATGGGTATGACCCAGTGTCCCCATGCTTGAAGTGCTGCTGTCCTTCCTACTCATGGCACCAAGACCAAGAAGAAGGGTAGGGTTCTACCAAGCCCAGTCTACATCAAGCTACACCCTCAGCCTGCTGTTTGCCCTACTGAGCCACTTGTGGGCCTTCCAACAGCTTGTGCTATTTTGTCTGCATTTTCCCATTCGGCACTACATCCTCCGTCCCTCTACCTACACCCAGAAGGGGTTCAGGGAGGCTCCTACTCTGGATGCCTTTTCACCAAGATGGTCCAGAAACACCTGAAAGCCATCCAGCTGTTCAACCACGACTGCTCACAGCTTTCGCCGTGGAGCCTTGCAAGCTGCTGCTCAGGCAGCTGGGCCCCTCTCAGTCTGCTCAGCTTGCAGCAGCTGCTGCCGCTGGCCGGATCCAGACCCCTGCTGTCGTCCCAGCTCTACTTGCACCCGAACGCCATCTAGCTCGCCTTGGTCGAGTAACTACTTTGGCACTGCATTAGGCAGCCCAATCTTACTCTTCGTCTTCCTAGCCACTTTTGCTTGACTGGCTATCATTAATCCATCAACACCTCAATTTGTGCTAACATTCCTGCCCAGTAACATTATGTATTTCCATCATGTTACTGTAGACAGACTTCTCAAATCCTATATTGCCTTGATCATAGACTTCCCTAAACATAGACATGACCTGATCAAGTACTCTAGACATGCTTCTCAGGTCATACCCTCTAGTTCTCGTTTCAGAGCTCCCAGGGGTTTATCAGAGTTTATGTTTAATTTTGTAAACCATAACCCTTTTGTCTTCCCCCTTCTTAGCTGTATTCAAGGGTGGGTGGGTGGGACTTTTAAAGCTTGAATAGCTCGTTAAGGTAGCTCCTCAAAACTCGAGCCTTGCTTAAACCGCTCGACTAGGTTGATAGGCTCTCTCTTTCAGGTCTCTCCCCGACCTCGTATTCAAAAAATCATGTTGAGTGTACTGCCGGACAAGCCCCCCATTCTTGTAATAGAAAGGAAGAGAATGCTCTAAGCAGTACACCAACACCGACTCTCCTGAGTCAGAATGGTTGTGGTGACGTGGCTTTGAAAGGTGGTACTGAGTCTCTAGGCTAGGCCCCCCTGCCTAGCCTTCTTGTTTGCAAAACTTTCGACTCCGCAACACCTTTCCTCTAACCCCCCAACATAATTGGTCCTGGGCATATCCCAAGATCACACACCCAACTCATTTTGGCCCAAAGCCTTGGATGGTCATCCCAATTTCTTCCAAAGGACATACAGGGCCTGGACCTTGTATGCAACTCCCTTGCACTTCCTCTCCCCCAAAGGGATGAGAGCCCCTGGCTGCCACAAGTCACTCCTCATGGGCAAGTCCCATGTGTCCCTAATGGGCAGCTCAGCAAGGATGGCCCTCCAGGGCTTAGGCCACACAGGTACTATCACTATGCAGTCAACTCTCTGCTTTTCTGACCTCTTCCAAGATCTCACCATCATGTTGAAGGGTCCATTGATGTAAGCCAGTTGTGCCACCCCAGGGTATTCAGCCTCTGGCCGGACCCAAGACTGGTCAAAGGCATCAATCCCCTTGCAAACAATACCCCATACTTTGGAATAGTACGCTCCTACTACCCGTGTGTTTGCTCCATGTGCAAACACATCCAGTGTTGGCTTCCTACCTCCTAACACCTCCCGGTTCACAACGTCCCTAGACACATCCTCCTGCAAACTCCAGTCAGAGTTGTCCACCAACTTGGAATGGTCGTCTGCCAGTTGTTGCTCAGGGTGCTCTCTCGGCCTCCATTCCACATCAAGCTCCACGTCCCAACTGAAAGCACCGTAGCCTAAATCCTTTTCACTATGGGAAACAAGCTCCCATTCCCTTTCATCCCCATAGCTGTTTGCATCGCCACCATGCTGTCTGTGCCATAGCACAACCTCTTGCCAGCCATGAATCCTGGCCTCTGCTCATGAATAACCTCAATGGCCACCTCCACCTCAACGCACTCAGCTCTCTGCTAGAGCTTGACCATTCGTTGTTAGCCACTGCTGCCATCTGGGCAGTGGTGAAAGGCTGCACGATAGCTTCTGAAAATTCACCATCAGGTGTGAACGCTGCCAGGCATGACTCAGAAGCATCCCCCACCAGCCTAAACGCTAGTGGTCTCCTAAACCACTTCTTCCCTGAGCTAGCCTCCATCATGTTTAGCATCAACTCAGCATCAGCCTTCAAGGCCTCAGGTGAAGGGTAAACCTGATCCATCCTAGCCTTGTGGATGTCTCTAGCTAGCAACGGGGCCAACTCCATGGCTGGTGCCAGAGCCATGATCTTCCCAGCCATGCTGGCCAGCACCCTATCCGACACTTCAGCTAGGCCTATGACATCCCTCATGAAACCCGCCAAAGCAGACTTTTTGTCCTCTGGGATCGAGAACGCTTTTTCCCGCAGATCCACCATCATCCCCAAAAACCTTGCCACCTGTGTAGCCTTCAGCTGGCACTTGGACAGGCTCAGAATAAATCCTAGGCTAGCCAGCAGTCTAGCCATGGCTATGGCTTGCTTTTGAGTCCTGGCCTCACCCTCCTGCAAGGTCAACTCATCGTCAATCAAGTACAGCATACTCACACCCATTCTTATTAGGGGACTAAACACCACCTCCTTGATCTGGGAGTAGATGAAACACGCCGGTCCAGGGCCAAAGGGCAGGTGGGTGAAACACAGGACTTCCCCATCTAGGCTGACGGCCAGGTATTGCCACATGTCCGTGTGCAACGGTACATGCCAGTACCCAGACTTGTCATCTGTCGTGAAAGCCCAGTCCCCCTCCCTTGCCAAGTGCACCAAGTCTCCTAGTCTCTCATACTGGAGCTTCCTGTACTGCCAGAACAAGTTGGGGTAGCTGGGGTTGATGCACAACCTAAGCTTAGGCAGCTTATCCTCCACCACCCTCAACCCGTTAACTACCACAGGAGCCTCCACACCGTCCCATACCCTCACTACCACTTTCCTTTTCATGGCAACTACCTCGCCCCGTGTGAAATCCTCATGCCTGCCCACACTCTCGTGGTTAGGGAAAACCACTTTCCTCGGCCTGTCCCCTCCTAGGTACTGGTCCACCTTCTCCCCCTTTGGGATCACTCTCTGTAACATTGCCCTTACTATCTTCAACTTCTTTTTCCTGGCTGGGCAAACTGTTGCTGAGGGTGGTCTATGGGTACCATTTTCCAGTTCACCCCATTGCTAATCCACCTTATCACCTCTTTGGATTTTATTAGTCTCACCCCCGACACCTGGAAGTACTCCTTCCACACCTCTCCGTGGTCCCTAATGGTTCCTGCTTTGAACGCATCTGGATCTGGAAGCTCAGATTCTAGACTCTCTTTCCATCCATCTTCTATTAGGGCTGCCACTCGGGGTCCCTTGTTAACCTTACAAGGTCATCAACAGCCCCTCTCATCTGTAGGTGAGATGCCTTAGGGGCCGTCCTCCTTTCTTGTAACCTAAGAAAGGAGGTGTTAGATCCCAGCCTCTCCGGAAGCTGCACAACTCGTCCATTAGGGGGTCATCTTCTAATTCTACACACACATCACCTGGTCCTCTACTACCTCCCCCTCGTGCATGCTAATTATCAGCGTCCTCTCGTCTCCCTCTTGTTCCTCCCCTGGGATCCCTGAGAACAAGCAAAAGGCCACAAGGTGTGAAACAAACATAAACGCCAGGGCGGGGCAACAAGACGGCAGACGTGAAAGGATGTTCTTCTTTACACAAACATCCTAGCTTGTATCTCCATGCTCCAGACATTGCAAAGGTTAAGCTCAACCTAAACCAAATCCTAGGCAAGAATCACAAGTGAAACAAGCAAGGAATCCCCACAAAGGTCCCAATCAGACAAGGGCCTAATCACCCACTTGGTGTCATATAGCCTTTATTCAAAACTTGCCGTTCCACCACCCCTATTGTTAAAGCTGTCCACCCATCCGCAAGACCAGACTATGCTAAGTGCACTACACAACTCCTTAGTGCCCTAATGCTCCTTTATCTGCTCTTTAATTAGGAGCATTTGGGGCCCCCTGAATTCTAGGTGGGTCATGGGCGAACTTACAACGTTCTCCAAAGTTGCAAGCTCCCTGAAGGAAATCCCTGCACATAACCCTTGGCCCGTTCGATGGTCTGGGGTTGGCTTGGAAGGGTCTCCTTGGGTTGGGAACCTGGAAAGGCCCATTTGCCTGCCGGGCTGGGTTACCTTGCTGAGCTAGGTAACCCTGCCGACCTGGGTAACCCTGCTGGGCTGAGTAACTCTGCTGGGCTAGTTGACTCTGCTGGTAGTACCCCGAGTGCGGCAGCAGTGTTGGTCTCTTCAGATCCCTCTCCCTCCAGAGGTTATGCAGTGTCTTCATGATTTTCTTGAATGCAATCACCCCTTCACGGAGTCCTCGAGCTTCGGGCAACTCGTCCTTCACCATATCCTCCACTTCAATGCAGTCTGACTGCAGTCCACTGTCCACATGACCTTTCAAGACCCTCACCAGCTTGCCACCAAACGCTGCCAGGCACCTAAGCATGAAGCTCTCCACCATATCATCCCTTACTAGCTCCAACCCAGCTAGAACCTCTTCCTTGGCAGCAAAAATCAAGCCTTGCAGCTGGCTGTGTCCTAGTTCCCCATGCCCTTGAGTGTACGAGGCATGCTTAGCCCACTCATACTGGGTCAACAGCTGAGAAACCATAGCATCCAAGTTAAGCTGATAGTCCTTCCATAACGCAGCCTCCTTCTCACGGTCTTTGACTGGGTGCTGATCCCCACATGTCCTTCCTTGTGCCCCAAGGAAAAGTTCCTCTCGGTGCCTCGTGTCCAGGCGGGTGGCCTTCTCCCCCTAAGCTTATCAAGTGTCAAAGCTACCCCTACCCAGCTCCGTAGGATCAGCTTCTCCGGGCTTTTAGGTTCCCACTGCCTTGCACCCCTGTCTCTCTTCTGAGGTAAAGGCTGGTCCATCACCCTCTCTCTAGCTCTTTGCTCTAGCTCTAGAACATCATTGACCTCGTTCACAGCCTCCAACAGCAAATCACGGTACGGTCTCCAACCTGGGCTTCTAATCTCCACATCTCCGAGGTTGGAGAAGTTGACAGCACTCCCCTCTACCTCTGTAGCCACGGGAGGCGAAACGTCCCAGCCTCCAGCAAGTACCCTAGCTGCGTGGTAGGAGCGGTAGGTACCTGCCTTCTCAGATTCTACTCTGAGCACTGCAAAATTCTGCACGTGCTTTAAAACACGTACCAGCTGGAAGGGGATGCAAGCCCCATCATGGGCCCAATGCCTCCACACCAACTGCAGCTTCTCTTCAGGCCCATTAACCGGCCTAAGTTCTTGGGCTTGGTTGTGTCTATGAGATTCAGCTGAGTCTCTTAAGTGGGGCCTGAAGGCCTCCCTAAGCTGCTCCTGCCCGGGTGCTAGTGCTCTAGCTGCCCTTGGCCTCGCCAACCCATCCTCCAGCAGTAAGGTGCCCCCCATGCTTTGGGCAGGGGCGTCCGGCTCCACTTGCTGCCCTACCCCACTCTGCAAGCAATAAAAGCACGGGTGTCAGCCAGTGCTTGTCAGTCCCAGCATGACAGTCCCTTGGCTGCAACAACCATGATCAACATGTCAGTCCATACACATAGAGACCGGGACGGCTTCCCTTCAGTCTTTCCAAAGCTAGATGCCGGGAATAATTCCCTTCATTCACTTGACAGAGCCGTGCACGAGACCGGGAAATACTTCCCTTCAGTCTTCCTTCAGATCTAGAGACCAGGAAAAATTCCCTTCAGCCCCCCACTACAGATTCAAGCCCTTAATATATCCACGCAAGGGGCAACGGAACATGCTTCCCTTCAGTCCTCCGACCAATCTTCGAGACCGGGAATAATTCCCTTCAGTCCCTCAACAGATCCATGCATGAGACCGGGTCTGCTTCTCTTTACTCTCTTTACAAGTCTAGAGACCGGGCATAATTCCCTTCAGTCCCTCTACATATCCAAGCAAGAGACCGGGAACGTGCTTCCCTTCAGTCTTTCTGTAAAGCTAGAGACCGGGAATAATTCCCTTCAGTCCCTCTACAGATCCTTACAAGAGGCCGGGTCTGCTTCCCTTCAGTCTCCTTACAATTCTAGAGACCGGGCAAAATTCCCTTCAGTCCCTCTACAAATTTATGCATGCGACCGGATCATGCTTCCCTTCAGTCTGCCTACACCTCTAGAGACCGGGCATAATTCCCTTCAGTCCCTCCACAAATCCAAGCAAGAGACCGGGAATGTGCTTCCCTTCAGTCTGCCTATTAAGCTAGAGACCGGGCAAAAATTCCCTTTAGTACCTCCACGGATATATGCATGCGACCGGGATCATGCTTCCCTTCAGTCTGCCTACACCTCTAGAGACCGGGCATAATTCCCTTCAGTCCCTATGCAGATCTATGCATGCGACCGGGATAATGCTTCCCTTCAGTCAGCCTACACATCTAGAGACCGGAATAATTCCCTTCAGTCCCCCTACAGATCCATGCATGAGACCGGGACTGCTTCCCTTCAGTCCTCAAACATGTCTAGAGACCGGGAGTAATTCCCTTCAGCCCCCTTACAGATCCTTGCAAGAGACCGGGACGGATTCCCTTCAGTCAACTTTCATGTCTAGAGACCGGTAGTAGTATCCCTTCAGCCCCCCCTACAGATCCATGCATGAGACCGGGACATGCTTCCCTTCAGTCTTCCAACAATATCTAGAGACCGGGAATAATTCCCTTCAGTCTCTAGAAAGAAACATGCGAGATACCAAGACAGCTTCCCTTCAGACTTCTTAAGGATCATGTGACCGGGAATAATTCCCCTTCAGTCCCTCCACCACCAGAAAAACATACCCGTCATTCTGCTTTGAGAGATCACACACCTGCTGGGGTACCTACTCCTGCCTGGGAATTTCATCAACATTGGCCAAGCCTTCAAGAAGAGGCTCCAGACCCTGCAAGCAAACTCTCAAGGTTAGTTAGAGGTCAACCCAGCGGTCCCCGGGGGAAACACCAGGGGGAAACAGAGAGGGGGCTACGCCCGCTACCTCTCGAGGGAAGACAAGTAGTCGCTCTCGCAGAGCTTCTGTTAGATCTGGCCATTTACAAGCAAAACAGTCCACTTTCTCGCCCTTTCTAAGCTACTTTCGAGCCATGTCATTGAATCCTCATGGTCTCCACGCCGTCCCAGCGTCGTGATAGCTACAGCCGATCAAGCAATCGAAATTCCCAAAATTCCAGGGCAAGGGGACAGGTCTCAGATGCTCGTTCCGACAAACAACAACCTGGATTTCACGCACCCTGCCCATCTCCTTCGCTTTATTAGTACCCTGGCCCAGCTGGGCGAGCAGCTGAGCAGCCTGGCTGGAGGATCTCAGCCCAGGCCGATCTCTGAGACCCCCGGCCTGCTGCCCGGAGTCCCCTCGCGCGGCTTTGTTCAGGTGCGATCATGCACTCATACTTTTAAAGCTTGAATAGCTCGTTAAGGTAGCTCCTCAAAACTCGAGCCTTGCTTAACCGCTCGACAATGTCGATAGGCTCTCTCTTTCAGGTCTCTCCCCGACCTCGTATTCAAAAATCATGTTGAGTGTACTGCCGGACAAGCCCCCCATTCTTGTAATAGAAAAAGGATGAAGGGTACCCGCCTGTCTTGCTGACGTCATTATATAAATGTCAGGTTTCAGTAGTACAACGGAGCCCTTTCGTATTCGGGCGATAGGCAGGTCACTAGCAACAAGAGACGCAACTCTCTGCTCGCAACATCCATCTCGCTGTACTGCTTTTTTTTACCCCGTCCAGTGCAGGTTTTACCACGACTTGACACATTCGCATCTGTCCTCTCCTTGTTCTACTGGCGCAGCCTGCTAATATTCCCAGCGTAGACTCCTCTCCTGTAACTCAGCCGTTCTATTACTTATGACCTGACATTAGTGGAATATTGGAGGTCGCTCTTCCAAGTTTTCACGCCCCTAGTCGCTGGCAATGAAACTTGCTCCTCTTATACTTAGATTATTGCTCCTGGGAATTCTAGCCCCACCTTCTGACGCACAGGGATGCAGCGTGGTGGAGACCCCTTTACCAAATTCAGTATCGCTGCGAATCAAAGGTTCATGTACAGTTGAAGAAGTGTTTAGTCTCCCTAGCACCGACTACGAAAGCCTGCACTTAATTGGGGATCCAGGCGCTTCTATCGACCTCGCCTTCCGCGTGAATCATACAGGTGCGGGGGTGTGCTGGCTCACAATTTCTCATCATAGCATTACTCGACATGAGTGCCTATCCTCTCATCTCCAAGATACGCGCACTTAACTAATCCCTAGCATCTGAGGCTTGTTGAAAGACGCCGGGTCGAGTTTTGCTTTCCTCAGCAACACTCCTTACGTGTCTAATCTGCACGACCCAATTACGCAAAGCATCAATAAACCAGAGCCTGTAGTTCATTGGATCTAGGCCTTGTCACTCGTATAGCGTCTAGACGCCTTTCCTTCTACTGTGACTGTCCACGACCTGAAACGACCAGAGAACCTGCAGACCAGGAAGATTCGCCACGAAGCTGGGGGGGTGCAAGCCTCATATTCTTGCAGAATTTGGTGTCCTGGCGTCGTCCGAGGCAAGAACAGTGTAAATTATATAAGCGCCTTTGGGGTTCAGCTGAAGACGTCTTCCGAGACGGAGTTCCGTTTGAAGTTGCTTCTGGGAGCATTTCTCTGCCGTGCTGATTTTAACCCTCCCTTTTCATTTGCAGATAGTGTTAACGTATTCATAGAGAGCCTGGTGCTGCTGAATGCCATCCTGGGGACGAAGTACGAGCCAACGTGGCCTGCATTTTTCGTTCCTGGGCGGGGCGCTTTGGAGCTTGCAGATGTGCAGATTACCACGGACTGTTTCCATCTTTTCACGTTCGGACTCGCCTTGAAGGGTAATGAGTTGCGGGAGACAGCAGTCGTGGAAGCTGAGGTGCGTCTTATCTTACCTCACTTGCTGCTAGCTCAGGGGACTTGGTTGTGAAGAACCTGCCTGCAGGCTATTAGGGGAGATTGATAGAACTCATGTCGATGCAAATGCAAGAAAGTTGAAGTACCACCTCCTTGCAAGCGGTGTTTGTACTCAGGCATCTATGTCCTCCTTGTTTACATTGGATGGACCACACATTCAGGTAGATATCACCAGTCCTACAAAATCATGACTAGAAAGAGTCTTATGGCTAGAAAGTGGCCCAGGGCTAGGATGAGGCCCAGACGGCTTCTGAATGATTAGCAGCAATGAAGTCCTACTTGGTGTTTTGGGCTGTACGGTTATCCATGTGCTTTGGATAGTGAGTGTTGTTAAGCACTGTGCAGGATTGAATCTGGCTCATGGTTGCTAGGTTAGGGAAAAGGCAAGGGCTAAGTCGGTAGATAGGCGTGTGTTGCCCATGCCAGTAAGTCGCCAATTGACAATCATTGATCACGGAAGCACATGATCGGTTGGAATGTTGCTTTCTTGGATTGTTGGTTGGTTGGTTTTCAGTTGGCGCAGCTTTGCTGTGTACATCCTTGCAGGCTGATGGCTTCATCTAGGTGCAAGCGTATGGTTTGTTGGTTGGTTGGTTTTCAGTTGGATTAGCTTCGCTGTGTACATCCTTGCAGGCTGATGGCTTAATCTACGAGCAAGAGTACAGTTTGTTTGTTTGTTTTTTGGTTTTCAGTTGCCTTAGCTTTCCTGTGTACATCCTTGCAGGCTGATGGCTTCATCTACGTGAAAGAGTTTGACCAGACCAGTGGCTTGAGCCTGCGTAGTGTCAATGTCACTTGCGGGGTCCCTACAATCAGTCCTCCCCCCTGGAACAGCTCTGGGCCTGCTGGCTTCTTGGTGACCAATGGCCTGGAGCTGCTGAATGCCGTATCCTCTGTCCAGCTGGGAATCCCTAGCTTTGATGTCAACTACATCTACTTAGTGACCAACGTATCCCTGGCAGGCGGTGTCTGGAAGGACACAATCCCCGTGACAACAGGAATGACTATACAAGGAAACCCAGATGAGCAGACTGTGCTTGACTTTTACCTGCTCACCCTGCTTATGCATGTTGTGCCGGGGGGGTGGATCAAGGTGGTCAACATATTCTGCATGAACCTTTCCCCTCTGCGAGGGAAGATGGCGGCCAATGCCGGGACTCAGCCATTGTATTCTTATGTATTCTGGCCCATCACAGCTGACAAGTGAGTGTGTGGATTGGCTGTCGAGCAGGGAGAAGTACTGTTTTTGATTGAAAGGATTTTCACCCTAGGAAGTGGGACCCCGCACACAAAACAGCGCGCATTGAAGGCAAAGAAAGAAAGGTGGAGAAAGACCTTTAAGCATAGCTTTTCTTGTCAGCTACTAGCAGCAGCTAGGCTGCCCCCCTAGCTTGCTACCCAGCCAGATCTAAAGCAAATTGGTGAAGCTGAAAGCTGATAGGATGAGATTGTTGATATCTTGTGGCTTAGCCCAGTGGCTGGCTCAGGGAGCTGCCTAGAAGATGCCGCTCTTAGAAAAACTAGGCCTTTAAGTTGACCATCAAGTGCGGGCCAGTAAACCATTTGATGTAGGCGAGTTTGAAATCATACAAATGGCATCATATGATATTGTATATAAATTGTAACTCTAGCCTAGTCAGACTGCCGGCATCGTATGATGACATGATATCATTCGATATCATATTGCCGTTCCCTACCTAATAATCTTTGCAGTGGGAGAAACACACCATTGCACGGCAAGCACCCCCTGTTTGGGTGAGGCAGTGGAGGGGGAGGAGGAGGGGAAGGTGGTGGTGGTGAATGGGATGGTGGTGGTGGTGGAGGAGGGGATGGTGTTGGTGGAGGAGGAGGGGAGGTTGGTGGTAGCGGCATGGGTGGCGGTGGAAGGGAAGGCGAAGGTGCACCTCATGATTCCAGTAGGTATGTAGGATAATGTAGCCAGCATCATTGTTGTCGCATTTATCTGAAGACTTTGGGAAGCCTAATGTTGTTAATATTGGAATATTGGTTATAATTATTGGTGAGAATGTTTGGAGGGGGTGATGGTGTCATGGTAGCATTGGAGAGGCAGACGGTTTCATGATAGCATTTTATGGGGGGATAGTGTCATTAGGGGACAGGCACACCAGGTAGCTTTAGGTTCAGCTTGAAAGCTGGGCAGGGAAGTTGCCTAGAAGCTGCTATGCATTGCGGAATCAACTGTCCAATGCAATCCCTCGCCATGCTTTTCTTTATGAGCTACATAAAGTAGCTTTTAGCCAACTTCCCAAGCATTCCACTTTGTAAAGCCTGAAGCCTGAAGCTTGCTGTTGCATGGTAGTGCATGCATGTTGGCTTATGCACACTAGCACTGGTAAAATAACTACGGAAATTAGGCCCTTGTTTTTGCCCTAAAAACAACAACAACAACAACAACAACAACAACAACAACCGGCAAATCAACTGGCGGCATACTGTTTCTAAGCGACCACAACCGGTAAATTTTCGTTGCAGCAACAACAACGACAGCAGCAGCAACAGTAACAATATCAACCTCAATTTCAACCTTTTCCCTTGCAGTTCTACGAAGACTCCCCCTGTTGTGTTCACTGACTCGACGTGGCTACTTCCCCGGTCTGAGTACTCCTACATGGAGGTGCTGGCACTCATGCTCACAACAAACGTCCCGGGCATTAAGGCCCAGGCAGCTGAGCTACGAAAGACATTCGTCCTTCATGAGGTCAGTATTTTGCATTTAGGTGGTTCAGGGGTTGAAGGATATAGGTGGTTTAGGTGCCGACAGTTAAATGGTACAGGTGGTTTAGGGGCCAACAGTTCAGGTGGTTTAGGGGTTGAAAGGTTAAGGTGGTTTAGGGGCCAACGGTTCAGGTGGTTTAGGGGTTGAGGGACCAACAAGGTAGTTTAGGGACCAACAGTTCAACAGTTAAGATCGATGAAGGAGTTGAGGGGTTTGGCTGGTTGAGGGTTTTAGCTGGTTGAGGGGTTGGGTGATGTCATAATTGTCTGCACAAATAATTGCCTGCTTAAAACCATTATTAGAGTATCTTATGGATATTTCCATGACGATGTTGACGTCCACACTCTTGCCTACACATAATAGGGACCGCCCTCAATATAGCTGGGACTCCACTGTTTCATTTAAACGGGGTTGAGATGTTTGGCTAGTTGAGAGGTTTAGCTGGTATAGAGGGTTTAGGGGTCTAGCTGGTTTAGGGGGTTAGTTGGTTGAGGGGTTCGGTGGTGTCATAATTGTCTGCACAAATAGTTGCCTGTTTAATATCATTGTTAGAGTACCTTATGCATATTTCCATGAAGATGTTGACATCCACACTCTTGCCTACACGCACTAGTTACCGCCCTCAATATAGCTGAGACCCCACTTGTCCATTGCCCCCCCCCCCCCCCACACACACACACACAACCCCCCCACACACAACCCCCCCGGCTCCGCGCTTTGCGCTCCGCAGGGTTCGACGGGCAGCGCAACACTCTTGGGTCGCACTGAGTCGCTTAATTTGCGACGGATTTTGCAAAAAAAAAACTGAGCCCAATTCCCTGTTCCCTCGTTTTCTTCCACAAACTGCCATCCCTGTGCCTTCCACAAACCACCTTCTCTCTACCTCCCACAGATCACCTCCCCTCTCTCCTCCGCAGACCACCATCCCTCTCTCCCACGTACCCCCCCCCCCCCCCTCTTTCTCCCCCGCTGCCCCTGTGCTGCCCACTACCCTGCGCCCCTCCCACTAACTGTCAGGAAACGGCAACTTATATTATTTTTGGCGGAGGCTCCTCTTCAAGGGGGCGGGAGCCTCCAGGGTTACCCATTTGTCCGTCCGACCGACCGTTTGACAGAGACGAAGCCTGACTAGTCAGCCAACGGCCTCATAACCAACTCGCTTCCGTTGCCAGTTTGCCACCTGTCGCTCCGTCTCGAACACTGTACGCCAATTTATAGCGTCGCTTGCGACGCTGCGTAGAACTTGTTTGAAACAATATTATTTACTAATATTGTTACAGTGACACTATAATATTAGTCTTTCAAATAGCTTCAAAATTCTGGTAAGACAGCTCGTCTGTCTAATATGATCTAACACCCATTAATATTATTCATTCACTAGTATGAACCAACTTAGCCTTTCCCTCCTTACCGTTACCAATCTCCTTCCCACCTACTATCTCCTCTCTCTGGCTCTCTCTGGCTCTCTCTCGTAAAATCGTCCTTCTCCTCCCACTTGCTCCCCCTCCTCATCCATGCTCCCCACTTGCCCCTGTCCTGCCCCAGGGATTTCCCCCCTTAATACATAGAGATCGCTAGTTTTTACCCCGGTCTAGCGGTATTATCACTATTACAAGTTTTTTGTTTGCCCTGAATGGCCTTCAAAAGCTTCCAAAAGGTGTTGAGGCTGTTAGAGCTATAAACAGCATTAAATCGCTGTCCCTGGAGGCCTAAAACCATTAAGCAAGGAAATACCCACTTTCAGATTTGAAAAATAATCACTGTTCTGCCCCTCAAGCTTAGTGTTCCAAACATGAAATGCAACATGGGCTCCCTCCGATCTCCCTTCCTCCTATACACCAAACCCCTAACCGCAACTACCCACCACCCACGACCACCACCATCCACCAACCAACTACCACCCCCTCTACTCTCCCGTCCTCCTACTATACACCAAACCACCTAACCACCACCCACAACCAACAACAACAACAACCAACCACCAACCCCTCCGCTCTTCCTTCCTCCTACTACACACTGAACCACCTGACCACCACCCACGACCACCACCAACAACCAACCACCAACCCCTCCACTCTCCCTTCCTTCAGCTGAGCTCGGAAGGATCGGCCCACGCTATCACTTGGTCAAAAATCCAGAGCCCCACGTTCATCGGCCTCAACCTCTCGTTGACTAAAACACCCCCTGATGCATTTGCTTGGAAGCTGCGTGACACCAACGTGCCAGCCTTCTCCTTCGACAATGAATGGCCTGACGTCACTCAAGTTGGTGTCTACACCACAGATGATTTCATGGGTGTGCTGCAAGATCTGCAAGATGTACCCAACGTGGAATGGGTTGGTATCATTCTGTACCGCGACATACAGCTGACAGCAGGCTCAAACGCCTGGCCTAAGGACGGCTACACACTGACAGGCAATGTGGCCATAGCTGGCAACGTCGCAAAAGACAATCCTGAAAGTGATAACTACACCACCTTGGACATCGGCAATACAGGAACCTTTCTCGGCTCCACCAGCTACTTGTTCTACACATTTATCGACTTTGTCAACATGCCCAGAATTAATAACCCTCGGACTCCGATATCCACTATTGAATATGGTGTCATGACGAGTTTAAGGTGGGAAAGATTGGAATATGGTGTAATGATGAGTTAAGGTGGGGAAGATTGGAATATGGTGTTATGATGTGTTCAAGGTGGGAAATTATGGAATATGGTGTAATGATGAGTTAAGGTGGGGAAGATTGGAATATGGTGTTATGATGTGTTCAAGGTGGGAAAGGTGGGAATTTATTATACGGGTGTCCTGAATGAAAAAAATACAAAGATTTATGATTGACGAAGTGAATGTGTCTGTCACAAACTTCTATTTTAGTTTTCATGTCAAATCACGAAGAATGGCACATTCTATACATGTATGTGTGCGTATATATATATATATATATATATATATATATATATAATATATATATATATATATATATATATATATATATATGTGTATATATATATATTTTACTAGTACGGTAGCCCGTGTGGCCGGTGGCCACATTCTACTCTCACGAAGACCCCTCCCCCCACTCACCCCAATCATAGTACGGTGCCGTTTGGCTTTGGCCACACCTATTTGGGCTGGTTACATAATGGTTAACACTTGAAGCCCCCACCCATTCACACACCACCACCACCAAACCATTATCCGCCCCTCCCCCCTTCCCTCCCGTTGGCCACACCTGTTTTGGGCTGGGTTGCAGAAAGGTTTTTCTCTGCAGTACATGCAACTTAAAACATTGACGGCCGCATATCTCTTGCAGTGGTCTCCCTTGTGCACCCATTAGCACACTAACACCACCGTACTCCCCCCCCCCCCCCCCCACAACACACACCCTAGTTATCTCCACCCCCCACCCCCACCCAACCATGTACCCCCGCCCTCAAACATACTCCCTTACTCTTCCTGACATATTCCTGACTCCATCACTTCCCCCACCCCAGCCATCCCACCAGCCCCCACCCTCTCCCCACTCTCATCCCTCCCCTCCTCCTACACGCACCCACCAGCACATACATACTCCATATCTGCCCCCTCCACTTCAGCTGTGGGCTTTGCCATAGCTGAAAGGCAAACGGGACGATGAGCATCGACAACGTTTGCGCATCATCCGACTCCGCTAAAAGCATCGGACCTGCTTCCCTGCCACCTCAGCTGTGATCGATAGTCGACCCCACTGAAAAGGCTGAACCTGCGCAATCGCAACTGAATATAACTAAAGCTTCTTCTTAGCGAGCATGTATTCAGTTCGGCCGAAGAACAATCCTGTTCACCGCAACTGCTCCCGAAGTCAACTCGATCTGGGACTTGGAAACATCGCTAGGTTCATCCATTCAACTTTGCCGCGTGCTCGTTATAGCACAACACCTCGCGACGACATGTTTCTCGATGCAGTGGGAAGAAGTTGCAGTCAAGTTGCTGATTTGAGATGTTCGGTCAAGTTAGGGCGAGAATGCTCAGCGAGATTTTTCATTCGGTCAACTTTGATGCGTACTTGCTATGGCACAATGCGGAGCGACATGTTTCTCAATGCAGTGGGAAGAATTTGCAGTCAAGTTTGTGACATGGGATGGATGCGATTCGGACATTTCTGACAGGTTGGCTGACTCACCACGTCACCTCCCGTTGTGCGCAGCGACAGGTCACTGGACGCAAGGGAAAGGTCTTGCAGAGATGCAGGGGGAAAAGCTTGTTGGAAGACGAACTGTAGCGCTACCGAAATCAGGTGGATGAACTCAGGCGGGAAAAGGAGAAATCGGGCAGGATGCGCAACAGTTAGCATACGCAGGAGGCGAAGGTTGCATAAGGCAGAATTCGCAGGAGGCCAATCAGGCAGAAGTTGAAGCAGGAGGGATTAAAAGCGGGAATTGGCTGAGCAGGAAATGGCTGGGCGGGAAGTCGGTTAAGTCGGTTACGCGATGACACCACCACGACCACCACGACCACCACGACCATGATTTCTATATATATATATATATATATACATATATATATGTATATATATATATATATATATATATATATATATATATATTATATATATATATATATATATATTCTACGCATGTGACTGCATGCAACAGTCCAGGGGGTGGCGAAATAGGCTACAAGGACTTGCCCACCTGCGTTATAAGGAGGGGCTGAAACAATCAGTACTGATAAACTGAGCCCCAAACAATCATTTTACCAACGAAGGCCCTGCATCTGTGCAGCATTGATGATTTAATTTTGCGATTCTCATCAAGCACAACTCTGATGCAAACAAGTCCTATGCAGACAAGTTCAATGCAGCGTCGCAAGCGATGATAACAATTGGCGGAGAGTGTTGGCGACGGAGCAACAGGTGGCAACGGAAGCGAGTTAGTTACGATACCGTTTGGTGACGTGTAAGGCTTGGTTTCGGTCAGACGGTCAAACGGAAAACAGAACGCCCCTTGAAGTGGGGGATCCCGCCGAAAATGGATGGAAAATTGGCCGAGTGTGTTGGCAACGGAATGACAGGTGGCAACGGACATGAAGCTGACCGAAGCTTGTTAGTTGTGAGACAGTTGACTGACATGTTAGGCTTCAATTTTTCGGTTGGTCGGTCGGTCAAACAGGTAAAAGGGTAACCCTGGAAGCTCCCGCCCCCCATCAGGGGTGCCCCGGAAAGAAAACAAATTGTCCACAAATGGTCAAGTCTCCTAGTGTCTATATGATTATGATGGTTAGGCTTCAGTATGGGTGACAGACAGGGGCTAAAGGCAGTTACTATTTTTGTATGCGAGTGCCTAGGTGGTACCCCAGTGCAACGTGCTGCCCCCCGATCCGCTCGGAGTTCGGGGGGCCCGGGGGACTATTTCCGATATTATTATTGGTTTAGTCAGACCCATGCGTCGCAATGCAGCAAAGGAAATGCAACGAAATGGCCACACGTCACCGAAAGAAGAAGAAAAGTGCAGCCATGGTGTAGTCAGCCTTGGTATTCATGCTACCACCCCTAGTCTGCATACTTCAACTTGGTTACATTGCTCCAGCCTTGAAGGTTGCTCGCCATCTTTGTCAGTAACATAGTCAATTCAAAGCAAATCAATCTGTATACTCTCTGGCAAACTTCCCAACACCTTTCTTCAGGTATAACGCACCAGTTATCTTTGTCAATGTCCAATTCATCATTCCATACAGCGAGTTTTCTGTGATCTACAAATCTATCACAGATCCAACGTCCACAGTAGCGAAGTCCCTCGGAATTGATTTCAAGGTAATTATTTGACACTCTTTCCTACTTTCGCTACCTGTAATGATGATTGATGACTGTAAAAATACCCAGTTAAAATATCCTCTCAAAATACCCAGTTAAAATATCCTCTCAAAATACCCAATTAAAATATCCAGTTAAAATATCCTCTCAAAATATCCTGGCAAATTACCCTGTTCAAGTATTCTCTCAAAATATCCTGGCAAATTACCCTGTTCGAGTATTCTCTAAAAATAGATGATATGATATGATATCATGGACCTGTTAAAACATCCTATTGCTGAAATGTCCTGTTCAAATATGAAATATTATGGTCACAATATCCTGATCCTGTTACGAGGAGGGGAAGGGCGTTACTGTAGAGTAATGGTGGACAAGGAGGGGGGAGGGAGAGAGAGAGAGAGAGAGAGAGAGAGAGAGAGAGAGAGAGAGAGAGAGAGAAAGAGAAAGAGAGGGAGGAGGGAGTTCAATGGAGGAAAAGGAGGGGGGGGAGAGAGGGGGAGGGACTTACCCTAGAGCAATGGCGGCGGCATCATATGCTAGGGCGGCCTCTACTTCATCAGTGTAGCGCCCAATATATGTAAAGTTCCGTTCATTGAGGCGCCCAATCTTAACAACCCATTTCTCGTTAGTCTTATTCCAGCTAACACCCCTCCAGAGCAGTTCAAATGTCAAAACCTCAACAACCCTCAAGGGATCCACATGCTGGAGGTAAAATTACATTGCACTTTTTGCGCTGGAAAAAGTGACCTGTTACTCATGACGTCTACCTTCAAGGCTGTGATCTGCGTGTGTTGTTTTCTCTGTACTGCAAGTGTGGCCTCCTGTTGTTTTCTCGGTACTGCAAATATACTGCAAATGTACTGCAAACGAACACACAGACTGACCCGCCATTCTTTCTGTTCCAGACTGCTTCGTATTCGGCTACAAAGATTGTCTTCAAGTCAGCCAACGTTAGTTACTGGATGATGTCTGGAGTGGGGTTGACGTACCTCGCTCCGCAAGGCTCTACTCTCTTGTATGAGAATGTGTTCTTCCCACTCGAGTATTCCCCCCCGTTTCCCCCCCCTGAGGCGGTAGAAGCTTCTTCAGATTCCTTGAGCGGTGGAGCTATCGCTGGCATCATCGTAGGCTCAGTAGCAGGTAAATTACAATCGTACGGTTAAATTGTTACTGTAGCTCGAACTCAGTGCCCCCATCAGTCCACCCCACCACACCTTCACCCCACCACACCATCTCACCACCACACCTTTCACACCACCCCGTACAGGGGTGGCAGCGATTGCTGCGCTGATGCTGTTCTTCGTCCTGCGAGAAAGAAGGAAGAGGAAGGCCGCAGAAGGAGAGAAGTATGCCCTAGATCCAAGAAAGAACGCCGAAGGAACCGACACTGAGGTGGGTTCATGAGGGGTGGGAGTGGGGGTAGGGAGGGGTGGGGTGGTGGTACAACCCTACCCATTGACCCTCCTACACTCAAAATCCCTGACCCCTCACCCTGCTATCCCCTACCCCTGACCCTCCTACCCCCTACCCCCCTGACCTTCCTACCCCCTCACCCTCCTACCCCCCTCACCCTGCTATCCCCTACCCTGACCCTCCTACCCCCTACCCCCTGACCTTCCTACCCCCTAACCCCCTGACCTTCCTACCCCCTGAACCCTCCTGCCCCCTACCCCCTGACCCCTCCTACCCCTGACCCCTCCTACCCCTGACCTCCCTACCCCCTACCCCCTGACCTTCCTACCCCTGACCCTCCTACCCCTACCCCCTGACCCCTCCTACCCCCTGACCCTCCTACCCCTACCCCTGATCCCTCCTACCCCCTACCCCCTGACCTTCCTACCTCCTGACCCTCCTACCCCCTACCCCCTGACCCTCCTACCCCCTACCACCCGCCTCCTACCCCCTGACCCCCTACCCTTCTACACCCCGACCTTCCTACCCCTGACCCTCCTACCCCTACCCCTGAACCTTCCTACCCCCTACTTCCGCCCTCCTACCCCTACCCTCTGAACCTCCTACCCCCTGACCTTCCTACCCCTGACCCTCCTACCCCCCACCCCCTGACCCCCCTACCCCCTGACCTTCCTACCCCCTGACCCCTCCTACCCTCTACCACCGCCTTTCAACTCCCTACCCCCTGACCCTCCTACTCCCCGACCCTCCTACTCCCCACCCCTAACCCCCTGACCCTCCTACCCCTGACCCCTCCTACCCCTTGACCTTCTACCCCCTGACCCCTTCCTACCCCCTACCACCCGCCCTCCTACCCCTACCCCTAACCCCCTGACCCTCCTACCCCCCTACCCCTGACCTTCCTACCTCCTACCACCCGCCCCTCTACCCCTACCCCTGACCCTCCTACCCCGGACCCCCTACCCCCTGACCATCCTACCCCCTACCCCTGACCCCCTCCTACCCCTGACCCTCCTACCCCCTGACCTCCTACCCTCTGATCCTCCCAACCCCTGATCCTCCCACCCCTTGACCCTCCTACCCCTCCCCCTCTCGTATTTTGCTCCGCAGCACTTTGGAAAGCTGCTCCCCAAAGTAGACGGAACCCCCAAGTCAGGCGTGCTCTCCTCTGAGAGTGACCCAGCCTGTATCAAGTCGGAGTCAAGTGCCGAGTTGGTGGAAGAGGAGGAGGAGGAGAAGCAGCCACTTCCCTCAGACGAGCTGAGCATCCTGATGAAATCCCTAGAGTCGGAAATGGACGACGTGCAGCTGGTCCTGCTGGACGTGCTGGGCAAGGGAGGCTTTGGCGTGGTGTACAAGGGATTGTGGAAGGGACTGCTTGTGGCTGTGAAGACACTCATCTTCCAGGACAAGATGTTTGGCGATGGCAGGGCGCAGCAGACCGCCATCCTGGAGGCGGCTATTTCAACCTCCCTCTCACACACAAATGTGGTGACCACCTACTCTCATGACATCAGACCGCTGACTGTGCGGTCTCGGAAGGTCTCGACATCCCATGATGCCCATGGCTCCGGCCCGAATTCTGAGGAGCCCAAGTCTGAAACCAGCAACAAAACAGGGCTTGTGTCAGACTGGAAGCTCTACATCATTCAGGTAAGCTGAGATTCCCGAGGAGGGGGGGGGGGGGGGGGGGGGGGGGGGCAGTGTCTTGGAAGGTCTCGACATCCCATGATGCTCATGGCTCCGGCCCGAATTCTTAGGAGCCCAAGTCTGAAACCATCAACAAAACAGGGCTTGTGTCAGACTGGAAGCTCTACATCATTCAGGTAAGCTGAGATTCCCGAGGAGGGGGGGGGGGGGGGGGGGGGCAGTGTCTTGGAAGGTTCTCGACATCCCATGATGCTCGTGGCTTCCGGCCCGAATTCTGAGGAGCCCAAGTCTGAAACCATCAACAAAACAGGGCTTGTGTCAGACTGGAAGCTCTACATCATTCAGGTAAGCTGAGATTCCCGAGGGGGGGGGGGGGGGGGGGGGGGGGGGAGGCAGTGTCTTGGAAGGTCTCGACATCCCATGATGCTCATGGCTCCGCCCGAATTCTGAGGAGCCCAAGTCTGAAACCATCAACAAAACAGGGCTTGTGTCAGACTGGAAGCTCTACATCATTCAGGTAAGCTGAGATTCCGAGGAGGGGGGGGGGGGGGGGGGGGGCAGTGTCTTTGGAAGGTCTCGACATCCCATGATGCTCATGGCTCCGGCCCGAATTCTGAGGAGCCCAAGTCTGAAACCAGCAACAAAACAGGGCTTGTGTCAGACTGGAAGCTCTACATCATTCAGGTAAGCTGAGATTCCCGAGGAGGGGGGGGGGGGGGGGGGGGGGGCAGTGTCTTGGAAGGTCTCGACATCCCATGATGCTCATGGCTCCGGCCCGAATTCTGAGGAGCCCAAGTCTGAAACCATCAAACAAAAGAGGGCTTTTGTCAGACTGGAAGCTCTACATCATTCAGGTAAGCTGAGATTCCGAGGAGGGGGGGGGGGGGGGGGGGGGGGCAGTGTCTTGGAAGGTCTTGATATCCCATGATGCTCATGGCTCCGGCCCGAATTCTGAGGAGCCCAAGTCTGAAACCATCAACAAAACAGGGCTTGTGTCAGACTGGAAGCTCTACATCATTCAGGTAAGCTGAGATTCCCGAGGAGGGGGGGGGGGGGGGGGGGGGGGCAGTGTCTTGGAAGGTCTCGACATCCATGATGCTCATGGCTCCGGCCCGAATTCTGAGGAGCCCAAGTCTGAAACCATCAACAAAACAGGGCTTGTGTCAGACTGGAAGCTCTACATCATTCAGGTGAGATCTATTGATTTATATTTATTTACTGAGCATTCTGTTCACGAGGCCAGTTTTCAAGGGTAGGGGGTGGGGGGGGGGGTAAATCAGAAGGCCTCAACATCCCATGAAACTGATGGCTCCAGCCCGAGTTCTGGCTTACCACAACCGCTCCCACCACCACCACTTTCTCTACTTCCACCACCACCAATACCACCATTTTCAATACCACTGTATTGCCACCACCAGCACTTTCAATACCACCACCACCAATACCATTACCACCATTTTGCCACCACCGCCTCTTTCAATACCACCACCAGTCCACCACCAATACCACCATCGTGTCACCTCTCATGTGTAACATGAGTATGCAGAGTGTATTTGGGGGCTGAGCATCCCAGGAGTACTGTTCTGGTGGCAACATTCAAATTCCCAGGCTCATTTAAATTGTGAATTGAATCAATCTGTTGTGAATTGTGAATTGAAAAAAATTGTGAATTGAATCAATCTGTTGTGAATTGTGAATTGAAAAAAATTGTGAATTGAATCAATCTGTTGTGAAATGTGAATTGAAAAAAATTGTGAATTGAATCAATCTGTTGTTTCCTTTAAAATACAACTTTGTTTTGGCAGGGCCCCCCTCCTGGGATGCAGGAGCCCCCAGGGTTACCCATTTTTCCTATTGTGCAACTGAAAAATTAAAGCCTGACACGTTAGCCAACTGTCTCATAACTAACTGGCTTTGGCAGCTCCAGTCCGTCGCCACCTGTCGTTCTGTTGCCAACACACTCCACCAATCTCCCATTTCGCATAGGAAAAAACTGATTAGTAACTATAAAACTGAATGTAGTATCTTGAGGCAGGCAGGCCTTTATACCAACCCACCCACCAACCCACCCACCAACCAACCCACAACCTTTAATACCAAACCACCCACCAACCCACCAACCAACCAACCCACAACCTTTAATACCAAACCACCCACCACCCACAGCCCTTCCCAAATCTGCTATCTTAATAACTAAGCAACTAAATTGTATGCATCGCAGGAGTACTGTTCTGGTGGCACCCTGAGGCAGGCCACCTTGAAACGCAGGTTCTGGGATGAAGAGCGACTGCAGCCACGCTTGGTGAGTCCACAATCTTATGGAACACGCTAGCAATCTATATGTCTTCATTGATCTCGCCATCTCACCACCACCACCCCATCCCACGACCTTATGGAACATGCTAGCAATCTATATGTCTTCATTGGTCTCGCCATCTCACCACCACCACCTCATCCCACGACCTTATGGAACATGCTAGCAATCTATATGTCTTCATTGGTCTCGCCATCTCACCACCACCACCTCATCCCACGATCTTATGGAACATGCTGGCAATCTATATGTCTTCATTGGTCTCGCCCCCTCACCACCTTCCCCTGCCCTCCCCCCCCCACACACACACACACATACACACACACACCTTCCCACCTCGCCCCCTCACCCCACAATCCTATGGAACATGCTAGCAATCTATAATTATTCTTCATTGTTCGTGGTTGGTCAATCCCTGTACACTCTTTGGCTACCCTTGGACTGGCATACATGCAATACATTTAGATGATCAAACAACAGGAAGACAGGAAAAGGTAACAGAAACTTACAGGATGCAAATGCGAATGCATAGGCGTATGCAAAGTTGCAACCCAAGGGGTGCTGGAGTGAGACTGGACTAGCAATGGTCTACCCACTGCAGGGCAAATCATACATACATACACTACATACATAAACTACATACATGCATACATACATGCATACATACATACATACATACATACATACATACATACATACATACATGCATACACCACCACCACCACCACCTTGCTCACCTCGCCTCACCCACCGCCCACCACCACCACCCTCCCCTCTGCAGAAATTCATCTTCGAGTCAGCTTACGAGGTGGCAAACGGATTGGCGCACTTGCATTCAAATAACTTTATTCATTGAGACTTGAACCCGAACAACGTGCTCCTGAAAAAATCATGTTCGAGTCAGTCATTGCCTCACCCACCACCTACCACCACTTTTACCATGTGCAGAAATTCATCTTCGTGTCAGCTTACGAGGTGGCAAGCGGATTGGCGCACTTGCATTCGAAAAATCATGTTTGAGTCAGTCATTGCCTCACCCACCACCTACCACCACTTTTACCATGTGCAGAAATTCATCTTCGTGTCAGCTTACGAGGTGGCAAGCAGATTGGCGCACTTGCATTCGAAAAATCATGTTCGAGTCAGTCATTGCCTCACCCACCACCTACCACCACTTTTACCATGTGCAGAAATTCATCTTCGTGTCAGCTTATGAGGTGGCAAGCGGATTGGCGCACTTGCATACGAAAAATCATGTTCGAGTCAGTCATTGCCTCACCAATCACCCACTATCCACCACCACTTTTACCATCTGCAGAAATTCATCTTTGAGTCAGCTTACGAGGTGGCAAGCGGATTGGCGCACTTGCATTCGAAGAACATCATCCATGGAGACTTGAACCTCAACAACGTGCTCCTGAAAAAGGACGAGAGCAGGGGCAAGAACTTCCTTTGTAAGCTGGCTGACTTCGGGCTGTCCATCAAAATGGGCGCAGGGCAGTCACATGTTTCCAATATGAGGCGAGGAACTCCTTTCTACACGGTACGCCATCTTACCATTTGTATGTCCGTACCGCTTGTAGGTCTGTACCGCATGTATGCACATACATGCATACGGTATGTCATCTTGCATGTAATCATCTTGAATATAGGGTTACAGTGTAGGGTGGGGAGTAGGTGGTGGAATAGGAGAATAGAAGTTGGTGTTTATCTTGGGCCTCATGTTTGTGGCTGGTACATCATGTTTGTGGCTGGTACATCATGTTCGTGGCTTGTACATCATGTTCGTGGCTTGTACATCGTTTTTGTGGCTTATACATTATGTTGGTGGCTGGTACATCATGTTCGTGGCTTGTACATTATGTTTGTGGCTGGTACATCATGTCCGTGGCTTGTACATCGTTTTTGTGGCTTATACAATATGTTTGTGGCTGGTACATCATGTTCGTGGCTTGTACATTATGTTTGTGGCTGGTACATCATGTTCGTGGCTTGTACATCGTTTTTGTGGCTTATACATTATGTTTGTGGCTGGTACATCATGTTCGTGGCTTGTACATTATGTTTGTGGCTTATACATTATGTTTGTGGCTGGTACATCATGTTCGTGGCTTGTACATCGTTTTTGTGGCTTATACATTATGTTTGTGGCTGGTACATCATGTTCGTGGCTTGTACTTGTATTATGTGTGGCTGGTACATCATGTTCGTGGCTGGTACATCGTTTTTTGGCTTATCATTATGTTTGTGGCTGGTACATCATGTTTGTGGCTTGTACATTATGTTTGTGTGTGGCTGTATCGTTTTGTGCTTATCATGTTTTGTGTACATCATGCTGCTTGTACATGTGTCGTTTTTGTGGCTGTATACATTATTGTTTGTGGCTGGTACATCATGTTCGTGGCTTGTACAATCGTTTTTGTGGCTTATACATTATGTTTGTGGCTGTTACATTTTGTGGGGCTGGTACATCATGTTCGCTGTTACAGCCGTTTGCTCATACATTCATGTTTTTGTGGCTGGTACATCATGTTCGTTGGCTTGTACATTTTTTGTGGTTTTTGTGGCTTATACATATGTTTGTGGCTGGCTACATTCATGTTCGTGCTTGTACACAACATCATGTTTCGTGTGGCTCATTGTAACTTATACATTATGTTTGTGGCTGGTTCATGTTCGTGGCTTGTACAGGCTTTACATGTTTGTGGCTGGTACATCATGTTCGTGGCTTGTACATCGTTTTTGTGGCTTATACATTATGTTTGTGGCTGGTACATCATGTTCGTGGCTTGTACATTATGTTTGTGGCTGGTACATCATGTTCGTGGCTTGTACATCGTTTTTGTGGCTTATACATTATGTTTGTGGCTGGTACATCATGTTCGTGGCTTGTACATAATGTTTGTGGCTGGTACATCATGTTTGGCTTGTACATCGTTTTTGTGGCTTATACATTATGTGTGCTGGTACATCAACATTATGTTTGTGGCTGGTAATCATGGTGGTTGTACATGTTCATGTTGTGCTTGTACATCGTTTTTGTGGCTATACACATTATGTTTGTGGCTGTACATCAAGTCATTTTGTGGCTGTTCATGTGGCTTGTACAATCATGTTCGTGCGCTTGTACATGTTTGTGGCTTTATTTTTGTGGTACATCATGTTCTGGTACACATCATGTTTGTGGCTGTACATCATGTTCGCTTGCACATTATGTTTTTGTGGCTAATACATTATGTTTGTGGCTGTACATTCATTTGTGGCTGTACACATCATGTTGTGGCTTGTACATCGTTCGTTTTTGTGGCTTGTACATTATTTTGTGGCTGGTACATCATGTTCGCTGGCTGTGGCTTATACATTATGTTTGTGGCTGTACGTACATCATGTTCGTGGCTATGTACATTATACATTACATATGTTTGTGGCTGGTACACATGTTCGTGGCGTGTTTGTGGCTGTACAATCGTTTTTGTGGCTTATACATTATGGTTTGTGGCTGGTACATCATGTTTGTGGCTTGGTACATTACATGTTTGCTGTGTTCGTGGTACATCATGTTTGCTTGTACATTATGTTTGTGGCTGGTACATCATGTTCGTGGCTTGTACATCGTTTTTGTGGCTTATACATTATGTTTGTGGCTGGTACATCATGTTCGTGGCTTGTACATTATTATGTTTGTGGCTGGTACAAATATGTTCGTGGCTTGTATACATCGTTTTGTGGCTTATACATTATGTTTGTGGCTGGTACATCATGTTCGTGGCTTGTACATTATGTTTGTGGCTGGTACATCATGTTTCGTGGCTTGTACATCGTTTTTGTGGCTTATACTATGTTTGTGGCTGGTACATCATGTTCGTGGTACTTGTGGCTTATACGTTTGTGGCTGGTAATCATGTTCGTGGCTTGTACATCGTTTTTGTGGCTTATACATTATGTTTGTGGCTGGTACATCATGTTCGTGCTTGGGCTTGTACATGTATGTTGTGGCTTTATACCTTATGTTTGTGGCTGGTACATCATGTTCATGTGGTCGTCGGCTTGTACATCGTTTTTGTGGCTTATACGTTATGTTTGTGGCTGGTACATCATGTTCGTGGCTTTTACATTATGTTTTGTGGCTGGTACATCATGTTCGTGGCTTGTACATCGTTTTTGTGGCTTATACACATGTTCGTGGTTGTATGTTTGTGGCTGTACACATCATGTTCGTGGCTTGTACATTATGTTGTGGCTGGTACACATCATGTTGTGGCTTGTACATCGTTTTTGTGGCTTATACATTATGTTTGTGGCTGGTCATCATGTTTGTGGCTCGGTACATCGGTGTTCGTGGCTGCTGTGTACATTATGTTCGTGCCTTGTGTAAGGTAACATCATGTTGTGGCTTGGTACATTCATGTTCGTGGCTTGGGTACATCGTTTTTGTCTGGCTTATACATTATGTTTGTGGCTGGTACATTCATGTTCGTGGCTTGTACATTATGTTGTGGCTGGTACATCATGTTCGTGGCTTGTACATCGTTTTTTGTGGCTTATACATTATGTTTGTTGGCTGGTACATCATGTTCGTGGCTTGTACATTATGTTTGTGGCTGGTTACATCATGTTCGTGGCTTGTACATCGTTTTTGTGGCTTATATACATTATGTTCTGTGGCTTGGTACATCATGTTCATTATGTTTGTGGCCTATACATTAAGTTTGTGGCTGGTACATCATGTTCGTGGCTTGTACATCGTTTTGTGGCTGTATACATACAATATGTTTGTAGGCTGGTACATCATGTTCGTGGCTTGTACATTATGTTGTGGCTGTACATCATGCTTACACAAATTTGCTGGCTTGATGTACATACGTTTTCTGTGCAATATGTTTGTCCATTTTGTTGTGCTGTTCGTGGTGGTTACATAAATGTATTGTGGCTGCGGTACATGTTTGTGCTTGTCAATCCGTTCGTGGCTTGACATTATAGTTTGGTGGCTGGTGTACATATGTTTGTGGCTATACATTATGTTTGTGGCTGTCATTTTGGGCTTGTGGTACATTATGTCTTGTGGCTGGTACAGTCATGTTCGTGGCTTGTTCGTCTGGCTTTAATATATTATGTTTGTGGATAATCCATGTTACAGCGTGTCGCTTGGGTACATTAGTTTGATGTTTCGGGCTGGTACAGGTCATGTTCGGTGTGGCTCGTTGGCTTGTTACAGACATCGTTTGTTCGTGGCTTATACAATATGTTTGTGGCTGGTACATCATGTTCGTGAGCTTGATGTTTGTGGGCATTATGTTGTGGCTGGTACACTCGTTTTTGTGCTTTGATCATGTTCGTGGCTTGTACATCATCGGTTTTGTGGCTCTATACATTATGGTTTGTGGGCTGGTACATCATGTCGTGGCTTGTACATTATGTTTTTGTGGCTGTAACATCATGTTCGTGGCTTGTACATCGTTTTTGTGGCTTATACAATATGTTTGTGGCTGGTACTGACTTCATGTTCGTGGCTGTGTACATTATGTTTTTGTGGCTGGTACATCATGTTCGTGGCTTGTACATGTCGTTTTTGTGGCTTATACATTATGTTTGTGGCTGTACATCATGTTCGTGGCTTGTACATTATGTTTTGTGGCTGGTACATCATGTTCGTAGCTTGTACATCGTTTTTGTGGCTTATACATTATGTTTGTGGCTGGTACATCATGTTCGTGGCCTTGTACATTATGTTTGTGGCGTTGGTAACATCATGTCGTGGCTTGTACATCGTTTTTGTGGCTTAGCTTATACAATATGTTTTGTGGCTGGTACATCATGTTCGGTGTGTGGCTTGTACATTATGTTTGTGGCTTGTTTGTGGGCTGGTACAGGATAATCATGTTCGTGGCTTGTACATCGTTTTTGTGGCTTATACATTATGATTTGTGGCTGGTACATTCATGTTCGTACAATTAATTTGGCTGTACATTCATACATGTTTGAGTGGCTCGGTTGCTTGTGGCTCTACATTGCATGTTTCCGTGGCTTTTGTACATCATGTCGTGGGCTTGTACATTATGTTTTGTGTACAAATACATGTTCGTCCTGCGCGACATTATGTTTGTGGCTCGATGTACGTGATATGTTCGGCTTCGTTTTTGTGCTTATATAAATTATGTTTGTGGCTGGACTAGCATCATGTTCGTTTTTGCTTGTACATTAGTTTGGCTGTACATCATGTTACGTAAGGTTCTTGTACATCGTTTTTGTGGCTGGTATTACAATATGCTTTGTGGCTGGTACTCATGTTCGTGGCTTGTACATTATGTTTGTGGCGGTACATCATGTTCGTGGCTTGTACATAATCGTTTTTTGTGGCTTATACATTATGTTTTGTGGCTGTACATCTGTTTTTCGTGGCTTGTACATTATGTTTGTGGCTGGTACATACATGTTTTCGTGCGCTTGCTATCGTTTTTTGGCATATGTTGTGGCTTGTTACATCATGTTCGTGGCTTGTACATTTATAAGTTGTGCTGGTACATCAGTTCGTGCTATTGTACATCGTATTTTGTGCTTAATACAATATGTTGTTGTGGTACATCGATTGGTTCGTGGGCTGACATTCATGTTGTGGCTGCGTACATGTGTCGTGGCTTGCTACATCGTTTTTGTGCTTACAACAATGATGTTTGTGGCTGTAATCAATGTTCGTGGCTTGTAAAAATAGTTTTGTGGCTGCAACATCCTGTTTGTGGCTTGTACATCGTTTTCGTGCTTATACATTATTTTGTGGCTGGTTTACATTCATGTCGTGGCTTGTACATTATGTTTGTGGCTCGGTACATTCATGTTTCGTGGCTTGTTAACATTATGTTTGTGGCTGGTAACATCATGTTCGTGGCTTGTAACATCGTTTTTGTGGCTTATTATTATGTTTTGTTAGCTAGGTAACATCATGTTTCGTGGCTTGTACATTATAGTTTGTGGCTGGTACATCATGTTGTGGCTATGTACATCGTTTTTTGTGGCCTTATACAATATGTTTGTGGCTGGTACATCATGCTTCGTGGCTGACATTATGTTTGGGGCGGTACTTCATGTTCGTGGCTTGACATCGTTTTTGTGGCTTATACATTATGTTTGTGGCTGGTACATCATGTTCGCTGCTTGTACATTATGTTTGTGGCTGGGTTACATTCATGTTTGTGGCTTGTACATCGTTTTTGTGACTGTATTACTTATGTTTGTGCCTGCGTACATCATGTTCGTGGGTTGCTGCATTATGTTTGGTGGCTGGTACATCATGTTCGTTGGCTTGTACATCGTTTTTTGGACTTATTACAATATGTTTGTTGGCTGGACATCATGTTCGTGCTTGTACAGTTATGATTTGTGGGACATCATGTTCGTGGCTTGTACATCGTTTTTTGTGCTCTATACATTATGTTGTGTGGCTGGTAAATCATGGTTCGTGGCTTGTACATTATGTTTTGTGGCTGGTACATCATGTTTGGCTTTTGTACACGTTTTTGTGGCTCTATACATTAATGTTTGTGGCTGGTACATCACAATAAATTTGTTCGGTGGTTGTACATTATGTTTGGGCTAGGTACATCATAGTTCGTGGCTTGCTACATCGTTTTTGTGGCTATATACATGTTTATGTTTTGTGGCGTGGTACATCATGTTCGTGCTTGTAATTATGTTTGTGGGCTGTATACATTATGTTTGTGGCTGGTACAATCATGTTAGTGTTGTACATCGATTTTTGGTGGCTAGTTATATACATTATGTATTGTGCTGGTACATTATCGATTGTTCGTGCTTGTAACATTATGCTGTGTGGCGGTACCATCATGTTCGTGGCTTGTACATCGTTTTTTGTGGGCTTTATACCATTATGTCTGTGGCTGGTAATCATGTTTGTGGCTGGTACATTCATGGTTTGCTGCTGGTACATCATGTTGGTGGCTGGTAATCGTTTTTGTGGCTATATACATCAATTTTTGTGGCTGGCTACATCATGTTCGTGCTGGTACATCGTTTTTGTGGCCTTATACATTATGTTTTGTGGCTGGTATATCATGTTCGTGTTGTACACTCCTCAATGTTTGTGGCTGGTAATCAGTGCTTCGTGGCTTGTACATCGTTTTGTGGCTCATACATTATGTTTGTGGTCTGGTACATATGTTTGTGCTGGACATCAATGGTTCGTGGCTTGTACGTCGATTTTGTGTTATACATTATGTTTGTGGCAGGTACATCATGTTCGTGGCTTGTACATTATTTTTTGTGGCTGGTACCATCATGTTAGGGCTTGTACTTCGTTTTTTTGTGCTGATATACATTATGTTTGTTGGCTCGGCTCACATCATGTTCGTTGCGAGGAACACCTTTCTGCACGGTTCCTGTCATCTTTTCGTTTTCAGCCTTCCTCGGCGTATTTCTGGGTTTCGGGGCGGCTCTAATCATGGACAGTACTCAACATTTTTAGTTATACCCGGCTCCTATTTTTGGTTGAGGCCCTCCTTTTCGGGGGGGGGGGGGAAGCCCAGTGTCACCCACCGATTTCGTACGTCTGGCCATCCGTCTGATCCAACCACAAGAACCCTTCTGGGCGTTCTAACTGGCCCTTAGCCGCTGTCGTATAACCCTGGCTTTGGTCTCGCGCATTTGATTTCGGGGGGCCGAGATTGCTTCACTGTTGCTCCGATAGCAACACTTTCCGCAATTTTCCGCGGTCGCTTGCTTGTCGCAGCTTAGGACACTCGTTCCCCATCATGCTCGTTTCCCGGAACTGCCCTCCCCTACTCCACCCACTCCAACCCCTCACATGCTCTCTATTTCCAACGGGCGCTCCCCACTCCAACCCCACTAACTCCCCCAAACGTCGCCATCTTTCACCAAGGCCCCTCCCACCCAACCCACCACTTCTGACCTCGCGCTCCGACCCCCTTCCTCCCGCCCCTCCAAACCCTCCCCCTCCCCCTCCAACCCCAACTCCCCTGTCTACTTCGAACCCCCCCCACCCCTGCAGGCGCCCGAGGTAATGCACCACGGCAACATGACTAAGGCTGCTGGACGTTCATCTTCTCCTTTGAGTCATCAATGTGAGCGGGAAATGTAAGGAGCACAATGAGGATCGACACTGTCCTTTCCTTTCTTTAGTTGGGAAGGTAATTTTAGCTTAGTACACGTGGGTCTCCCCACAACAACAGCGACATTCTCTGGTTCTGTTCGACAAAACCTGGGGGTATCTCCGAAGATACGGCATAATAGGGTAAGAATTACTTGTTGTCTGGACTGAAGAAGTGGTAGCGTTTGAATGCCCTACGGTTAGCTGCTTCAATGTCACTGTGGCGCTGTTCACCGCACATTGGAGGGCAGTCAACGTGGTCAAGGTTAACTGGAGTAGCAGCCCGTTATGTACATACCGTAGAAGGGCTCCTTCAACTCGCATTTCTCGCATGGCCACCAGGCGTTATTCCATTCACTGCTTCACACCTGGATGGCCTCGAGGTGCACTTCCTTTTTCCGCCCTTACGTCCCTTTTTAATAGCCTAAAAAAGGGCACTGGTGTGTTTTCCGATAACGGCGAGGAAACTTGCCATGTCGGAGACTCGTGCAGCGGCAGGACTCCAGGTCCTCGCC
>CM039462.1:100317051-100404802 GCA_022414725.1 Microglena sp. YARC | reverse complement strand
TGAGGGCCATCTTGTTGCAGTGAATCAACATGAGCCCATAGCTGTGCCATAACTGGTGGAATCGCTCGACCGTTGGCGTTTTTCCCTCAACGGCCATGGTGACCAGGTCGTTAGCAATGAAGGGCCATCTGTAGCAGCGAAGGTAGAACTTTTGATGTGGTATTGAGGTGAACATTTTGAGCTCGCTGAAATTGTGCAATTTTTTTACATTTTCTTGTTAACGTTTGATCAGATTTCGGATAATGTAAATAAATTTGGAGTTGGAAATTTGGGAGGTGAAAAATTTGACGAATGGCAGCAACCTGCGTGAAGCCTAGGACTGTTTGGGCGCTGAGTCGATGAAGAGAACCGATTCGAGTTGAGGGGCCAATCTGTAGCAACGAATGAGCATGAGCAAAAAGCTGATCCACATGGGTGGAATTTGAAGTGGACATTTTGGTGGTTCAATTTTTGCATGAAATTTTTCATGTTAAAATTTTGAGGTGAACTTTGACTACGTGCAAATAACCTGTGTTGAAGCCTAGGTCCATGAAGGATGATGACTGCGCTGAGGTCGATAAGGAGAAACCGACTTTGAGTTGACGGCCCATCTTGAAACAGCAATGTGAAGCTTTGATGTTGGAAACATTTTGATGTTCAATTTGTCGATAATTCTGAAGTGAAATGTTGATGACATGCACTACCTGTGGTGAAGCCTAGGACCCATTGCGAGGATGATGCAAGCGCTGAGGTCGATAGGGAGAACCGACTTCGAGTTGAGGGCCATCTTGTAGTAATAAAAAAACAACGAATGAGCATGGAGCGCAAAGCTGGTCATACGGTGGAATCGCTCGCACCTGGCGTTTTCCGCCAACAGTCATGGTGACCAGGTCGAATGAGGAGAACGGACTTAACTGGTAAGATGAGTTTGAGGGCCAATCTTAATAGCAGCGAATGGCATGAGCCAAAGCTGGTGCCAAACGGGGTGAATCGCTCGCCCATGGCCTTTTCCCCCAAGGCCATGGTGAGAGGTTCAATAGGCGATGAGTGACACTGCTGTGTTAGCAGCGAATGTGAATTTGATGTGTAATTCTTGAGGTGGATATTTTGACGTGAAATTTTGAAAAGTTAATTTTGATGTTTAATTTTTGTCGTGAATTTGGAGGTGAAATGTTGAAGTGAAATGTTGATGAATTTGCAGAATGTCTACCTGTGTGAAGCCTAGGACGCATTGCAAAGGATGATGAACAGCGCTGAGGTCGATGAGGAGAACCGACTTCTGAGTTTGAGGGCCATCTTATAGCAGCGAATGAGGCATGAGCCCAAACTGATGCCCAAATACGGTGTGGAATCCGGCTCGCCCGTGGCGTTTTCACCAACCGGCCCCATGGTGACCAAGGTCATAGCGAACTCCACCGTCGACAATGAGGCCCCTGCGCACTTGCTGGCGTGGTCCGCCCCTTACACTGACATGGGCCAGCGCGACAGGACCCAGTGATGGGCATGACGTGAACCTGCCGTGGCCTGACCTGGCCTTGCATGGCCCATGGCTGCCGAGGACTGCAATGGAGAAGCGGCTCCCCAGGGAGGGCGTGGTCCACATCCACGTGCATAGTGGGTTGGAGGGTAGGGCAGCACTGTAGGGCGTATGCCTGGGGAAAGCGATTGTAAAAAACATTGGGAAGCAGAAGGGTAAGCGTCCTAAAAGCGGTGGTAAAAACATGGGGGTAGCCAGTGTAAAAGGCATGGGAATTGAAAACTGTAACGCCTTTGCCCATGGCAAATGTGTTTGAGGGTAGGGCAGCACTTGTAGGGCCGTTGCCCTGAGGGGAAGCGATGTAAAAAGAGGGGAATTTGAAAATGTTACGACTTGCCCAGGGGCATGGTGTTTTGAGAGGCAGCACTGTGGACAGCACTGGAGGGCGTTCCTGCAAAGATGATACAAGCAGAGGAAACAAGATGTAAACACATGGAAATTGGACCTGTTACCCTTGCACATGGGCATAAGGTTGTAAGGGTAGGGCAGCACTGTAGGGCGTATGCCCTGGGGAAAGCTGTGTGAAAACAATAAGAAGATAGGCTGGTGTAGCATGGGGTTAAGGGTGTTTAAGCATGGGAATGTGGAGCATTGTTATCGCCTTGCTCACGGGCATGATGTGAGAGGGTAGGGCTGCACTTTACGGCATACCTGTAAAGATGATACAAGCAGGGGATACATGGTGTAAAGCAGGGTTAGCGTGTAAAAAGCAAATGGGAATTGGACATTGTTAGCCTTGCTCAGGGCAAGATGTGAGAGGGAGGGCTGCACTTTACGGCCGTACCTGTAAACGTAGATACAAGCAGGGGATACATGGTGTAAAGCAGGGTTAAGCTGTGTAAAAGCATGGAATTGGACATTGTTACGCCTTGCTTTCACCGGGCAATGATGTGAGAGGGTAGGGCTGCACTTTACGGCATACCTGTTAAAGATGATACCAAGCAGGGGATTACATGGTGTAAAGCAGGGTAAGCTGTTGTAAAAGCATGGGAATTGGATATTGTTTACGCCTTGCTCACGGGCATGATGTAGAGGGTAGGGCCTTGCGCACTTTACGGCATACCTTGTAAGATGATACAAGCAGGGGATACATGTGTAAGCAGGGTTTAAGCTGTGTAAAGTATGGGAATTGGGACATTGTTACGCCTTGCTCACAGGCATGATGTGAGAGGGTAGGGCCTGCACTTACGGCATACTGTAAAGATGATAACAAGCAGGGGATACATGGGTGTAAAGCAGGGTTAAAGGCTGTGTAAAAGCATGGGGAATTGGATCATTGTTACGCCTTGCTCACGGGCATAGATGTGAGAGGGTAGGGCTGCAGCTTTAACGGCAATACCTGTAAAGATGATACAAAGCAGGGGAATACATGGTGGGTAAAGCAGGGTTAAGCTGTGTAAAAGCATGGGAGATTGGACATTGTTATGCCTTTGCTACGGGCATGATGTGAAGAGGGTAGGGCTGCCTTTAACGGTACCTGTAAAGATGAATTACAAGCAGGGATACATGGTGTAAAGCAGGGTTAAGCGTGAAAGCATGGGAATTGACATTGTTACGCCGCTTGCTCTACGGGCATGAATGTTGAGAGGGGTAGGGCTGCACTTTAACGGCAATACCTGTAAACGATATAACAGAGCAGGGGATACTGGTGTAAAGCAGGGTTAAGCTGTGTAAAAGCATGGGAATTGGAACATTGTTACGCTTTGCTGCACGGGCATGATGTTGAGAGGGTAGGGCCTGCACTTTACGGGCGTACCTGGTAGATGATACAAGCAGGGGATACATGGTGTAAAGCAGGGGTTTTAGCTGTGGTAAAAGCATGGGAATTGGACATTGTTACGCCTTGCTCACGGCATGAATGTGAGAGGGTAGGGCTTGCACTTTACGGCGTACCTGTAAAGATGATACAAGCAGGGGATACATGGTGTAAAAGCAGGGTTAAGCTGTGTAAAAGCATGGGAATTGGACATTGGTTTATGCCCTTGCTCACGGGCCATGATGTGAGAGGGGTAGGTGCTGACTTTACGGGGGGGAGTAAGATGAATACAAAGCAGGGGATACGATGGTGTAAAGCAGGATTAAGCTGTGTAAAAGCATGGGAATTGTTTAACATTGTTACGCCTTGCCTCACGGCATGATTTTGATGAGGGGTAGGGCTGCACTTACGGCATACCTGTGAAAGATGATACAAGCAGGGGGATACATGGTGTAAAGCAGGGTTAAGCTGTGTAAGCAGTGGGAATTGGACATTGTTTACCGCCTTGCCTCACGGCATGATGTGAGAGGGTAGGGCTGCACTTTACGGCTATACCTGTAAAGATGATACAAGCAGGAGATACATGGTGTAAAGCAGGTTAAGCTGGTGTAAAAGCAATGGGAATGGATATTGGTTACGCCTGCTCACGGGCAATGATGTAGAGGGTAATAGGGCTGGCCACTTGTAACGGCCATACCTGTAAAGATGAATACAAAGCAGGGATACATGGTGGTATAAGCAGGGTTAAGCTGTGTAAAGGCCATGGGATTGGATATTGTTACGTCCTTGCTCTACGGGCAATGATGTGAGAGGGTAGGGCTGCACTTTACGGCGTACCTGTAAAGGTGATACAAGCAGGGGATACATGGTGTAAAGCAGGGTTAAGCTGTGGAGTAAAAAGCAGGGAGATTGGACATTGTTTACGCCTTGCTCACGGCATGAATGTGAGAGGGTAAGGCTGCACTTTAACGCGTTACCTGTAAAGATGAATACCAAGCAGGGGATACATGGAGTAAAGCAGGGTTAAGCTGGGTGTAAAGCATGGGAATTGGACATTGTTACGCCTTGCTCACGGGCATGATGTGAGAGGGTAGGGCTGCACTTTACGGTATACCTGTAAAGATGATACAAGCAGGGGATTACGATGGTGTAGCAGGGTTTAACTGTGTAAAAGCATGGGAATGGACATTTTACGCCTTGCTCACGGGCATGATGGTGAGAGGGTAGGGCTGCACTTTACGGCATACCTCGTAAGATATACAAGCAGGGTACATGGTGTAAAAGGCAGGTTAAGCTGTGTAAAAGCAATGGGAATTGGTAACATTGTTGAGGCCTTTGCTGCACGGCCATGATGTGAGAGGGAGGGCTGCACTTTACGGCGTACCTGTAAAGATGAATACAACAGGGGATACATGGTGTAAAGCAAGTAATAAGCTGTGTAAAAGCATGGAATTGGACATTGTTACGCCTTGCTCACGGGCATGATGTGAGAGGGTAAGGGCTGGACTTTACGGCATACCTGTAAAGATATAGCAAGCAGGGGATAATGGTGTAAAGCAGGGTTAAGCTGTGTTAAAAGCATGGGAATTGGACATGTTACGCCTTGCTCACAGGGCCATGATCGGTGAGAGGGTAAGGCTGCACTTTACGGCAATACCTGTAAAGATGATACAAGCAGGGGATACATGCGTGTAAAAGCAGGGGTTAACTGTGTAAAAGCATGGGAATGGACATTGTTGTACGCTCTTGCTCACGGCATGATGTGAGAGGGTAGGGCTGCACTTTACGGCATACCCTGTAAAGATGATACAGCAGGGGATACATGGTGTAAGCAAGGTTAAGCCTGGTGTAAATAGCATGGGGAAAGATTTGGACTATTTGTTACGCCTTGCTCACAGGGGCATGATGGTTGGAGAGGGTAGGGCTGCAACTTTAACGGCATACCCTGCTAAAGATGATACAAGACAGGATACATGGTGTAAAGCAAGGTATACAGCTGTGGTAAAAGCAGGGAAATTGGATATGTGTTACGCCTTGCTCACGGCATGATGTGAGAGGGTAGGGCTGCACTTTACGGGCAACCTGGTCAAGATGATCACAACAGGGGAATACATGGTGAAAGGCAGGGTTAACGCTGTGTACAATGGGAATTGACATTGTTACGCCTTGCTCAGGGCATGATGTGAGAGGGTAGGGCTGCACTTTACGGGCATACCTGTAAAAGATGAACAAGAGGGGATACTGGTGTAAAGCAGGGTTAAGCTGTGTAAAAAGCATGGGAAATTGGATAATTGTTACGCCTTGCCTCACGGGCATGATGTGAGAGGGTAAGGCCTGCACTTTACGGCGTACCTGTAAAGATGATACAAGCAGGGGATACATGGTGTAAAAGCAGGGTTAAGCTGTGTAAAAGCATGGGAAATTGGACATTGTTACGCCTTGCTACGGGCATGATTGTGAGAGGGTAGGGGCTGCACTTTACGGCGTACCTGTAAAGACTAGATTACACAGCAGGGGATACATGGTGTAAAGCAGGGTTAAAGGCTGTTTTAAAAATGCAAGGGAATTGACATTGTTACGCCTTGCTCACGGGCATGGATGTGAGAGGGTGGGGCTGCACTTTACGGCATACCCTGTAAAGATTGATCAAGCGGGGAAAATTACATTGGTTATTTTTGTAAAGGGCGGGTTATGCTGTGGTAAAAATGGAGAATTGGGACATTGTTACGCCTTGCTCACGGCATGATGTGAGAGGGTAGGGCTGCACTTTACGGCGTACCTTAAGATGATACAAGCAGGGGATACATGGTGTTTAAGCAGGGTTAAGCTGTGTAAAAGCATGGAATTTGGGACATTGTACGCCTGCTTCACGGGCATGAATGTGAGAGGGTAGGGCTGCACTTTAACGGCGGTACCCTGTAAGATGATTACATAGCAGGGGGATACATGGTGTAAACAGGGTTAAGCTGTGTAAAAGCATGGGAATTGCAAACATTGTTACGCCTTGCTCCGGGCATGATGTGAAGAGGGTAGGGCTGCCAGCTTTACGGCATACCTGTAAAGATTATACAAGCAGGGGATACATGGTGTAAGCAGGGTTAAGCTTGTAAAAGCATGGGGAATTGGACCATTGTTTACGCCTTGCTTCACGGGCATGAATGTGGAGAGGTAGGGGCTGCACTTTACGGCGTACCTGTAAATGATGTATCAAGCAGGGGGATACATGGTGTAAAGCAGGGTTAAGCTTGGTAAAAGCATGGGAATTGGACATTGTTATGCTTGCTCACGGCCATAGATGTAAGGGTAGGGCTGCACTTTACGGTATAGCCTGTAAAGATAATACCAAGCAGGGATACATGGTGTAATGCAGGGTTAACTGTGTAAAAGGCATGGGAATTGGACATTGTTACGCCTTTGCTCACGGGCATGGAATGTAGAGGGTAGGGCTTGCACTTTACGGCATACCTGTAAACAAGATGATACAAGCAGGGGATACATGGTGTAATAGAGGGTTTAAGCTGTGTAAAAGCATGGGGAATTGGACATTGTTACGCCTTGCTCACGGGCATGATTTTGAGAGGCGTAGGGCTGCATCTTACGGCGTACCTGTAAAGATGAATACAAGGCCAGGGGATTACATGTGTAAAGCAGGGTTAAGCTGTGTAAAAGCAGGAATTGGAGCATTGTTACGCCTTGCTCACGGGCATGATGTGAGAGGGTAGGGGCTTGCACTCTTAGGCGCTACTGTAAAGAAATGATACACCAGCAAGGGGATACATGGTGTAAAGCAGGGTTAAGGCTTGTAAAAAGCATGGGAATTGGACATTGTTATGCCTTGCTCACGGGCATGATGTAGATAACTTTATCCGCTCACCACTGTAAAGATGCCTACAACAATAGTATTTACAAGCAGGGGAATACATGGTGTTAAACAGGAAGCGTGTGGAACAAAGCCATGGAAATTGGCATTGTTACGCCTTGCTCACGGGCATGATGTGAGAGGGTAGGGTTCACTTACGGCCATACCTGTAAAGATGATACAAGCAGGGGATACATGGTGGTAAAAGCAGGGTTTATCTTCGTCTAACAGTCAAGCTAGCAAGCTAACAACGGATGCAAGGATGGCACACCAGGTAGCACGAAGGATTCAGAGGTTAATGCCTTTATTACCAAGCACTATATCACTGCTTGTTATCACTCTTTGGAGCGAGATTGCGTAACCACCTACCCTCACACACATGGACCCCTAGGAGCAGGCGCTAACAATGTCCAATTACCCCATACTATGCTTTTACACAGCTTAACCATGACTTTACTAAACCATGTCATCCCTGCTTGTAATCCATCTTTAAGCAGGTAAATAAGAGTCCGTAAAGTGCAGCCCTACCCTCTCACATCATTGCACCGTGAGCAGGCATAAACAATGTCAATTCCCATGCTTTTACACAGCTTTAACCCTGCTTTTACACCATGTATCCTTCCCTTGCTTTGTAAATCATCTTCAAGGTAACGCGAACGTAAAAGTGAGCCCTACCCTCTCAACATCATGCCCGTGAGCAAGGCGTAACAATTGTCCCAATTCCCATGCTTTTACACAGCTTTAACCCTGCTTTAAGCCACCATGTAATCCCCTGCTGTATCATCTTTACAGGTACGCCGTAAAGTGCAGCCCTACCCTCATCACATCATGCCCGTGAGCAAGGCGATAACAATGTCCAATTCCCATGCTTTTACACAGCTTAACCCTGCTTTACACCATGTATCCCCTGCTTGTAATCATCTTAGAGGTATTGGCGTAAAGTGCAGCCTCTACCTCTCACATCATGCCCGTCGAGCAAGCGCGTAAACAAGATGTCCAAAATTTCCCATGCTTTTAACAGCTTTTAACCCCTTTACACCTGTATCCCTGCTTGTATCATCTTTACAGGTATAACCGTAAAGTGCAAGACCCTACCCTCTCACATCAATTGCCCGTGAAGCAAGGCATAACAATTGTTCCAATTCCCCATGTTTTTTACCAGCTTTAACCTGCTTTACGAACCATGTTCCCCTGCTTGTATCATCTTTACTAGGTACGCCGTTAAAGTGGCAGCCTTCTACTACTCACATTCATGCCCGTGAGCAAGGCGTAACAATGTTCCAATTCCGCATGCCTTTTCAACAGCTTACCTGCTTTACACCCATGAATCCCCTGCTTGTATATCTTTACAGGTAATCCGTAAATGCAGCCCTACCCTCTCAACATCATGCCGCGTGAGCAAGGCGTAACAATGCCTAAAGAAAACAATCCCATGCTTTTACACAGCTTAACCCTGCTTTACACCATGTATCCCCTGCTTGTTATCATTTACAGGTACCGCCGTAAGTGCAGCCCTACCCTCTCCATCATGCCCGTGAGCAAGGCGTAACAAATGGTCCCAATTCCCAGCTTTTTACACAGGCTTAACCCTGCCTTAATCACCATGTATCCCCTGCTTGTATCATCTTTACAGGTACGCCGTAAAGTGCAGCCCTACCTCTCAACTCATGCCGTGAGCAAGGGTAACAATGTTCAATTCCCATGCTGTTTACACAGCTTAACCCTGCTTTAACACCATGTATCCCCTGCTTGTTCATCTTTAAGGTTGCCGTAAAGTGCAGCACGCTACCTCGTCACATCATGGCCCGTGAGCAAGGCGTAACAATGTCCCAATTCCCCATGCTTTTAAACAGCTTAACCCTGCTTTACAACCATGTATCCCCTGCTTGTATCATCTTTACAGGTAGCCGTAAAGTGCGCCCTACCGGCTCTCACATCAATGCCCGTGAAGCAAGGCGTAACAATTGTCAATTTCCCATGCTTTTACACAGCTTTAACCCTGCTTTACACCATGTATCCCCTGCTTTGTATCATCTTTATACAGGTACGGCCGTAAAGTGCACCTTACCCTCTCACATATGGCCCGTGAAGCAAGCGTAACAATAATCCAATTCCCATGCTATTACACAGCTTACCCTGCTTTACAACCATGTATCCCCTGCCTGTATCATCTTTAAGGTATGGGCCGTAAATGCAGCCTACCCCTCTCCCACATCATGCCCGTGAGCAACGGCGTAACAATTGTCCAATTCCGCATCTTTTACACAGCTTAACCCTGCTTTTACACCATGTAAATCCCCTGCTTGTATCATCTTTACGGTATGCCGTAAGTGCAGCCCCTACCCTCTCACATCAGCCGGTGAGCAAGGCGTAACAATATCCAAATTCCCATGCTTTTACACAGCTTACCTTGGCTTTTACACCATGTATCCCTGCTTGTATTCACATCTTTACAGGTATGACCGTAAAGTGCGCCCTAAAACCTCTCACACATGCCCGTGAGCAAGGCGTAACATAATCCAATTTCCCAATGCTTTTACATACAGCTTAACCTTGCTTTACACCATGTATCCCCTGCTTGTAATCATCTTTACAGGTATGCCGTAAGTGCAGCCCTACCCTCTCACATCATGCCCCCGTGAGCAAGGCGTAACAATGTCCAAAAATTCCCATGCCTTTACACAGCTTAACCCTGCTTTACACATGTATCCCTGCTTGTATCATCTTACAGGTATGCCCGTAAAGTGCAGCACTTACCCTCTCACATCATCCCGTGAGCAGGGCGTAACAATGTCCAATTCCAATGGGCTTTTAACAGCTTACCCTGCTTTAAACACCATTTATCCCACTGCTTGTTATCATCTTTACAGGTATGCCGTAAATGCAGCCCTACCTCTCCATCATGCCGTGAGCCAAGGGTAACAAATGTACCAATTCCCATGCTTTTACACACATAGGCTTAACCCTGCTTATACACATGTATCCCCTGCTTGTATCGATCTTACAGGTAACGACCGGTAAAGTGAACCCCTACCCTCAATCAACATCATGCCCGTGAAGCAAGGCGATACAATGTCCAATTCCATGCTTTTACACAGCTTTAACCCTCTTTTACACAATGTATCCCCTGCTTTGTATTATCATCTTTACGGGTAGGTACGCGTAAAGTGCAGCCCTACCCTCCATCACATCATGCCCCGTAGAGCAAGGCGTAACAAAGTCCAATTCCCATGCTTTTACACAGCTTAACCCTGCTTTACACCATGTATCCCCTGCTTGTATCATCTTTACAGGTATGCCGTAAAGTGCAGCCCTACCCTCTCACATCATGCCCGTGAGCAAGGCGTAACAATGTCCAATTCCCATGCTTTTACACAGCTTAACCCTGCTTTACACCATGTATCCCCTGCTTGTATCATCTTTACAGGTACGCCGTAAAGTGCAGCCCTACCCTCTCACATCATGCCCGTGAGCAAGGCGTAAACAATGTCCAATTCCCATGCTTTTACACAGCTTAACCCTGCTTTACACCATGTATCCCCTGCTTGTATCATCTTTACAGGTACGCCGTAAAGTGCAGCCCTACCCTCTCACATCATGCCCGTGAGCAAGGCGTAACAAATGTCGCAATCCATGCTTTTACAACAGTTAACCCTGCTTTACACCATGTATCCCCTGCTTGTATCATCTTTACAGGTATGCCGTAAAGTGCAGCCCTACCCTCTCACATCATGCCCGTGAGCAAGGCGTAACAATATCCAATTCCCATGCTTTTACACAGCTTAACCCTGCTTTACACCATGTATCCCCTGCTTGTATCATCTTTACAGGTATGCCGTAAAGTGCAGCCCTACCCTCTCACATCATGCCCGTGAGCAAGGCGTAACAATGCAATCCAATCCCGCATGATATTTACACAGCTTAACCCTGCTTTTACACCATGTATCCCCTGCTTGTAATTCATCTTTACAGGTATGCCGTTAAAGTGCAGCCCTAACTCGTCACATCATGCCCGTGAGCAAGGCGTAACAATGTCCAATTCCATTGCTTTACACAGCTTAACCTGCTTTACACCATGTATCCCCTGCTTGTATCATCTTACAGGTAATGCTAAAAGTGCAGCCCTACCCTCTCATACAGGTCATGCCCGTGAGCAAGGCATAACAATGTGCCAATTCCATGCTTTTACAAGCTTAACCCTGCTTTATGCCCATGTTCCCCTGCTTGTATCATCATCGTTACAGGTACGCCGTAAAGTGCAGGCCCTATCGCCTCTCACATCATGCCCGTGAAGCAAGGGGTGTAACAATGTCCAATTCCATGGCTTTTACACAGCTTAACCCTGCTTAACAAACGCATGTATCTCCCTGCTTTGTATCATTTTACAGGTACGCCGTAAAGTGCAGCCCTACCCTCTCACATCATGCCCGGAGCAAGCGTAACATGTCCAATTCCCATGCTTTTACACAGCTTAACCCTGTCTTTACACCATGTATCCCCTGCCTTGTATCATCTTTAAGGTATGCCGTAAAGTGCAGCCCTACTTCTCTCACATCAATCCCCAGTGACAAGGGCGTAACAATGTCCACAATTCCCATGCTTTTTACACAGCTTAACCCTGCTTTTACACCATGTATCCTCCTGCTTGTATCATCTTTACAGGTATACGTAAAGTGGCCCCCCTCTCACATCATGCCCGTGAGCAAGGCATACAATGTCCAATTCCCCATGCTTTTAAAACACAGCTTTAACCCTGCTTTACACATGGTATCCCTGCTTGTGATCATCTTTACAGGTATGCCGTAAAGTGCAGCCCCTACCCTCTCACATCATGCTTTCGTGAGCAAGGCGTAACAATGTCGCAATTACCATGTTTTACACAGCTTAACCCTGCTTTAACACCATGTATCCCTCTGCTTGTATCATCTTTAAGGTATGCGTAAAGTGCAGCCCTACCCTCTCACATCATGCCTGTGAGCAAGGCGTAACAATGTCCAATTCCCATGCTTTTTACACAGCTTAACCCTGCTTTACCATGTATCCCCTGCTTGTATCATCTTGTACAGGTACGTAAAGTGCAGCCCTAACATGCTGTGTATAACAATGGTCTCCCATGCTTTGTTACACGCTAACCCTGCTCTTTACCATGTAATGTATTGCGTAAAGTGCAGCCTGCTTGTACCTCTCACATCATGCCCCGTAACAAGAGCTTTACACCAACCCCTCTGCGTCTTACAACAATATCGCAATCCATGCTTTTACACAGCTTAACCCTGCTTTTTACACCATGTATCCCCTGCTTGTATCATCTTTACAGGTATGCCGTAAAGTGCAGCCCTACCCTCTCACATCATGCCCGTGAGCAAGGCGTAACAATGTCCAATTCCCATGCTTTTACACAGCTTAACCCTGCTTTACACCATGTATCCCCTGCTTGTATCATCTTTACAGGTACGCCGTAAAGTGCAGCCCTACCCTCTCACATCATGCCCGTGAGCAAGGCGTAACAATGTCCAATTCCCATGCTTTTACACGGCTTAACCCTGCTTTACACCATGTATCCCCTGCTTGTATCATCTTTACAGGTATGCCGTAAAGTGCAGCCCTACCCTCTCACATCATGCCGTGAAGCAAGCGTAACAATGTCCAATTCCCATGCTTCAACACCGCTTAACCCCATGCTTTTACACCGCCTATCTTCTTGTTTTCACACAGCTTTCCCCCAGGGCATACGCCCTACAGTGCTGCCCTACCTTCAAACCTTATGCCCATGTGCAAGGCGTAACAAGGTCCAATTTCCATGTGTTTACATCTTGTTTCCTCTGCTTGTATCATCTTTGCAGGAACGCCCTCCAGTGCTGTCCTACAGTGCTGCCCTACCCTCAAACACCATGCCCCTGGGCAAGTCGTAACAATTTTCAATTCCCCTCTTTTTACAATCGCTTCCCTCAGGCATACGCCCTACAGTGCTGCCCTACCCTCAAACACTATGCCCATGGGCAAGGCGTTACAGTTTTCAATTCCCATGCTTTTACACTGCTTACCCCCATGTTTTTACAAAAACCGCTTTTAGACCGCTTACCTGCTTTCCCATGTTTTTACATCGCTTTCCCCCAGGGCATACGCCCTACAGTGCTGCCCTACCCTCCAACACTATGCACGTGGATGTGGACCACGCCCTCCCTGGGAGCCGCTTCTCCATGCAGTCCTCGGCAGCCATGGGCCATGCAAGGGCCAGGTCAGGCCACGGCAGGTTCACGTCATGCCATCACTGGGTCCTGTCAGCGCTGGCCCATGTCAGTGTAAGGGCGACACGCCAGCAAGTGCGCAGGGGCCTCATGTCGACGGTGGAGTTCGCTATTGACCTGGTCACCATGGCCGTTGGTGGAAAACGCCACGGGCGAGCGATTCCACCCGTATGGCATCAGCTTTGGCTCATGCTCATTCGCTGCTATAAGATGGCCCTCAACTCGAAGTCGGTTCTCCTCATCGACCTCAGCGCTGTCATCATCCTTGCAATGGTCCTAGGCTTCACACAGGTAGAGCATTTTGTCAAATTTTCACCTCAAATTTTCACTTCAACATTTCACCTCAAATTTCACGACAAAATTAAACATCAAAATTAAACTTCAAAATTTCACGTCAAAATATCCACCTCAAAATTACACATCAAACTTTCACATTCGCTGCTACAACATGGCAGTGTCACTCATCGCTATTGACCTCGTCACCATGGCCGTTGGTGGAAAAGGCCATGGGCGAGCGATTCCACCCGTTTGGCACCAGCTTTGGCTCATGCTCATTCGCTGCTATAAGATGGCCCTCAACTCATCTACCAGTTAAGTCCGTTCTCCTCATCGACCTGGTCACCATGACTGTTGGCGGAAAACGCCACGGGCGAGCGATTCCACCCGTATGGCACCAGCTTTGGCTCATGCTCATTCGTTGCTACAAGATGGCCCTCAACTCGAAGTCGGTTCTCCTCATCGACCTCAGCGCTGTCATCATCCTCGCAATGGTCCTAGGCTTCACACAGGTAGTGCATGTCATCAACATTTCACTTCAGAATTATCGACAAAATTGAACATCAAAATGTCCACATCAAAGCTTCACATTGCTGTTTCAAGATGGCCGTCAACTCAAAGTCGGTTCTCCTTATCGACCTCAGCGCAGTCATCATCCTTGCTATGGACCTAGGCTTCACACAGGTAGTGCACGTCGTCAAATGTTCACCTCAAAATTTAACATGAAAATTTCATGCAAAATTGAACACCAAAATGTCCACCTTCAAATTCCACCCATGTGGCATCAGCTTTGGCTCATGCTCATTCGTTGCTACAAGATGGCCCTCAACTCGAAGTCGGTTCTCTTCATCGACCTCAGCGCAACAGTCCTAGGCTTCACGCAGGTTGTGCATTTCGTCAAATTTTCACCTCCAAATTTCCAACTCCAAATTTATTTAACATTATCGAAATCTATCAAACGTTAACAAGAAAATGTAAAAATTGCACAATTTCAGCGTCAAAATGTTCACCTTCAAATACCACATCAAAGTTCTACCTTCGCTGCTACAGCATGGCCCTCATTGCTAACGACCTGGTCACCATGGCCGTTGGAGGAAAACGCCACGGTCGAGCGATTCCACCAGTATGGCACTAGCTATGGCTCATGTTGATTCACTGCAACAAGATGGCCCTCAACTCAAAGTCGCTTCTCCTCATCGACCTCAGTGCAATGGTGCTAGGCTTCAAGTAGACAGTGCATATCGGCAAAATTTCACCTCAAAATATGACATTAAAATGTTCACCTTCGAATTCCACCAGTATAGCACCAGCTATGGCTCATGCTGATTCGTTGTCACAAGATCGCCCTCAACTCGCAGTCGGTTCTCCTCATCAACCTCAGCGCTGTCATCATTCTTACCTCCAAAATTTTTCATCTCAAAATTTCACCTCAAATTTCCCCAAACTTGGTAGGCAGACGAAGGAGGCAAGAACTAACTATTGCTGCTCCTTACTTTTTCCCAGGGCCAAGTCCAAGCCATGGAGCGAATACACAGCGTTGCTACCAATTTCACATCAAAAAAATTCTCAACACAATTTCATGTCAACTTTGGTAGGCAGACGAAGGAGGCAAAAACTAATTATTGCTGTTCCTGGGCTGTTCTTACTTTTTCCCAGGGCCAAGTCCAAGCCATGGAGCGAATACCCAGTGTGGCTGCCAACACGGTGTTAGCTTTCGCCTTGTTCTGCACCACCACTGGGCTGCGCACCTTTGGGCGGGGCCATGAGATTCTTCTACAGAGGGAGGTGTTTGGTGGCCAGCACACTATCTCCTTTGCGGTTGCTTGGTGGGTACTGGTTCATGGTTTCAAACTCCCGTGTACTTTACACTGCTCACCCCCCCTGTAAATCCATCTAAGCACTAAGCCCACCCCCACACATCCCACCTCCCCCCCCACCACTACAACCTGGCCTAAAGAAATCTGAAATTAACAGTGTTTCTTAAAAACAAAATTGGTCATGAACAAGTCCCCCTCCCAGGGTCTGTTTGCCTGCCTGTCTGTTAGCTTGTCTGTCTGTTTGTCTGTTTGCCTGTCTATCTGTTTGCTTGTCTGCCTGTCTGTCTGTTTGCCTGTCTGTCTGTCTGTCTGTCTGCCTGCCTGTCTGTCTGTCTGCCTGCCTGTCTGTCTGTCTGTCTGTCTGTCTGTCTGTCTGTCTGTCTGTTCGTCTGTCTATCTGTCTATCTGTCTGTCTGTCTGTCTGTCTGTCTGCCTGCCCGTCTGCCTGTCTGTCTGTCTGTCCATCTATCCGTCTATCTGTACAACTCTCACATCTCTCGGTGTATCTTCATATCTCATGTCTCTCAAACACTCTTTCTTTCTACATAGGCAATTACTACATAGCTGTTTCTCTTTCCTTGTGCTAAAAAAAACCTGGTGGGGTGTGGTTTTGCCTGGTGGGGCCAGGTGAGGCGTGGTATTAAGGGAACCGCCCCCTGTGCTAAAGACTCAACCTCTCGAATAATTTACCGTATCAAGAAATACAAAAACGACTGCAACCTCTCAAGGGGGCCTAGACACCACTGTTGTTTCCCGACGACGCGTTACCACTGCGTTGCCATTCCATTTTGCATGGTGACGCATGGGTTTGGCACTGCCACCTTACCCCCCCATGCGATGGCTACGAAATTAGGCTTGAGTATCCCAAGTAGCTACTCTACCTGGCCTACACAAATCTGAAATAATAAAAACTGCTAAACACGCGGGGCTCACAATCACGATGCTCTTTCCTGTAATGATAACGCCTGGTGGAGCTGGTGTTAAGGGAACTTGTCGTACGCGGGTAGAGAGCGGTCTTCTACCTCAACTGGACAAGCTACCATCGCGGTTGACAACGACCTGCAACGCTAAGAGCGACCGTAGGGGGAATCGAACCCCCGACTCTTCGTCCTCAGAGTGATTCGGTCTACCACTAGACCAATGTATATCACTGAAAGGGCCTTCTTTCCTGTAATACAGCCTAACCTTCAAAGACATCAAATCCCTCGTCGCTACTAGAAGACCCTCTTTCTGAAACGAAAAAAACTCATCGCTACCAGAACACCTCCTTTCAAGGAACCAAATCCCTCATCACTACCAGAAGACCCCCTTTCAAGACACCAAATCCCTAATTGCTACAAGAAGACCCCCCTAAAAAAGACACCAAATCCCTCATCACTACCAGGAGACCCCCTTTTTCAAACCCCCTTTCTGAAAGAAATCTCTGCTCTTTTCTAAATGCAGCATGATATGGGACTCCATCAGCATCGTGCTCTTCTCCTCCCTCTACACCTCGTTCTACTTCTTCTTCACGCTATTCCACGCACCCTTTGGCATCTACGTCGGCGTCATGTGCTGTGTTGCATGGTGAGTTTAATTTGGTTTGGTAAGATTACACGGTCCACCATTGCTACTTCTTCTTCTACACACTATTCCACGCTCCCTTTGCCATCTGCCTCAGCGTCATGCGCTGTGTTGCATGGTGAGTTTGGTTTGGTTTAGTTTGGTAAGATTACACGATCCACCATTGCTACTTCTTCTTCTACACACTATTCCACGCTCCCTTTGCCATCTGCCTCGGCGTCATGCGCTGTGTTGCATGGTGAGTTTGGTTTGGTTTAGTTTGGTAAGATTACACGATCCACCATTGCTACTTCTTCTTCTACACACTATTCCACGCACCCTTTGCCATCTGCCTCGGCGTCATGTCCTGTGTTGCATGGTGAGTTTGGTTTGGTTTTATTTGGTTTGGTTAGATTTCACGATCCACCTCTTTCTACTTCTTCTTAACACTATTCCAAGCACCCTTTGGCATCTGCCTCGGCGTCATGTGCTGTGTTGCTTGATGAGTTTGGTTTGGTTTGGTTTGGTTTGATCACACGATCCATAATTGCTACTTCTTATTCAATCTGTCCCACGCTCCTTTTGCGATCTACTTCGGCGTCATGTGCTGGGTTGCATAATGAGTTTGGTTTGGTTTGGTTTGATTTGGTTTGGTTTGGTTAGATTTCACGATCTACCTCTTTCTACTTCTTCTTAACGCTACGCTATGCTCCCTTTGGCATCTACGTCGGCGTCATGTGCTGTATTGCATGGCGACTATGGTTTGGTTTGCGCGTCTTATTATGGGGTCTTCGGCACCGTTTTATTCAGCTTGGAAGAGTGTTTGTTTGGTAGGGTGCATGCGGATGTATATTTGAAAATACGCCCTTCAAGTTTGGCCTGACATTTGTATATTTATTTGAAAGTACACCCTTTCAGTCTGGCTCGACTTTTGTATTTTATTTGAAAATACACCCTTTCAGTTTGGCTTGACATTTGTATATTTATTTGGGAAGGCACCCTTTCAGTTTGGCTTGACATTTGTATATTTATTTGGGAAGGCACCCTTTCAGTTTGGCTTGACATTTGTATATTTATTTGGGAAGGCACCCTTTCAGTTTGGCTTGACATTTGTATATTTATTTGAAAATACACCCTTTCAGTTTGGCTTGACATTTGTATATTTATTTGAAAATACACCCTTTCAGTTTGGCTTGAACTGACCTAATGGCCATATGGACCATGCTTACAATCAATCCATTGATTAAATGGTATACCAGCTTTCAGGCTGCTCACCCTCAATCAGGGTATTTCAAATGGCCAAATTGGCCAGCGCTTTAGCGCACTTGAAAAACAAAAACTGCGTTTTGTACAAGGGGGGGGCAAAACAAAAGGGAAAGACCCATCCCCAAAAAGTGCTGAGGCACCATTCCGCAGACCCCCCCCCCTCCGGCTCCGGAACCCACTGTACAGTCACTATCTCAGCCACCACTCAGTGTAATGGTGTCGAATTAGGCTCATTTAACAGGGTTTTCAAAGGCCTATCCATTGAGGTTGGTCTAGAGACCATTGGGAATGTTTGAAACATAGAAAATCAATCAGGCATTAAATAATCAGCCAAGCACGCAAGAGAATTCTGATAGTGCCCTAAGTTTCCGTGGTCGACGCTAAGCAATTATTTACCGCACTGGTCGCAGGTAGTGCCCTTTGAGTGTGGGTCCATCGAATAACATCAACTAGCACTAGCCACCAGAACAAAATCAGACGCACAGTGACGGGAAGGGAAAAAGAAGAATGAGCTCTCGCTCTGTACGTTGTTGTACACATGTTGGTGAGGGCGTTGTGTGTGGAGAGAGAGAGAGAGAGAGAGAGAGAGAGAGAGAGAGAGAGAGAGAGAGAGAGAGAGACTGGATCCCCCCCCACCCCCACCCCATATGCCCTGGGCAAAATATGTGGTGGGTCTCTCCCCCAATAGCATTTTTGGACTGGTACTTAGTAGAGGAACACCCTAGTTCCACTCCCATGTCATTCTGAGGGCTAGAAAAAAAATGCCCTGGAAAGCAGGGGGGCGCTAAAAAGTTGCTCATGTACCGCACGTTGGAAATGGGGTCTAAAGAGGTCGTAAGCCCCGAAACCATCAAAAAAAAGTCGAAAAAGTGCCCGGGAGGAGGTAGATATCGACCCTCAAAAGGGGGGGGGGGGGGGGGGAGGGGGTCCGGCCGCTTTCAGAAATTTCCTCTGGTGAAAACTGTTAGATGCCAAAACTTCCTCAGCACTCGGTCTCTGATTAAGTTAAGTAGACCTACGAAACAAGCTCGACGAGATCTTTCCGAATCCGCGGTTATTTCCGACAAATGTGGAGGCGCGGTCACCTAGATCCAAGTCGAGGCACCTGGTGACCTGGCAGATCCTCGTACATGGGTCGAGCCGGTTTCGGAAATATCTCCGTAACTTCCTCACCAGACGGAATCTGACGAAGTTAAGCATACCTATGAAACTGGTTTGACGATGGCATTCCGATTTCCGAATCCGCGCTTGTTTTCGAGAACGAGTAAATATGTCGAGGTGGTGCTCGAGTAGTGACTAGTGACCTCCACAGGATCTAAGTACACCAAGTATGAAAGTTGGGCCAAACCAGCAACTCAGAATTTCCTCCCCAAACTTTTTGGGTACATGAGGGTACTTGGGCATGAAACATAGGCTTAACATCACCTTCAAATTCTGAAACACCAAAACTTGTTGGCTCAGCTCAGAATCAGGGCTAGGAAAGGGTGCTTGGCTGCTTGCTTGACCATGTTGTCAAACTTTGATCAAACCCAAATGTAAGACCACAAATGGATAGAGCACGTCGAGAGGATCACTGTAGACCCTACTTTGACCCCTAATTATAATTTTCTGTAGAAGATATGGGCCTTTGGGGGGGGTAGGGGGGGGGTAAGGCAGATTACAAAAACTTCCGACGTAGGTATATGAAAAAAACTTCCTCGCGACCCCCTGCTGGAAAGTACCTAATTTTTTGAAAATGTCAGATTTTTTCCTGACCCCCCCCCACCCCCCCCCCCCTCCCCCGCGGCCCCAAACTTAGGAGGACCGTTACTTTTTTTCTACTGGGCCAAATCAAGAATTAAAACCGGATTCTTCATCCTCTCTATGATATCTACAAAGTTGGACGATTGGGTTATTTTTGTTAGAAGTTGCCCCCCCACCCTGGTTTTGTAGTGCAAAAAGCGCAAAAATTGCTTGCAGCGCCCACAAGGGGTTGCAAAAAACTGCGCTTAGAGCGCAGAGAGGGTCAAAAAGTCAGCGCTCAAAAGCGCAAAAGCACGCGCTTTGAATTACCCTGCCGTCAGTGCGCTGGTTTAATTGGTAAGTGTTGAAAGTGTTGATGTTGGTGGTGGGTGGTGTGGGGTAAGTGTTGATGTTGGTGGTGGGTGGTGGTGGTGGTAAGTGTTGATGGTGGTGGGTGGTGGTGGTGGTAAGTGTTGATGTGGTGGTGGGTGGTGGTGGTGGTGGGAAGTGTTGATGTTGGTGGTGGGGTGGTGGTGGTGGGGAAGTGTTGAGTGGTGGGTGGTGGTGGTGGTGGTAAGTGTTGATGTTGGTGGTGGGTGTGGTGGTGGTAAGTGTTGATGTTGTGGTGGGTGGTGGTGGTGGTGGTAAGTGTTGATGTTGGTGGTGGGTGGTGGTGGGTGGTGGTAAGTGTTGAATGTTGGTGGTGTGGTGGTGGTGGTGGTAAGTGTTGATGGTGTGTGGTGGTGGTGGTGGTGGTGGTAAGTGTTGATGTTTGGTGGTGGGTGGTGGGTGGTGGTGGTAAGTGTTGTTGTTGGTGGTGGGTGGTGGTGGTGGTAAGTGTTGATGTTGGTGGTGGGTGGTGGTGGTGGTAAGTGTTGATGTTGGTGGTGGGTGGTGGTGGTGGTGGTAAGTGTTGATGTTGGTGGTGGTGGTGGTAAGTGTTGATGTTGGTGGTGGGTGGTGGTGGTGGTGGTATGTGGTGTTAGCGATTTGGGTTTGTCTTTGGGTCTTACCAGCTATTAGGCTGCCCGTAGAGGCGGTCCATGAGAGTCATCTTGGGAGAGACAGACCTGTAGGGTGGGTGGGTGGGTGTGTGGGTGTGTAGGTAGGCATGTGAGAGAGAGAGAGTGGGTGGGTGGGGTGAGTGTGTGTCATACCAGCTACCAGGCTGCTCACCGTCAGTTAGCAGCAGTGCACCCTCAACCTCCTGGCCCCCTCAACCTCACACCTCATAATAAGGCGTACCGTTTATTTAGTTAGTTAGTTAGTTAGTTAGTTATTCATTTATTTATTTATTTATGTGTATGCATGTATGTATGTATGTATGTGTGGTTTACCTCTTTTACACTAATGCATTGCACTCACATGTTGCACTTTTGTACTGCCATGCTGCACTATTGTACTGGCATGTTGCACTACTGTACTGCCATGTTGCACTATTGCACTCACATGTTGCACTATTGTACTGCTATGTTGCACAGGCACACATACTGTGTGGTTGATTTATTTTTTACTGATGCATTGTACTGCCATGTTGTACAGGTACACGTATGGCGTGGTCTACCTCTTTTGTACTGCCTTTGGAGAGAGCATAGGCTTCAGAGCGGCCTTTGTTTTCACATTGCTATTTGGAGGTAAATGGCTGTCACTGTGTGTGTGTGTGTGAGAGAGAGAGAGAGAGAGTGGGGGTGGGGTGGGTGTGGGTGGGGTGGGGGGGGGGGGAGGGGGCATACTAGGGGGGGGGCGTGTGTGTGTCACTCTTTTCATATTGCTATTTGGTGGTAAATTGCTTTCACTGTGTGTGTGTGTGAGAGGGGGGGAGTGGGGGGAATACTAAGGGGGGGGACATGTGTGTGTGTGTGATGGGGATGTGTGTGTGTGTTTTTCACATTGCTATTTGGAGGTAAATGGTTGTCACTGTGTTGTGTGTGTGAGGGGGGAGTGGGGGCGAATACTAAGGGGGGGACGTGTGTGTGTGATGGGGATGTGTGTGTGTTTTCACATTGCTTTTTGGAGGTAAATGGCTGTCACTGTGTGTGTGTGTGTGTGTGTGAGGGGGGAGTGGGGGCGAATACTAAGGGGGGGACGTGTGTGTGTGTGATGGGGATGTGTGTGTGTGTGTGTGTGAGGGGGGGGGAGTGGGAGGGGATACTAAGGGAGGGGACATGTGTGTGTTTTCACATTTCTATTTGGAGGTAAATGGCTGTCACTGTGTGTGTGTGTTTGGGTGTGAGGGGGGGGGGGGGGGGGGGGGGGGGGGGGGGGGGCATACTAAGGGGGGGGGCGTGTGTGTATGTGTGTCACTCTTATAAAGGGATGTGACTAGAAGAGCGGGATTCAGAGGGTAGAGGAGGAGGTGGTGATGGTGTCGGTGGTGGTAATGGTGGTGGTGGTAATGGTGACGGTGGTGGTGATGGTGGTGGTGGTAGTAGCAGCAGTGGTAATGGTGGTGGTAATGGTAATGGTGTCGGTGGTGGTAATGGTGGTAATGGTGGTGGTGATAATGGTGGTGATGGTCGTAATGGTGGTGGCAATGGTAATGGTGTCGGTGGTGGTAATGGTGGTGGTGGTGGTAATAATGTCGGTGGTGGTAATGGTGGTGGTGATGGTGGTAATGGTGGTGGTAATGGTAATGGTGTCGGTGGTGGTAATGGTGGTGGTGGTGGTAATGGTGTCGGTGGTGGTAATGGTAATGGTGTCGGTGGTGGTAATGGTAATGGTGTCGGTGGTGGTAATGGTGGTGGTGATGGTGGTAGTGATGATAAAGCATGCTGCCCGCTGCTTAAGTTAAGCTGTGAAAACAAGTCCTAGCATCGCAAGTGACGTGATAAAATGGTGGAGAGTATTGGCATCGGAATCTAGCGGACCGAAGCCAGTTAGTTAGGAGACAGTTGGCTGAAATGTCAAGCTTCGTCTCGGTTGTCGGTCAGTCAAACAGACAACGGGGTGGCCCTGGGGGCTCCCGCCCCCCAGAAGGGGGGGCTCCGCCAAAAACAAGACCTTGACCAATGTGAGTTGTGGTTGTGGTGGTGATGATAGATCATGCTATCCGCTCGGTAAATCAAGCTGTGAAAAAAATAAGCCCTAAAACACTAGAACACTAAAACACTAGACCGTACACCCTAATCTGTAATCCCCACCAGCACCTCAGATCCACTCTGTCTGTTGTTAGGTTGCTCTTGCACTGCTTGCTCACTGTTCAACCCTTGGAATGAACCCTAAACCCTAACCCTAAACCCTAAACCCTAAATCCTAAACCCATGCAACAAACAGGTGCTGTCAATGGTGTGGATCCATATCCTGCCTTCATCAAGGCAAACCACAACTACTTGATGCTAGGTTGCTCTTGCAATGCTTGCTCACTGTGCTCACTGTGCTCATTGTTCAAACCTTGGACTGAACCCTAAACCCTGAACCCTAAACCCATGCAACATACAGGTGCTATCAATGGTGTGGACCCGTATCCTGCCTTCATCAAGGCAAACCACAACTACTTGATGCAGTGGTTGGCAGCTATCAGTTATTCCAGGTCGGTGTTGGTGCACTTTGGGGTATCTGTCAATGTACCAGTATTAGTGAAGTAGCGGTATTAGTGATGTACCTGTATGTAGCGGTATTAGTAATGTACCGGTATTAGTAACGTTAATGCCTGGTGGGTGCACTTGGGGGTATCTGTTGATGTACCTGTATTAGTAATGTACCGGTATTAGTAACGTTAATGCCTGGTGGGTGCACTTTGGGGTATCTGTTGATGTACCTGTATTAGTATTGTACCGGTATTAGTAACGTCAATGCCTGGTGGGTGCACTTTCGGGTATCTGTTGATGTAGCTGTATTAGTAATGTACCGGTATTAGTAACGTCAATGCCTGGTGAGTGCACTTTGGGGTATCTGTTGATGTAGCTGTATTAGTAATGTACCGGTATTAGTAACGTCAATGCCTGGTGGGTGCACTTTGGGGTATCTGTTGATGTAGCTGTATTAGTAATGTACCAGTATTAGTAACGTCAATGCCTGGTGGGTGCACTTTGGGGTATCTGTTGATGTAGCGGTATTAGTAATGTACCGGTATTAGTAACGTTAATGCCTGGTGGGTGCACTTTGGGGTATCTGTTGATGTAGTGGTATTAGTAATGTACCGGTATTAGTAACGTTAATGTCTGTAGGGTGCACTTTGGGGTATCTGTTGATGTAGTGGTATTAGTAATGTACCGGTATTAGTAACGTTAATGCCTGGTGGGTGCACTTTGGGGTATCTGTTGACGTCCATAGAGTGGTGGCACTGTACATTACATGTTTTAATGTTTAAACTACATGAAATTGCGTGCGCGTCAACATCAGTGTGCGCTACTATGCTAGTGTGGGTCCAAGGGTTGCACTTCTGCATAGGATGAAAAAGTAACGTTAATGCCTGGTGGGGTGTTGTATTAAGGGAGCCCTATCTTACGGCTGTAGAGAACAGGCTGCTACTTTACCTGGACAGTGCTACCATGGTGGTTGACAGCGACCACCAGCACTAAAGCGCACCCGTATGGATTCAAACCCAGCACCTTCATCGCTTCAACGAGTTCAATCGTTGAACCATTCGTCGAAACGGGATACTTTGGGGTTTACGTTAATGCAGAAGCTCTAAGCTGCACAAAGAATATACTGCCTTCTGTACCAGCATTCTTGCCACACGTCGCATGAAGGAGTCCCTACCGCCTGGAGGGTGACACTTACTATGTCTGCCATGGTCACTTTCCCCAGCTGCGGCGTTCAGAAGGGTCCCCTTCACACCATGCCTCTCGTGGCGTTATCTTTTTTTGTTAATGCCCATTTACATTTATCTACATGCAGTACGTACATGATCCGTACATCAAGTGCGTACATGATCAGTATATCGAGCGCGTACATGATCCATACATCGAGCGTGTATATAATCCGTACATTGAGCGTACATGATCCGTACATCAAGCGCGCACATGATACGTACATCGAGTGCGTACATGATCCGTACATCAAGCGCGTACATGATCTGTACATTGAGCGTACATGATCCGTACATCAAGTGTGTATATGATCTGCACTCCAGTAATCCCGCTAGAGGATTGTGGATAATTCGTCCATGTCAGTCCAGAGTGCCTAGATTCATCCCTGAGAATGTGCGCCCCCATGTTACTTCCATATTCCCCCTTGACATCGTCAAGCCGCGGGCACATTTGGAGTTCGATAGGGCTCCAGGATTATGTAACCATCATCAGCAGCAGCAGCAGCAGCAGCACCACCATCATAATCATCCACCCATGACGCACCTAAACCAATCCCCCCCACACACACACCCGCCCACACCCACACACACACAAAAGACAATATCCCCCAATGTGGGTGGAGTCCAATGTGCCGCTATTCATCCCTGAGGATACTTACTCCCATGTACCTTGTAATCCCCATGAAGTGGGATATGGACCAGTGGCTGGGTCCCCATCACCACCATCCCACTCCCATGTACCTTGTAATCCCTGTGAAGTGGGACATGGACCAGTGGCTGGGTCCCCATCACCACCATCCCACCCCCATGTACCTTGTAATCCACCCAGGTGGTCAGTGGAGGCATTGTTCCTCGCTTCGGCTCCAATGGACCAGCCCAACTCGCTGCTTACCTTGAAAGCCATATCAGGTGAGCTACTTGAACTTGAACTTGAACTTGAGATTGAACTTGAACTTGAACATGTGCTTGAACTTGAGCTTGAACTGAAGCTTGAACATGAACTTGAGCTTGAACTTGAACTTGAGCTCGAACATGAACTTGAACTTGAGCTTGAACATGAACTTGAACATGAACTTGAGCTTGACCATGAACTTGAACTTGAGCTTGAACATGAACTTGAACTAAAACTTGAGCTTGAACTTGAACTTGTACTTGAACTTGACCTTGAACATGAACTTGAGCTTGAACTTGAACTTGAACTTGAACTTGAGCTTGAACATGAACTTAAACTTGAGCTTGAACTTGAACTTGTACTTGAACTTGACCTTGAACATGAACTTGAGCTTGAACTTGAGCTTGAACTTGAACTTGTATTTGAGCTTGAACTTGAACTTGAACTTGAACTTGAGCTAGAACTTGAGCTGGAAATTGAACTTGAATTTGAGCTTGAACTTGAACTTGAGCTTGAGCTGGAACTTGAGCTGGAACTTGAGCTTGAACATGAACTTGAACTTGAACTTCAGCTTGAACTTGAACTTGAACTTGAGCTTGAACTTGAGCTTGAACTTGAGCTTGAACTTGAACTAGAGCTTGAGCTTGAACTTGAGCTTGAACTTGAGCTTGAACTTGAGCTTGAGCTTGAACATGAACTTGAGCTTGAACTTGAGCTTGAACTTGAGCTTGAACTTAAGCTTGAACTTGAGCTTGAACTTGAGCTTGAACTTGGACTTGGTATCATGGTTACATGGTTACATGGCTCCAGCCAGAAATTCGGCTGCTCGCTGTCTTCGGCTGTGAAATAACAAATTACCAGGGAAAATATAAACGTGAACAAATTGTTTCTTTCTTTTCAAAATTCCTTTAGGCTTCGCTTTTTGATGATGATGATGATGATGATGATGATTACATTACATTACATTACATTACATTACATGTTAAAGTCTACTTGACACCGCGAGGGTGTATGAGACTCTGTGCTTTAAACAAAAAGAAAAAGCACCCACAAAGCAAAAAACCCCATTACATCAGGGGTGTGTCGAGGACAAACAAACCAAACTCCCAACCACCGTTTTGGTGGCGTAGGTATTAAACCCCTTAGAGCAGGACCCAGATCTCAACCACTTACAGTGGCGGAGGTAAGAAGCTAACAAATGAGAAGTCTCAAGAAGAAAAAAAAGGGATAATAAATTACGGTGCCACTAAGCAGTCCAGGGCTTCCTGTCTTGCTCTTCTACAAGTAGAAAGATAGTCGGCTAGGTTGCTCCAAAAAGACTTAGTGCCATTTCCATTCATGATGATGATGATGATGATGATGATGATGATGATGATGGTTACATTTTTCCTGGTTCACCATTGGACTCCAAATGTGCCCGCGACTTGATGGAGGCAAGGTAAACTTAAGAACATCACTAAACACTTATGTGCCAAGCTGTGTAATGGGAATTTCCCCCAATTTGCTGAGTATGTAAAGCTACACCGAGTCGTGATCCAAGCACGCAAAAGGGCAACGTAAAGAAAGCCATGTAGGAAAGCCAAGTAGGAAAGCCATATGAGAAAGCCATACGAGAAAGCCAGATAGGAAAGCCAAAATAGATTATTACCTCACGCCACTAGTACCTCGCGTAACTCAGTAGTACCTCACGTGTACCTCATGATTACCTCACACCGATAGTACCTCGCGTAACACATTAGTACCGCATACCACTTGTACATCACATGACTCAGTAGTACCTCACGTGTACCCCCACCTGCTCCTGCCTGTGCCTTTTCAGACCTGGGTTACTGCGGGCTTGACAGCTCGCGCGGTACGCTTACTCACAACCAGTCTCAGGACAGCCTGGATGCTGAGCTGGCAGTGGAGGACTTGGCCCGTGATCAGGCTGGGGATGGCAGCGCAGAGCCTGTTTTTGACCCTCAGCTGATGGATGTGTGGATGATATACACTGAGCCTCAGGTGATAGCGCGCATCTGCCACCCTGCAACCCAACCCAACCCAACCCAACCCAACCCAACCCAACCCAACCCAACTCATCCCAACTCAACCCAACTCATCCCAACCCAACCCTACCCAAGGAGATTAGGGAAAGGCTAAGTTAGTTAATATTAGTGAATGAACAAAATTAGTGAATGTTACATAATATTAGACGGACGAGCCATCTCACCAGAATTTTGAATTTATTTGAAAAACTAATATTATAGTGGCACTATAATAATATAAGTTAATATTAGTTTTTCAAACACTAATATTAGTTGCCGTTCCCTACAGGTGATAGCGCGCATCTGCCACCCTGAGCTCTCCAAGTCTATTGTTACCATCTTTGTGATGGGCCTGGTGCTTCGCGTCTGGGCTTGTATGCTGCTAAGCTACAAAGCATCGAGGAAACTGAGGAAGCAGAAGCAGGAGGTAGCTGTTTAGCTACTCTTGGCTTGTTCTCAGCTACAAGGCATCCAGGAAGCTGAGAAAGCAGAAAGAGGAGGTAGCAGTTTAGCTATTTGGCTTTCTCTAAGCTACATTTCCTAAGTGCTGTCAAAGAGTGCTGCGCATTTCTCAGCTACAGGGCGCCCCATAGCTTTTATTTACAGCTACTAGTAACAGTTTCTAGGCAGCTCCCCTGGCTGTCTATTCAGCTTAACCAAAAGCGACCTAGTGCCCCTTGAAGCTGGCGTAATCAGCTTTCCAGCACTGCTGAAATCTTTGGGTGTAGCCCAGTGGCTGACCCAGGGAGCTACCTAGAAGCTGGAATGAAAAGCTGGAAAGAAAAGCCCTGGAGCGTCTAGGCCAGGGTACTACAAAGCACGAGCGGCAGCGCGATTTCGCGCACACTTATTGAGCCACACTGTGCGTTTCGCGCAGTTTTTTCAACCCCCTGTGGGCGCAGCACGCAGTTCTGCGCTTTTTGCACTGCAAAGCGCTGACCAATTTGACAAAATACAGTACCCTGGTCCAGGCTGGTATACAAAGAGCCACAAAGGATAAAGCGCGTATCAGAATTGAGTTGCTGAGGTGGATGTGGGATTGCTGAGGTGCTTGTGTGGTAGGTGAGGTACTGGTGGGGTTGTTGATGTGGTTGTGGGGTTATTGAGTTGATAGTGGGGTTATTGAGCTGCTGGTGGGGGTGTTGAGGTGGTTGTGGGGTTGTTAAGGTGCTAAAGGGATTGCTGAAGTGCTTGTGGTGTTGTCGAGGTGTTGGTGGGTTTGTGGAGGTGCTAGTGGGGTGGTTGAGGTGCAAGTAAGGTTGTTGAGGTGCTAGAGGGGGTGCTGAAGTGCCTGTGGTGTTGTTGAGATGCTAGTGGTGTTGTTGAGGTGCTAGAGGGGGTGCTGAAGTGCCTGTGGTGTTGTTGAGATGCTAGTGGGTTTGTGGAGGTGCTTTTGAGGTTGTGGAGGTTGTTGATGTGCTTGTTGGGTTTCTGAGGTATTGTGGGTTTTTGGGGGATGAAGGCACAAATCTGTTCATCTTGGGTGCTCCGTAGGCAATATTTTTACAACCAGCAGTACGGCGCTTCAGGTACTACGTGTTTGATTGTATACCTCTGAATTGTGATCATAGTATAGCTGCGGCTTAATTATTCATTGTCCTTTGGAGTGCGTTTCATTTATGTTGTACTCTGTTCAGCTCTATTGTAAAAAATTAATGCTGCCTTGTCTTTGTGCACTAGTCAGTATTCGGCGCACACCACCGCCACCACGCACATTACTGAAATAAGCACACAGGCACCACCGCCACCACCCACAATACTGGTGCTAGCAAACGCACACCACCATTACCAACCACGATACTGGCCCACTTCGCCTTGAGAGGTAGACTGTTTGCCAGGGCATTTCTAGGAGGCTTAGTAGTATGTTCAGGTCCTGTGTGTCATGAGGGTTATTACTAAGGTTGACAAGCACTACATCGTACGATATCATGTATCGTACGATCATGTGAACTGCCATCGTATGCTATTTTGAGGTAACGTGTTATCGTACGAGACAGAGATAGTGTGTGTGTGTGAGAAAGAGAGAGAGAGAGAGAGAGAGAGAGAGAGAGAGAGAGAGAGAAAGAGAGAGAGAGAGAGAGAGAGAGAGAGAGAGAGAGAGAGAGAGAGAGAGAGAGAGAGAGAGAGAGAGAGAGAGAGAGAGAGAGAGAGAAAGAGAGAGAGAGAGAGAGAGGGTTCGTAACAAAAACTCAGCAAATCATTGCAGAGGCAGGACAGCAGCACAGCTTGCCTACCATCCATTTGTATAACAGGAAGCATGAGGGTTTTTGATTTTATATCATGGGTCGTGATTCGTGAAGTTTGGAGGTCATGGATTCGATGCTCACCTCAAATAACAGATGATTGAAAGGCTAGGCTTTGCAATCCCTGGTCCTGGTCCTCGATGTGAGCATGTGGGCTCCTGTCGGTAATACGATTGCTTGGGTTCAGTTCATCAGTGCCTTCTCATTTTAAGCCTTTTTAACACGGTTACGTCACGGTTGGGCATAGCTCCGACTTACGCAGTGCTGTCCTTAACTTCACGTCCTGAGAGTGGCACATTACTCGGATGTAACAATTTCAAATTCAATTTCACGGTTGGGCAAGTCTCTTTAGCCTATTTGGCCGACCCCTGGACTGTAACATACGGTACATACATGTAGGCGTATCGCCCTTCAATCATACAAAATAGGGCGATATATCCTGGTTATGTCAAACGATAATGAGCACGGCATTATCGTGTATTTTTACTTCCCTAAATGTTGGTTTCTCTGGCTTGAATCATTATTTATCGACGTTGTAACGCGGTTACCCGTAATATCCCCTCCCCTTTGTCTCATACTGATTTTCAAAGAGAAGTGGTACATAATATCGTAGTCGTCCGATAAATCCGGAAAGATCGTACTATTGCCGACCCTAGTCATAACCTCCTTGTAATAAGAGGGCCAGGCCTTCTTATATGCACGTGGGCACGGGAGTAAGTGGAATTGGAAGACGGTAAACAGCTAGGGCGTACCGGGCCTAGCCCGAAGGTACACTTGTAAGAAAAAAGATAACGCCTGGAGGGGCGTGGTGTTAAGGGGACCCTCCCGTAAACTGCATGTACGTTAATATTGTGTATAGTCTGCCAAAGTAACTAAACCTATATAGACGTTTCCAGCGATTTCGTATTCCATACTGCACCATATCCGTACTATACATATCTGACTCGCAGGGCCTTCAACTGCCCTAGTGGTGGTTGTCTACTTATATGTATGTATGTATGTTGCAGTCCAGGGGTTGTCCAAATAGGCTGAAGGGACTTGCCCAACCGTATAGGAAGGACTTAGATAGAAAAGACACTGATGAACTGAACCCCAAACAATCATTTAACCGACGGGGGCCCTGAGTGCGTGCTACAAGGATAATTTCATTCTACAATAACTAATGGATTATAACAAACGGATCAATAACTGATTATAACAAACGGATAACTAATGGATTATAACAAACGGACAACATACGGATTATAACAAACGGATAACTTACGGATTATTACAGGCTCATATCGGTTCAGGACTTTGGGGTAGGACACTTGGCACTGAGTTTTTTTGTGGGCGAACCGCAAATCTGATTCTTCAAAATTCTGATCCTTCAAATTTCTAGACCCAAAGCATATCGTGCTATGTGCGCATTCAAAATGTATAATCTAAAATGTCCATAGAAGCTGGGTGTATGACAGAGAAACCAAAGCATATCTTGCTTCGCGCCAAGATACATTCCCAATAATAAAAATCTCATTGCATTAAATATAAGCAATGTAACGGTGACTACTAACTCCGGCTTACGCTGTGGTGTCCTTAATTTCACGTCCTGTGAGTGACTGCATTACACGGATGTAACAATTTTAATTTCAATAAGCAATGTAAGCAAAACTACGTAAGTTATTTATTCTAAGGAAGGCCACTGTGGTTGGCCCCAGGGTCCACTGTGACCTTCCTTACAATAAGGTGGGGTGGGGGTGGGTGGGGGTGTGGGGGGGGGGAGTTTATATGGTTTATGTGGGGTGAGGTAGGGTAGGGTGGGTTTGTATTGTTAGGTGAGAGGGTGGGTGGGGTGGCAGGTCACCTTGGTGTCCATTACATCCCTAATCAGTTGTTGTAGTTGGTGGGGGAAGGTTGGTGGTGGGGGTGGGGGGATCGGTGAGGGGGTGGGGGTGGTGGTAGTGGTACTTCCATTGACCAAATTGGTCTGCGCTTTAGCATACTTGACAAAAATAAAACTGCGCTTAGCAGTGCAAAAAGCGCAAAAATTGCTTGCTGCGCCCACGGAAGGTTGCAAAAAACTGCGCGAAACGCGCAGAGGAGCTCAAAAAAGGCAGCGCGCCAGCGCGCACTTCGAAGTACCCTGGTTGGCCCCAGTGCAACGTCATTAAAGACAACCCGCAAACCACTGGAGTGGTCAAAAACGATGTCATTGATGGTGACCCGCAAAACAAGGGAGTGGCTAAAATCAATGTCATTGATGTCTAACCAAGTGTTCGTATAAAGAAACTAAATAATGACTGCACTCGTTGTTGGGGATAGCTTAGGGTTCAATGAGCCCTTTAAAAAGAACAGGTCGTGCCACTCCAACATTGAGAGACACTGGCCAGTGGTGGGCTAGTGGTGCAGGTCAGTTTGATCAGGAGGAACCCCAGCTCAGCGTCCTAAGACGTAACCAAGTGTACAGCCTGTGTCCTGAGACGCAACCGACCCATAACCGACCTGTAGCCTGTGTCCTGAGATGCAACCGACCCACTGGAGCTGCGTCTGCAACGCAACGAACCCTCCCCACGTTGCATCTCAGAACACGACAGACCCTCCCCACACATCTCAGAACGCAACGGACCCTTTGACCGAACCCTGGTGCAGGTGTGATTGGTAGTGGTTCGGCATCTCCTGCCATCCTACGCCCCGGTGCCTACTCCCTATCCGTTATGTAGGAGTTACTCCACCGATCACAACAACAAAATCCTTGTGTCTAGGGCTAGCGCACGGAGACCCACCCTTTAGGAGGAAATCCTTCTGGTAAAAATGACAAATGGGCAATGCTGGGTGGGGTGAAACTGGCCCAACCTAAGTACATGGGAATCGCCCACATGGGAATGCACTCAGGACAGAGTACATGGGATACACTCACAGGAATGCACTTATAGGAATGCACTCATAGGAATGCACTCATAGGAATGCACACATGGGAATGCACTCAGTACGGAGTACATGGGAATTCCCCACATGTTCAAATCACTCTCGTGTGGTGAGAACACATCCACGCCTTAGCCACGCTTGACTGATCGAATGGGCCTGCACAGGGGGAAGGGTTTAGGGTTTAGGGTTTAGTCATATATTTGTATTTGTATCTGTCTATCTGTGTCTGTTTATGTGTATGTTATGTCTGTGTCTGTCTGTGTCTGTCTGTGTCTCTGTTTATGTGTATGTGCATGTATCTGTCCGTGTGTCTGTTTATGTGTATGTGCATGTATCTGTCCGTGTGTCTGTTTAAGTGTACGTGTACCCGTCTGTCTGTGTGTCTGTGTCTCTGTCTATGTAAGTGTCTATCTGTGTCTCTGCTCATGTGTAAGTGTCTGTCTGTGTCTCTGTGTATGTGTCTGTCTGCGTCTTTTCTTATGTGTATGTGCATGTGTCTGTCTGTGTCTCTGTCTATGTGTGTATGTCTGTGTCTGTGTCTATGTGTATATGTCTGTCTGTGTCTATGTGTATGTGTATGTGTCTGTCTGTGTCTCTGTCTGTGTATGTGCCTGTCTGTGTCTCTGTTTATGTGTCTGTGTCTGTCTGTGTCTGTGTCTATGTGTATGTGCATGCCTGTTTCTCTGTCTATGAGCATGTGCCTGTCTGTGTCTCTGTTTATGTGTTTGTATGTGTGTCTGTCTATGTGTATGTGTTTGTCTGTGTCTCTGTCTCTGTCTACGTGTACGTGTTTGCCTGTGTCTCTGTTTATGTGTATGTGTATGTGTGTGTGTCTGTTTATGTGTCTGTCTGTGTCTCTGTTTATGTGTCTGTGTCAGTCTATCTCTGTTTCTCTGTTTATGTGCATGTGTATGAGTCGTGTCGGTGACAGGAGCAGGACTAGGGGAGAAAGAAACAGAGTGCAAACCACAACAAACATGAAGCGGCGAGCGGATGGAAGCATGCTATCACATTTAATCCTCACTCCTCCAATCACATCCAATATTTTTAATTTGGGGCTAGCATAGGGAGACCCACCCTTTCAGACAAAAATCCTCGTAGAAAAGGCAACAGCCCAGTTTGCAAGTACGAGATTGGCATGTCTGAAATAAGTATGAAATTTGTACCAGATTGGCACATAACTAATAAAAATGAAATTGGTACAAGATTGGCACATCCAAAATAAACAGAAATTGGTACCAGACTGGCAAATATTAAATTATTTGTTATAGATTAGCTTAAGCTAGTCTATAAGCTTGGGGTTCCTCGTCTTTCTTTCCTCCTTTTTACCGCCCTCCCCCTCAATTTCTTTTTCTTTTTAGATTAGCTCTAGTCTACAAGCTTTGGGTTCCCGTCCTTTCTTTTCTTTGGACGGGGGGCAGTAAGTGGGGACCCCCCTTTTCTTTTCTTTCTTTCTTTCGCACGATGCTCATAAGTCCCCCTTGACTCCATCAAGCCGCGGGCACAATTGGAGTCCAGCAGGGCACCAGGAAAAATGTGATCATCATCATCATCATCACCATCATCAGTTTCATAGCCCCGATAGGCAGGGCTGCATGTGTAGGGGTTGGCAATATGATATCATATGATATCATGTCATCATATGATATCATATGATGCCGGTGGTCTGACTAGGTAACTTTGGCCTAGGCCATCATATCATATGATATTAAATCATATGATTTTTGTCTGATATCATATGATATCAGACTCGTCTTTGGTCAACATCATATGATTTGCCGTTCCCTATGTATGTGCGGGCATTAGAATGTCTCGCACCTGCATCAGTCAATTGCTCGAATTTTTAGTTGACCTGGCAGTTTGCCATCTTCGTCCATGAAGCTTCCCAGGCACGAGAAATCATCGAGCGCATCCACTCTGGTCAGCTCCCAGGAATGCTTGCCACGCAGACAGCTGCTAATGTTCCATGAGTCTACCACGACTTTGCCAAGCTTACACTTCAGTCTGACATGGGCGAGGGCTTGAATGTCTTCAGATGATAGGTGAGGTGACGCCAATACGCCAGTACGCGAAGCCAATAGACAGCACAAATACCGTCTTTGATCCGTCGGAAAAAAGCTGCACGGAGAGAGTGGCACGAAATTCGTATCCGTTGAATGTGCTGGACTGGTGGGACGCAGTGCTAACTGTATGCTTGTAATTTCCTGGCCCTGAGTGTTGCACTGCTGACAGCAGACTGGCCAGATCTCCGCTAGAGAAAGAGAACTTGCTCACCATTCCTCTTTCGGAATCCGGACATTTACGTCGGCTGTCCCTGAACCATGCCACACTGCTGCCATGGGCAGATTGTAGCATTTTTTGTATGGAGGCAGCCGTCCCCAGACTTTTGGACCGGTAGCTCTCCCATGCTGCTGCATCCCCCAACACAACAGGGTCCACTGGCAGCCAGGGTGCAACAACAGTCAATTTGGAGATGAAGGATGTGCTGAAGTGTCCCAGACGGAGGATCTTCCAGAAAGCCACCAGCTGTTCCTTGCTGACTCGGTTGGCCCAGTTCTTGCCCATCCACATGCCCATGAGTGTGACGATTTCATTCTCTGACTCGACAACCAACAGGTCTGAGTCAAAGAAAGCGAGCACGGTGAGAAAGCCCAGTTGCTTGAATTCCTCATTTAAAGCGCTCCTCCAAAACACTGTTCGAATATCACCAAAGCGTTCTACTATGTGGGACAGACACATCTCCATAAGAGCCTTGATGGTGGCGTGCTCGACCAGAGCTGGGGCAGCCCTCTTCAAGGAGAAGACATAGTTCACAACCTCAGACGACTCGCAGTCTGCTGGGCTAAGGGCTGCGATGGCCTGTGCACATTGATGAGCGCACACCTCCAAACGATCAGCCAAGCGGTACACCTGCACCAACAGTATGACCCTATTGACACCTGCCCCGTGCTCACTGGACATGGCACTCCTCACTTCCTCAACCAGGTTGTCCGAGTAGATGGAGCGAAGCAACACCTCACATGCCAATAGCTCCTCATGCTCCATTGGTAGCTCCAAGATTTCAGGTTGAGGGTCTGGTTGTCTGGTAGGATGTGATACCAGCAGTCCCACCGCCCCAATGCATTCCACTGGTACCAGACAAATACTGATGCCATCATCCATGGCCTGTAGGTCCCTGAGATCCTTCGCTCTCAGCAACATGGCGTTTATGACAGGGGAGTTTGACGCCAAGATGGCCTTGTGGATGTAGAAGGAGCGCACGTCATCCAAGGACAATCCTGCGCACCGTCTTTTAGCAGGAGGACCATCACTGGCGAGGTCGCTAGAAGTGCAACTGCCGCCTTGCGAGCTCCGTAAGACCAGGCGTAAATCCGCGAAGGAAGGCTGGTTGAACGCGCCTTTCTTAAACATATCGTCCAGGTGAGGAGGCGGAGTGCCTAGACAATAAGGGATGACGCTGGGAACATCACTGGGACGCCGATCTTGTAAGTGGGTGCTTGTCCCAGATTGAATAGTTCTTGGATCTAGGAGCAAGATTTGAAATTCGGAAATGTTTGGTATTGCCGGTCTGGGTCTGGTACGCCTAGAAACGCGGGGCCGGTTGGTAGTTCGGTACTTAAAAGCTATGTGCGTCACGAATTCAGAACATGATTTCCCAAAATTATAGCAAATATTAGTCCTCGACATTATCTGATGTGCAATCCAGAAGCGAAAGGCCGTGCGAAGTTACCTCAGTTCATCCATGATTGTATTGAGGGATTGGATCAAGGATATTTTTTTTTACCGCCCTCAATGTAGGAGAGAGTCCAGAGTTACACAAAGCCACACAAGTCACACCGGAGCCATTTAACCTACAGGGTTCGCGTCGAAAAGAGCGTCCGTTGCAAGCCAACTGTCCATGCAACATGAGCATGAGTTTCCGTCCGACCCTGGGCCATCGCCTGCAAATTGCCATCGCGGCTGGACCTGCTACATGCGCGCGACGTGCAAATTGCGCAAATGCCAACTTCGAACGACGCAATTGAATTGAACTGGTGCACTTCCGACCTCTGAATCTGCCAATGTGACTTGCTATTAATAGCATGCCTCAGTGCTGATCATTCGTTCTGCAGACCTGCGAAGCTTTAAAACGAATTACTATCTACCCAAGTGGGTAACACCACCCTGCGAACCTGTGGAGCTTGGACCAGCGCAGCTTTGAGCTACGTGCTCTGACCTAGGGGGGCATCGCCTGCAAAATGCTGGACGAGCTACTTGCGAACGTGGAAATGGAGCATATGCTGACCTTCGAACCGCGGAATTGATAACTGGTGCACTTCCGACCCCCGTCTGTGCCAAAGTGACTTGCTATTTATAGCTATCTAACTACCAATCGTTCGTTCTGCGGAGCTGCGAAGCTACACAAGTAAGGACTAACTCGCTACCCAAGAAGGTGACACCACCCTGAGAAGCTGCAGAGCTTCGACCAACGCAGCTTTCAGATCCGTGCTTCGACCTAGGGGGCAGCGGCGTTGCATGATGGTAGCCACTTATCTCCATTCTCCATGGCCAGACGCAACTCTAGGCCCAGCCGTTCCAAATCATGGGCAGAGCGGCTATTGAGAGCCTATGCTCACCTATTCTCCCTAAGCACATGCCACATGCGCTCCCAAACTGCGCTACATTCGTGTCATACCCAAACAACGCATAACCACCCGGCCAGCCCAATGCATGCCGACCCACGCTACAGGCATCCACCCCGACACACACACCCGACCATCCCCCCGCGTCGGGTGCAGCCCAGACCTGAACGGCTCATACTGCCCAGCCCACATATGCAACACCTTCTCAAAAATCCCTAAAATTAACCCGACCTCTGATTGGTCTCATTTTTTCTGCATCAAATTCTTACAACAAATTCTTACAACTAAAGCCAAGCTTCATGTATGCTTAGCACAACATTTTAGGCACGTTCAGCACTCCTTAAAAAACAACAACCCTGCAAAATGTCTTTCTTCGTTTCTAGTAAGTAACAGTGCTTCAACATATATACTGACCGCCCTTACATAAGCTTATAAAACCAAAACCAAAACCGTGTGGGCGGTCAATATAGTTACCGCCCTCAACTAAGCAGAGACACCACGGTTACACCGGTCACACTGGCGGCGGCGGAGGAGGAGGAGGAGCAATTTAACCTAAGGGTTCTGCGCCCGTGAGCGCCCTCGGGCGACACCAGCCGGCGTTGCGCATGACCAGCGGATGCCGAATGGAAGCTTCGAGACGCAGAAGACCGAGACCGAGACCCAGACCGAGACCCCTCTGACCGAGACCCAGAACTAGATCGAGACCGAGACCGAGACCCAGATCGAGACCGAGACCCAGATCGAGACCGAGACCCAGACCGAGACCCGCCCAGACCCAGACCGATACACAGACCCAGACCAAAACCCAGACCGAGGCACAGACCCAGACCGAGACACAGACCCACGAAACCACGACCGTGCGAGAGGTGACCGCCCGTCAGGGCGGTCACCTCTAGTTACCGCCCTCAACTAAGCAGAGACACCACGGTTACACCGGTCACACTGGCGGAGGAGGAGGAGGAGGAGGAGGAGGAGCAATTTAACCTAAGGGTTCTGCGCCCGTGAGCGCCCTCGGGCGACGCCAGCCGGCGTTGCGCATGACCACCTGCGCATGCCGCATGGAAGCTTCGAGACGCAGAAGACCCAGACCCAGACCCAGACCCAGACCCAGACCCAGACCCAGACCCAGATCGAGACCGAGACCGAGACCCAGACCGAGACCCAGACACAGACCGAGACCGAGACCCAGATCGAGACCGAGACCCAGACCCAGACCGAGACCCAGACCGAGGAACAGACCGATACACAGACCGAGATGCCGCATGGAAGCTTCGAGACGCAGAAGACCAAGACCGAGACCAAGACCGAGACCCAGATCGAGACCGAGACCCAGATCGAGACCGAGACCCAGACCGAGACCCAGACCGATACACAGACCCAGACCGAGACCCAGACCGATACACAGACAGAGGCACAGACCGATACCCAGAACGAGGCACAGACCCAGACCGAGACACAGACCCACGTAACCACGACGTGCGAGAGGTGACCGCCCGATAGGTGAGCGCCCTCGGGCGACGCCAGCCGGCGTTGCGCATGAACTGCGGATGCCGCTTGGAAGCTTCGAGACGCAGAGGACCGAGACCCAGATCGAGACCGAGACCCTGACCGAGACCCAGACCCAGACCGAGACCCAGATCGAGACCGAGACCGAGACCGAGACCCAGACCGAGACCCAGACCGAGACCTAGATCGAGACCGAGACCCAGACCGAGACCCACGACCGCGCGAGAGGTGACCGCCCTATCGGGGCGGTCACCTCTAGGGATCATTCTCCTGTGTCATCCTGTGTAGTCCTGGGTAACCTACAGTACGCTCTGTTGATTATGTGAGGATGTTTGGATTTCCCCTTAGGAAGTTGTTGACAAGTGGGCTTGTCTTGAGTCAACACTGAATCAAGTGATCTCCTCTTGGTATTTCTGATTCAGTGTTGTGGTTGCCGACAAGTGGGCTTGTCTTGGGTCAACACTGAACCAACCAAGTGATCCCCTCTTGGTATTTCTGATTCAGTGTTGTGGTTGCTGACAAGTGGGCTTGTCTTGGGTCAACCCGAGACTAACTGATCTTTTAAAGTACCCCCCGAGTAAGGGGGGTTGGCTATTAGGCCCCCTCATAGCAACCCCATTTAAAATTTCTTTGCCCCCCTTAGTAACAGGTGGTTTATGGTTAAGTGACACAGCACACCACCACGTAGCTATTGCGGTTTTATTCTTAGTTGCTGGACACATGTACTATAGGAGTACTTCTAACCCCAGCATTGACAAGCTAGCGCTGGGGTTAGAAGCCTGGGCTTAGTTTTAAGGGGGCAAGGTTTAACTAGCGCCCCCCTGACAACAACGCTGGGCTGCATGTGACAATGTACTGTAATGTAGAACCCTTAAAAAACAAGGGTAGTTTAAGGAATGGAGGAATAAATATTTCCCCCTCACAGGGTAAATTGACAGCATGTGAAAAGTTGGTGTTGACTACATGGTTTATCAGTAGGGACCGGCAAATCATATGATGTTGACCAAAGGCGAGTACGATATTATATGATATCATACAAAATGCATCATATGATATTGTACATAAATGGTAAATATAGCCTAGACCGACTGTCGGCATCGTATAACATCATATGATGACAATGATAACATATGATATCATACTGCTGTTCCCTATTTATCAGCCTTCAGTCTGCTCCCAGTCTGTGAGTAAAGTAAACATGGGCAGCATAATACACCCAGAGTCTCATATACCCTCGCGGTGTCAAGTAGACTTTAACATGTAATGTAATGTAATGCAATGCAATGTAATGTAATGTAATGCAATGTCATGTCATGTCATGTAGTGTAGTGTAGTGTAGTGTAATGTAATGTAATGTAATGCAATGTAACGTAACGTAATGTCATGTAGTGTAGTGTAGTGTAGTGTAGAGTAGAGTAGTGTAATGTAATGTAATGTAATTCAATCACAGGGCTGCATACAAAGTATAGACATGTCCAGATTGATTGCGTGTGAAAAGGTGCATAAACAAATAATAGTGCGACGTGTAACGAGGCGTGAGGTTGAGGGGCCAGCCTGTTACCTCAGTTCATCCATGATTGCATTGAGGGATTGGATCAAGGATATTTTGGTAAGAATGCTTAGATTTCGAACGTTCAGAAGAAGACTTACCAGCTTTAGTTCTTCATGTACTCCATTCTGGAAATCACACTTAAATGTGCAGTGTCTATTCCAATAAAAGCTCGGATTTGCGGATTCCGCAGATTGTTTTCGTAATAATGAGCAAACATTCCCCTTTTTTCAATTGCATGTCCTCCTCATGAAGTCATAATCTGATCACGACCACACTCTCCAATCTCCACAACACCACATTTGTAGGTCCGCAAATAAGAGCACTGTAACCACTGTTATTTGTTTGAATTCAGGAATCAGAGTTAGCAGGGATTTCTTTCGGCTTTTCTTAGCACCGTCAAGGCAGCTCCCTGAGCCAGCCACTAGGCTACACCAAACTACTTCAGCAGTTATGAGCTATTAATTGTCTGAGCTTCAAGGTGCACTAGGTTGCGCCGGGTTGGGTTGAATGGTTAGACATGGGATCTGCCTAGAAGCTGCTGCTCGTAGCTGAAAAGAAAAGCACTGAGAGTTAGCAGAGACTTAGTGCTTAGGGACAATAACAAGTTTACAAAAAAGAAAACATCGTGCTAGAGACCGTTTGCTGCCAAGGGCACAAGCTCATCAGCGCTCCTAGTAGGAAAACAAGCATGCGCCCTTGGCTGCAAGTTTCTTGCTGATGACTGTGGTGAGCAACTCGTGATGGCGGTGCGTCCCCAGTGACAAGTGCTGCCGAAGCCCCTCCGGATCCCATTCAATGCTAGATACGTCTGCATGCCGCCATCGTTAATAGGATATTTGACGACAAGTCCCTGTCTCCCCTTTGCTTGGGGCATGGCGTCATCGTCTAATCGATCAACGATTTATCAATGCACAAGGCTCGCAATGTCTGCCAATAGACAGAGGCTGAACTAATCTCAAAGCAGTGCGGTACAGTCACATGCACCGACACGTGCAACTTACAGTCGAGCGCGTCATATGATGTGATAGGCCAACCGCACGCGCACACTAATCATATGATATCATACAAGATATGATATCATATTGCTAACCCCCCCTCATATAACTAGGGACCGGCATATCATAATATGCAGAACAAAGGCGAGTATGATAACATATGATAGCATACTATCTGCATCATATGATATTGCTCGTGATACTTTATATAAATTGTAACTTTAGCATAGTCAGACTGCCAGAATCATATGATATCACATGATATCATATGATGACATGATATCACATGATATCATATTGCCATTTCCTACGTATAACCAGAAACAGGAACACTGAGCACTTCTGTCAGCAACAACTATGCAACTGGTGTGCGTGGCATTGATATATTTAATATAAGCACGTCGACCTTGAATATCGCAGCTCACCGGAGTAGTCAAGGCACTGGGGCATTGTGACAACTATTCAAATGGTGTGCCGGTGTGTGTGGCACTGATATGTCTAATATAGGCAAACTGATCTTGGATAGCGAAGCCCACCTTAATAGGCAAGGCTCTGGGACAACTATTCAAATAGTATGCCGGCGTGCGTGGCACTGATATGTCTTAATTAGGCACGTCGATCTTCAATATCGCAGCCCACCCGAATAGGCAAGGCCGGGACACAGGGACAACTATTCAAATGGTGTGCGAGGCATTGATATCTCTAATATAAGATCCCTGATCTTGAATATCGCAGCCCACCCGAATAGGCAAGGCCCTGGGACAATTATGCAAACGGTGTGCCGGTGTTCGTGGCACTGATATGTCTAATATAGGCACGCCGATCTTGAATATCGGATCCCACACGAGTAGTCAAGGAACTGGGACACTGGGACAACTATTCAAATGGTGTGCCGGTGTGCGTGGCACTGGTATGTCTAATATAGGCACGCCGAGCTTCAATATCGAAGCCCACCCGAAGAGTCAAGGCAGTTATGTATCCTGCCAGAAGGAGTTTGTTACTAAATTGAAATTCTGGGTCTACGAAGTCATTCCTCAAGAATAGCACCAACCACACTCCATGCTGAATAGACCCAGACACTCTTACTGGCAGGCGCTCAATAGCGGGAGAGAGAAAACATTCATTTGGAAAGAGCAGGGGGGGACTGACTGGACCCAAAATTGCGTTGTAATCGAACCCAAAAATGGGTAGAGAAATTGAAGCCGCCCTTGAATTGATCATCCAAAGCATCCCCCATAATAGATGATGAACCCTGTCTGTACGGCACAGTGCCCGGCAGAGGAAGACTGGTCCTAACATGAAAACGAAGTGGAAAAAGGCAAGTTGGTGCTTACTTTCACAGATGAACCTGAACAACCTGAGTGAAACAATCACACAGCGAAAGTTGAGGGTGAACTTGGTAAAGAACAAATTCCTCAGAATCATAAAACGCTGAAATCTGGGTTCATGCTCTCCGTGAAATCCAAATAGCACCATCAGCAACATACCCAGAATGTCACGGGGGAGGACGGGAGGGGGAGGAGGGTCAGGGGCTCCAGAATCACTCTCCTGTCCTGCAGCAGTGTCGCCCACTTGTGCCAGGGAGGGAGCATGGTGCTCGGTCATGCTTTTTTCTATCCCAGCATCATTGCCATGAGCATCAGGGCTTTCTGCAACAGCATCATTGTCATTGGCATCAGGGCTTGCACCCCTCTTCATTATGCAGATGCTTAGGAAAGGTTACCTTCTCGGCAATCACGCTATTAGCTGGCAGCCAGCCCTCCTCGACAATAATGGATGGATGGACGGAAGCAGTCCCGGTATTGAGGGGTTGCCTGGGAGGGTAGAGGTGGGGGATTTGAGTGTATGCTGCTTGGTGGTGCTCTGGAGATAGATGTGCTGGGGGGAGCAGAGGGTGTGCAGGTGCAGAGGGTATGCAGGCGTTGGGGGGAGCAGGGAGCAGAAAGCAGGGGGGAGCGGGGAGCAGAGGGTATGCAGGTGCTGGGGGGAGCAGAGGGTGTACATGCATGCAGGGGGTTTGCAGGAGCTGGGGGAGCAGGGAGAAGGGAGCAGGGGGGAGCAGGAGGGAGCAGGGGGGAGCGGGGAGCAGAGGGTGTACATGCATGCATGGGGTATTTTGATTTGGCTTTGAATTGTTACATGTTTTTGCATGGTTGTGTAGATGCATACAGGGGTATGAATGTGACCCCGGACTGATTTCCTTCATGAAGCATGAGCCCACCAAATTTAGGGCGGCGGCTCATACTCTGAATATCATCTCTGGAGCACGAGCTAATATCCCAAGACAGGAGAGAATGTGCTGCGACAATTAGGCTGAAGAGACTTGCCCATCCAAAAATGCTCAAGATGCTTCTAGACTATCGGGAGGGGGCATCAAGGAGTACTATTCTAGATGAGACGATGATTTAATTATATTGTAGAAGTGAATGCTCACTGTAGCACGAACTTAGGCCCCCCGTCGGTAAAATGATTGTTTGGGGTTCAGTTCATCAGTGTTTTTTCTTTGTAAGCCCATCCTATCACGGTTGGCCAAGTCCCTATAGCCTATTTGGCCTACCCCTGGACTGTAACTACATACGTACATACACACCAAGACAGGAGAGGATATGCAAGTGCTGCGATATGCATTAAGTGGAGGACGACGCACACTCCCTCCTAGGGTGCCCCATCTAATCACAACTACGCCTCCAATTTTGCAAGCTTTTTGGTGATAATTTAATAATTAGCGAACATCAGGAAGGGGTTATACAATCTCTCACCCAAGGCATACAAATATATTGATCATCAAACATGATTTGAAAATAAATGATCGTCTAACAAGAGTTGGAGAGAATGATCATCAAACATAATTAAAAAAATAAACTTTCATCAAACATGATTTGAAAAATAAATGATCATCAGACATGATATGAAAGAACAATGATCACCAAACATGATTTGCTACATCTTTGAAAACACCGACCAGCATACTGTAACTAGATTCGTCATAGGATCCCAACAATGAGAAGGCGTACACTTCCCAGAACCTAGGGAAATAACCTGTTTCATTCAAAGCAAAAAATATATATTTAATAAACTAATGACATAAAATGAAGTTCCTGTTGGGGAGACTAGTGCATTGTTACTAAATTAACATACTCAATTATTGACTACACTCATGGAGACAGGACCTTGGCGTGTTGCAAGCGACGCGGAAAATTGGCTGAGAGTGTTGGCTATCGGAGCGGCAGGAGGCACCAAAATTGAGTGCAGCAGAACAAAGCCAGGGTTTACGACAGGGTCAGGGGCCAGTAAGGCCCAGCCCAGGGAACGTGACAGACAAACAAACAAACAAACAAGCAATCGGAAAATGGAGTGTCTCTGGAGTCTCCCGCTCCCAAAAGGAGGGGCGCGTCCAAACATTGTGTGATTCTGTATTTCTATGTACACTCAGTTGATTATTTGAGGATAGTTGGAAGACCCCCCCACACACACACTCACACCCCACCACCCAGTTGGGCAGTGGGCTTGACTTGGGTCAACACTGGCCGGCCTATGACTAAATAATGCAATGGTATCTGTATGGGCACAGGATGTTACCTTTAATAGGACTACCAAGTTCCCTAGCACCGGCCACGCGTGGAGAAGCCCCGGCCTTGCCTGAAGATTGCTAGCTTTACAGGGGGGGAGCCAGAAATGTGGCTCGTGAACGCCGATCTGCAGGCACTACAGTAGTTGACGCCAAGAAGATGATCGCAGTGTCGGCGAAGTCAATTCTTATTGAGCCACAAAGAAAAGTGGGGAAGGAAGAATGTCGGATTTCAGAGCGCGAAGGGGGCAGGCACAGGCGATAAGATGGGCACAGCGAAGTGCGTGAAGATTAAGGTACTTCAGGAGGCGAGAATAGTGCAATTCCCTTTCTTCAGGAGGGATGCCGAGAGGTTGGGACGGGCAAAATGGAAGTGAAGACGGGATGGTGCCGCAAAATATCGCCAGATTCTGCGCAGAAGCTAGGGCTTAGTTTGTTTGTCCCTCAAGTTGTCCCTGTTTGTTTTGCACTGGGATCTTCGTATCATACAACGCAACTTTAATAGTAAAGATCCTCACAGGATTGGGTTGTATGTTGTTATGATATCGTATCGTACCCGCTAAGGATGCCGGATGCCAATGCTGATGCCGCCCGAGAAAGTGCGGAGCTGTCGACAGACTTGCGTGTCGGTGATGCGTCGGAAGTATTGCCAGCTCAGGGTTCTACTCCTGTCAAGTTAGCAGTCTAAGAGAGCAAACTATGAGAAGGGTTTATAGCCTGTGCACAAGGCATGGCACGCCACTCGCCAGCATCGCTGACAGGTCACTCGCCCCGTTTCGAGAATCAAGCAGGGCATCAATCTAGCCTCTGAATGTCATATCGGACTACTGCTTTTATTCTTTCTAGTCGCAGTGGCTTTTAGACATCTCGATTTCAACAGCAAGTAAATCCAGCTTGCGATTGTTTGCTCAGTACGGCCAAACGAACACTTACTACGGGAAATACAACTCACTCGCTTAATACTATGACCTGGTTTCTGTCGAGGGCGAGTGTGGGAGTCCCGGCCAATCAGAAAAGTCCATAGTCACGCCACCCAGGAGGCAGACGAAGCAGAACAACATTACTGATGATGTGCATGGGCCCGAGAGAGGGGCGTTTCCACTATATCAGGGAAACACGCACTTACGGTTAGGGGTCGGCTATGTTAAATAATATTAGTGAATAAATAATATTATATAATATTAGACGGACGAGCCGTCCACCAGTATTTCGAATTTATTTGAAAAAATAATATTATTGTGATACTGTAATCATATTAGTACATATTCGTTTTTTAAACACTTATATTAGTTACTGTTCCCCTGCCGTTCCCTACCTATGGTTGATCGAGCCAGGCTATTGATGTGCCGAAAAAAGAAAAACACGTATAATACATATACCGGTATGGCCATGCATTGACCCCTTGTAATATCATATGCACTGTACACCAATAACGTAAAAGAAGCTCATGTGTGTATTATGTTGTAAGCAATTTTTTAACCCATTGAGCCATCTGATCAGATGGCTCAATGGGTTTAACCATTGCTTACATCATATTTACCTCTAACAAATTGTGTCAAAATAGAAAGAACGTCTGTAGGCGTGGCTTGAGGAAGCGGAACGTGGTCCCGCGATTAACTGTAAACGTACGACCGATGTAGAACCCAGGTGTTGTATACTTGCATGCCAGGGTACTAAAGGAGGAACCCCAGCTTTGCTGCCTGAGACGCAACCAATTGTATAGCCTGCGTCCTGCTACGCAACGGACCCTTCCTTCTGGTCAACGGACTCTCCCCACGTTGCATCCTGCGAAGCAGCGGATCCTTTGACCTCTGCGACGGAGGACGCAGCGTCCTGAACAGCCCTAGTTGCAACTAATGGTAGTACAGTGAACCCCCTGGAATCTTGGTTATAACCAAGGAATCGGCATTACAATTATTACGAATGCAAATTGGATGATGTCAGAGGATAGAAACCATAGTTCCACGCGCACTAGCTTTTAAAATAATAGGGATGATATTAAATGCATAGCAAGACTGCGTCTTCGAGCTCACAACTTTAATGTTGAATCAGAAAGGAGTACCTCTCGTTCTGGCAGAATTTACAGGTGCTGTGATGTAGTGGTTCACGGTAGAAGAGTGGTCGAAGATGAAATGCATTTCATATTATAATGTCCGATATACCCTGGGGATAGAAAAACGTTATTAATAAATGAAAATTGAACCGAAATAAATTGGTGGGGAAAAGCTCCATAGCCCAGGTATAGATATGTACTATATTTAAATTGGTGGTTGGCACCAGTGCAAGCAAACGGGCTGCTTCCCTCAACGTCACGCCTCGTAACAAGGCAAAATATTTATTTATTTACTAAATGGAAAAAAGGTAGAATCCATGTATGGAGACTTCACTAGTTATAGACAGCTGATTGTGTCAGCTTCAAGATGCACTAACAATGTTTCGCTTCGACGACGCCTCCTTGACACTCCGTCGCTGCATGGGTCTGGCTAAAGTTGTCAGAAATGCCCCCCCTACCATCTCGGGCCTCGAGCTTCTCGCTCCGCTCAGTTCGGGGGGGCAGCGCGTCTCTAGGGTCGCACAAAGTCACTCAGTTTGTGGCGTGTCGCTCGAAAACAAAACTAACACTAGGTTGCATCCTTGCGTCAGGTTCGGCTGAATAGCTGGACAGGGGAAGAATCAAATCCATTCCAGCAACTAATCCTCTCAACTGTCAGATTGTTTGTTTTATTGAAAGGATTTGCACCCCCAGGAGGTCCGTACACAAAACAGCGCCCACCAGGGGTTCAGAAAGAAAGGCGGGGTGTGAATTCTTTCAAAAACTCTCTTCCACGGTCAGAATTGCTCTCCCGCCTCATACAGTAGTGGGGAACGGTCTCAATTCCTTTCACGCTTAGGACGTGGGAGAATAACGGCCAGTCGGAATTTGACACGCCTCGATAGTAACAGTTCACACGACAAACACTTGGATGGGAAGCACCGTTAAAGTCAAGAGTTACACTAAATGTTACACGAAACATGTCGCCAAGCTGCTCTAACTGACTTAACTGCTCGCGCATTGACGAAAAAAGTCACGATGAGCACTGAAAACTATTAGACTAGTTAGCACAAGTCTAACAATGAAAGACTAGCAGGTGAAGGCATAACCAAATAGGCTACATAGACTTGCCTAACCTCAATATTGGGAAGGGATGTAAACGGTACAAAACAAGCAATGGTGACCTGCCCCCAACAAATCGTAAACGACTGGGGTCCAGAGTTTGTGCTATGTAGATGACAAGGGACGCAATATATATCGCTCCAGCAATTGGTGGTTGGCCCCAGTGCAAGCAAACGGGCTGGCCCCTAAACCTCACACCTCGTAGTAAGGCAAACTGTTTATTAATTGCTCCAGCAAACGCCAGCCTTAACTGCTCAGCTGAAGAAAAAAAATGATAATGCCTAGTGGGGCGTGGTATTAAGGGAGCCTCATCCTACGGCGGTAGGGAACGGGCTGCTACTTGACCTCGACAAAGCTACCATGGCGGTTGACAGCGACCGCGAACACTGAAGCGCCCCGTAGGGATTCGAACCCGACACCTTCTCCGTTCATGGAGCTCTGCCATTGAGCCATTTGTCGAAACGAAATTCAGCTGAAGAATAAATATGGTTGGACCTGCTACTAGTGCTCCCAATCATAGTGGTGATTAAGCGGCTTGCATATTTGTGTGTGATGGATGGCACCTGCAGTAGGTGTGCAAGCTTGGAGTCTCTATACTGGATGTGCTTGTTGCCTTACCACCTTCACCCACCCACCCAACCACACCCACACAACAACACCCATAGCCATGGATGGATGGACCTGAATGAGTGGGAAGCAGAGTAGTTCAAAACGTACGTGTTTGCGTGGGCAAGTCCTAAAACATGCACACTTAAGAGGGGTGAGTGAGTGTTTTCACACACACAGGAACTGGGATGTGCGTGTTGAAACACACATTTTTGGGCGGCCTTTGCGTGGGTCACGTAAACTCTCAGAGGGCTTTGAACAACCTGGTAGGTAGCACGGTTGTTCAAAATGCTGCCTCTTGTGTCTCAGATGCAGATTTTGGGGGGTCGGTTGCATGTCAGATGCAGATTTTGGAGGGTCTGTTGCGTCTCCGGCGCAGACCCAGTTGGTCGATCGCGTTTGTTGGAAGGTCAGCTGCGTCTCAGACGTAGGTCCAGTTGGTCGGTTGGTTTGCTGGAGGGTCTGTTGCGTCCCAGGTACATATTAGGGAGGATCCGTAGCGTCTCTGGCGCAGATCCAGTTGGTCGGTTGCGTTTGTTGGAGGGGCTGTTGCGTCTCAGACACAGATTTTAGAGGATCTGTAGCGTTTCCGACGCAGAGCCAGTTGGTCGGTTGCGTTTGTTGGAGGGTCTGTTGCGTCTCAGAAACAGATTTTGGAGGGTCCATTGCGTCTCACTTGCAGATCTTGGAATTGGGTGCATCTCAAGATGCAGAACAACCCTGGCGGGTACAGCAACCTCGTGACGTCTACCAAGCCAAGCCAACTGTAATTGTTCAGGTGGGTAGAGAAACCTGCTGCAATCCCACCAGGGGCTTGTGACGTTTACCAAGCCAAGCCAACTGTCAACGCTTACGAGGGTGCAGCAACCTGCTGCAATCCCACCACAGGCTCATGACTTCTACCAAGCCAAGTCAACTGTCAACGCTTACGAGGGTAGAGCAACCTGCTGCAATCCCACCAGAGGCTTGTGACGTCTACCAAGCCAAGCCAACTGTCAACGCTTAGGAGGGTAGTGCAATCTACCCCAATCCCACCAGAGGCTTGTGACGTCTACCAAGTCAAGTCAACTGTCATCGCTCATATGGGTAGAGCAAACTGTCCCAATCCAACCAGAGGCTTGTGACGTCTACCAAGCCAAGTCAACTGTCAACGCTTAGGAGGGTAGTGCAACCTGCTGCAATCCTGCCAGGGGCTTGTGACGTCTACCAACATTATATCCATCATCCTCCATATGTCAGGGGTGGGGAGGGAGGAGGAAGACCAGGAACACTAGGAGCAATGCCTCCTCCTGCAATATTACTGCCACCATATATTGCTAGGGACCGGCATATCATATGATGTTGACCAAAGGCGAGTATGATATCATACAAAGTGCATACAATTATATTGTATACGGTATAAATGGTAACTTTAGCCTAGTCAGACTGCCGGCATCATATGATATTATATGATGACATGATATATTGATATCAAATCGCCGTTCCCTTTGTATTGCTGCCACCATGTCTTGGGCAAGTTGGATACTGTGTCCACTGTTTTGGGCGGAGCCCCCCCTTCTGGGGGACCAGAGCCCCCATGTTCACCTGTCCTTCTGTGCTACCCACCGACAAGAAAAACGAGGCCTGACACGTCAGCCAACTGTCTCATATAGTCATATCTAACTGGCTTCGGTCAGCTCCATTCCGTTGCCGCCATGCATTGGGGAGTTTGGATACTGTGCCCACTGTTATATGTTGGGGATCCGCATGGCAGCTTCCACCCAGCTCCATTCCGTTGCCGCCATGCATTGGGGAGTTTGGATACTATGCCCACTGTTATATGTTGGGGATCCGCATGGCAGCTTCCACCCAGCTCCATTCCGTTGCCGCCATGCATTGGGGAGTTTGGATACTATGCCCACTGTTATATGTTGGGGATCCGCATGGCAGCTTACACCCAGCTCCATTCCGTTGCCGCCATGCATTGGGGAGTTTGGATACTGTGCCCACCGTTATATGTTGGGGATCCGCATGGCAGCTTCCACCCTCCTTCATAAGACAGCCACTGAGTCAAGCGCAAAGTAATGATAACACTTGGTGGGGCGTGGTATTAAGGGGACCCGTTGTACGCGGGTAGAGAACGGTCTACCACCTCGACTGGACAAGCGACCATCGCGGTTGACAACGACCTGCAACGCTCAGGGTGACCGTAGAGGGAATCGAACCCCCGACTCCGCTTCGTTTAAGCGATTTGGTGTACCACAAGACTAGAGTCAAGCGCAATGCTTTCAGATTCACTGGAATGCCCTTAATGTTAGCTTTCAGATGCGCTACCTAGCCTTAGGTTTGGCTCAAGGATGGGGAGCTGCCTAGAAGCTGCTTCGTGCAGCAAAACAATACAAGTTCTATGCAGCGTCGCAAGCGACGCGGAAAATGGGCAGTGAGTGCTGGCAACGGAACGGCAGGTGGCAACGGAATGGAGCTGACCAAAGCCAGTTAGTTATGAGACAGTTGGCTGACGTGTCAGGCCTCGTTTTTGTCGTCGGTCGCACAGAACGATAAGTGAACTTGGGGGCTCTAGCCCTCTTCTAGGGCCCCCTAGAAGGTGGGGCTCCGCCAAAAACAGTGGCCACAGGATCCAACCTCCCCAAAACAGTGGACTCAGGTTTGGCTCAAGGATGGAGAGCTGCCTAGAAGCTGCTTCGTGTAGCCCCCAAAATATAACAGTGGACACAGGATTCAACCTCCCCAAAACAGTGGACTCAGGTTTGGCTCAAGGATGGAAAGCTGCCAAGAAGCTGATTCGTGTACCCCCCAAAATAAAGCAGTGGACACAGGATCCAACCTCCCACACACATGGTGGCAGCAATCTTGCAAGAAGAGGCATTGCAACTCATCATGGTCAACTCATGAGTTGCATCATGGTCACCTTATCATGGTCAACTAATACGACACAGGATTCAACCTCCCCCAAACAGTGGACTCAGGTTTGGCTCAAGGATGGAGAGCTGCCAAGAAGCTGCTTCGTGTAGCCCCCAAAATAAAGCAGTGGGCACAGGATCCAACCTCCCACATACATGGTGGCAGCAATCTTGCAAGAGGAGGCATTGCAACTCATCATAATCAACTAATTAGTTTAGTGTGCTCCCTGGTTTCCATGGGTTTTGCACGGGAGGACTTGGAATTGGAAGATGGTGAGCAGCCTAGAGTTGGCTGAAAAACACGCAATAATTCAATTTCAATTGCATCATGATTGATGCTGAATGCGTATATTTCAGACCTCATGTCCCCCCCCCATTGGCAGATTGACTTTTGGGCTGTTTCACACGACGCTCACAATGAGCAGCGGAGGTGCAAGCGCCAGGACTTCTCGGCCGTTTTCCGTTACACTCAGTACCCCCCTGGGGTATGGGATCTGTCGTTCTAGTCTCAGCGATTCCAGATCCAGGTACCTCAGATTCCAGAACCTCAGATCCCAGAGCCTCAGATCCAGGTACTTCAGATCTAAGAATCTCAGATTCAGGTACTTCAGACATAAGAATCTCAGATCCAGGTACTTCAGATCTAAGAATCTCAGATCCAGGTACCTGTAATCCAGGTACCTTAAGAATTCCATGTAGACGTAAACTAATGCTGCCTGGGTTAGGGTCAGCAACTTCTGAGTTAGGGCCAGCAGCTTCTGAGATAGGACCAGGAGCTTCTGAATTATGACCTGCAGCTTCTGAATTATGACCAGCAGCTTCTGAGTTAGGGCTAGCAGCTTCTGAATTAGGACCAGCAGCTTCTGAGTTATGACCAGCAGCTTCTGAATTATGACCAGCAGCTTCTGAGTTATGACCAGCAGCTTCTGAGTTAGGGCCAGCAGCTTCTGAACTAGGACCAGCAGCTTCTGAGTTAGGGCCAGGAGCTTCTGAGATAGGGTCAGCATCTTCATAGTTCCCAATCAATGTGTTAGTGACAACATGGCGAATAAGTAGATTCACTTGCAGCTCTGCCGACCCAAAGCCAACAGCCTCTAGGTGCGGGTCATGCAAGCCCATGTTAGAGACAGCTGCCCTATGGTGTGGGTCATGCAAGCTAATGTTGGAGATAGCTGTCATATGGTGCGGTTCATGCAAGACAATGTTGGAGACAGCTGCCAAGTGGTGTGGGTCATGCAAGCCAATGTTGGATACATCCTCTAGGTAAGAGTCAGCATTTTCAGGGTTCCCACTGCTTCTTTGGGACATCTCCTTGCCAATGTTCCTGGTAAATGTATTTGTGCCGCCCAAGACAGCAAGCAGCCAAATTGCTGGCAGAAGCTAAAAAAAGGTAATGATAACGCCTGGTGGGGCGTGGTGTTAAGGGAGCCCGTCGTACGCGGGTAGGGAGCGGTCTCCTACCTCAACTGGACAAGCTACCATCGCGGTTGACGACGACCTGCAACGCCAAGAGCGACCGAAGGGGGAGTCGAACCCCCGACTCTTCGTTCCTTAGCAATCTGGTCTACCACTAGACCATTGTAATCGCTAAAGAGGCTTGGCAGAAGCTATATAACCAAGTTCAAGTTGTTGGCAATGTTCCTCTAACTTTCAGCCCGTCCCTCTCGAGATGGCTGACCGGCCTACCAGCTAGGGCGGAGGTATGCGTACTGCTTTCTCTCCAGATGGCAGACCAGGCTTGCAGCTAGGGCGGAGGTAAGCGTACTGCTTCCTCTCCAGATGGAAGACCAGGCTCCCAGCTAGGGCCGTGGTGTGCGCACTGCTTTCTCTCCAGATGGCAGACCAGGCTAGCAGCTAGGGCCGTGGTATGCGTACTGCTTTCTCTCCAGATGGCAGACCGGGCTAGCAGCTAGGGCCGTGGTATGCGTACTGCTTTCCCTCCAGATGGAAGACGAGGCCACCAGCTAGGGCCGTGGTATGCATACTGCTTTCTCTCCAGATGGCAGACCGGGCTAGCAGGTAGGACGAGGCAGACTGGGACACAAAGAAGGTTTTGGCAGTGATTCAGTGAGGAAGGCATGCTTTTTTTTACAGCCTAGCCCATTAAGGCGTAGCCAAATAGGCTGAATAGACTTGCCCAACCTCAATATTTGGAAGGGCTGTATATAAAACAAGCACTGGTGAACTGAAACCCAACAAATCGCAACCTGTTTCTTTCAGCCAAGCCAAGCCAAGCCAAGCCAAGCAAATCCAAGAAAAGCAGAGCAGAGCAAACCGGCAAAGGTGACCGCGTTGTCCGTCAGTCCGCCCACAAGAAACCCTGGCCCTAACTGTCTGGTAAACCCTGGCTTGGGTCCGCAGCACTCGATTCCGTTGCCACCTGTCGCTCCGATAGGCAACACTCTACGCCAATATTCTGCGTCGCTTGCAACGCCGCGATGACTTCTCTTTTCGGCTTTTCTAAACAGCTTCTAGGAAGCTAGCTGAGCCTGCCAATGTGCTACACCAAAATATGTCAGCTTTTCTGGACGGCTGAGTGTGTCAGCTTCAAGGTGCACTACGTTGCATTAGATTTGGCTGAATTTCCAGTCAAGAGAGCTCCCTAAAAGTTGTTGCTGGCCTGGATAAGTCTTTAAACTGTCTCATGTCCCCCCACCACCACCACCAAACACACACACACATACAGACCACAAACACAGCACTATCCACACTCCTAAGCAAATATGGGACCTTGGGACTATTCACCTATAAGGAAGCCGGGGTGAATATACTAAGGGGTGAAAAGACATATTTGGTGGGCTGGCCTGGACAAGTCTTTAAACTGCCTAATCGGCTTAGTGTGCTCCCTGGTTTCTGTGGGTATCGCACGGGGCACTTGGAATTGGCAGACAGTGAGCAGCCCAGAGTTGGCTGAAGAACCATGTAACAATTCAAATTCAATCTATAAAAGCTGTTGCTCAGAGCCAAAAAGAAAGGATAAGAGGTGATCATAGTTTTCCTTTTCAGCTATGAGCAGCTGCTTCTAGACAGCCCCCAGGGCTCTCTCTTCATCCAAACCTTAAGCAACCTAGGAACCTAGAAGCTGATATCATCAGCTTTCCAGTGCTCCTGGAATCTTTGGATTTGGCCAAGTGACAGTCTCAGGGGGCTGCCTAGAAGCTGGAGCTGGTAGCCGAAAAGAAAAACAGAGTAGCAGACAGGATTTAAAGGAGTTGGGCGAGCTAATAGGAGCTAGGGTCAACAACAAAGATTGGAAGAATCGCTGTATCTGTTTGGGGCTACGGGTAGCAGCTACTAGGCAGCTCCCTTTCCCTGTGCTTGGGCCAGACCAGAAGCTACCTAGTGCGCCTGAAAGGTGACATAACAGGCATTCCAATGCAGCTGCAAGCTTTGGGTTTGAACCAGTGGCGGGCTAGTGGAGCTGGTGGGAAGCTACCATGAGTAGCAAAAAAAGAATCAGTAGGAAGAAAGACGATGCAGAACAATCAGCCGACTGAGGATGAGAATGAAAACGAGAAATAGCAGCAACAACACTAACGATAACGCCTTTAGCAGACCTCTCTCACGCACACACACACCACACACCATGCTCCATGTACGCCATGTATGCGGACCTCTCTCACACACGCACACCACACACCATGCTCCATGTATGCCATGTATGCAGACCTCTCACTCACAGACACACACCACACACCATGCTCCATGTATGCAGACCTCTGTCACACACACACACACCACACCATGCTCCATGTATGCCATGTATGCAGACCTCTCTCTCACAGACACACACCACACACCATGCTCCATGTATGCCATGTATGCAGACCTCTCACTCACAGACACACACCACACACCATGCTCCATGTATGCAGACCTCTGTCACACACACACACCACACACCATGCTCCATGTATGCCATGTATGCAGACCTCTCTCTCACAGACACACACCACACACCATGCTCCATGTATGCAGACCTCTCTCTCTCACACACACCATACACCATGCGTCACGAATGCCATGTATGCAGACCTCTCACTCACAGACACACACCACACACCATGCTCCATGTATGCAGACCTCTCTCTCACACACACACACCACACACCATGCTTCACGAATGCATTGTATGCAAACCTCTCTCACACACACACCACACACCGTGCTCCATGTATGCCATGTATGCAGACCTCTCTCTCACACACACACACACCCCACACCATGCTCCATGTATGCCATGTGTGCAGACCTCTCTCACACACACACACACCACACACCATGCTCCATGTATGCAGACCTCTCTCACACACACACACCACACACCATGCTCCATGTATGCCATGTGTGCAGACCTCTCTCACACACACACACACCACACACCATGCTCCATGTATGCCATGTGTGCAGACCTCTCTCACGCACACACACCACACACCATGCTCCATGTATGCAGACCTCTCTCTCACACACCCACACCACACACCATGCTTCACGAATGCCATGTATGCAAACCTCTCTCACACACACACACCACACCATGCTCCATGTACGCCATGTATGCTATGTATGCGGACCTCTCTCACACACACACCACACACCATGCTTCACGAATGCCATGTACGCAAACCTCTCTCTCACACACACACCACACACCATGCTCCATGAATGCCATAAATGCAGACCTCTCTCTCACACACACACCACACACCATGCTCCATGTATGCTATGTATGCGGACCTCTCTCACACACACACCACACACCATGCTCCATGAATGCCATACATGCAGACCTTTCTCTACAGACTCACCACACACCATGCTCCATGTATGCAGACCTCTCTCTCTCACACACATACCACACACTATGCTCCATGAATGCCATGGTTGCGGACCTCTCTCACACACACACACCCCACACCCTGCTCCATGTACGCCATGTATGCCATGTATGCAGACCTCTCTCTCACACACACACACACCACACCCTGCTCCATGTGCGCCATGTATGCCATGTATGCAGACCTCTATCTCACACACACACACCCCACACCCTGCTCCATGAATGCCATAAATGCAGACCTCTGTCACACACACACACACCATACTCCATGTATGCCATGTATGCAGACCTCTCTCAAACACACACCACACACCATGCTCCATAAATGCCATGTATGCAGACCTGTGCCTCCAGCTCTGTTGACCCAAAACCAGCTACCCAGGGGATTCAGAGCTGATCAAATGAACATGCGAATTATACCTCTGCCATATATGCTGGGGACAAGTTTGTATAGTACTTGTTGATGGCCCCTCCTAAAAGTCTAGAAGAAAAAGCAATGATAACGCCTGGTGGGGCGTGGTATTAAGGAAGTCCTATCTTACGGCGGTAGAGGACGGGCTGCTACTTCACCTGGACAGTGCCACCATGGTGGTTGACAGCGACAGCGAACACTAAAGCGCACCTGTAGGGGTTTGAACCCAGCAGCTTCTTCAGTTCAGCGAAAGTATCAAGCATATAACCATTTGCCGAACAGGAATAACGAGCAGCAACAATAGAGATAAACAGATTGACAGCAACAATTAAGGATATCGAGAATGTGAAAAAGGAATGAGAATAAGAACCAATGATACTGAACCAAAGGCATGGGGACGTGCATGTGCGTGGTCATGTGCATGTGCATGGGTGCGGGCATAGGCATGTGCATGTACATGTGCATCGGCGTTGGCATGAGGAGGCATGGTCACAGACAACTGCAAACTAACAACTGCAAACTAACATGCTGTCGGTTCTTGGGTCACACACACACACACACACACACACACACACACACACGCACGCACACACACACACACGACAAAACTACACAACTGAAATATAACCGAGAGATGAGAAGGGGAGACCCAGCCCGGATGTTTATCTTTGGGGCTACGCATGGCAGCTTCCAGTCACTAGGTCAAGCCCAAAGCTTTCAGCATTTTTCATTGGAGAGCCTGTCAGGTCAGGTTTCAGACACACTAACTAGCTTCGGATTTGGCAGGGGAAATGGAGCTGCTGAAAAACATACTTCAAAACAGGACAGGTGGACAACATACCGTGGTAAGTCAGTTTGGGTGGTCCACGGCGGTGTCGGGTGACGAGGCAGTCGATCTAGCGAACCAGCGGAGGCAGTCCCCCGAGGCTAACTGATGCTGAGTCCTGGGTCCCAAATTCTGGTGGTTCTTCGCCCAGGTTGGTGTTTGTTTGCAGACGGTTAGGTGCCTTCGTTTGCGTACGGAACAATTATTCTACCTCCAGAGCCGACCGGACAACTAGATAACTTCGTCGTCGATGCTGCGACCGCAATTTGATTGTATGAAGGGTTGTGAAAGGAGAGAGGAAAGTATGAAGAGATCGGATCAAGTGTTGAGACAACAACGTTTTAAATGATGCGGTTACTGCCGAGGACGGCGAGCAGCCTTCAAGGCTAGAGCCACGTAACAGAAGTCCAAGTTTAAGTAGCAGCGGCAGTAGAGTCGGTAACGCCTGGAACGCCGTTCGATGTGGCAGGTCGGCAGTATACCAGTCTCTGTGAATAAGGAGAGAGCGCGCCGTGGCGTGGATGAAAGGAAGGAAGATAAGACACTGCGGTGTAGCTAAAGGGGACGGAAATAGGACGGAGAGTGTACGAACCTGTCCTCATGGCGAGTGTGTGTGTGTGTTTAGTAAGATGAGTACTTGGGGCAGTACTATAACCGCAATCTGGTAATTCTGGGCAACCTCGGCCGGGGGCGGCCGGGGGCCGGGGGCGGGGGCTGGTGGAGGACAACTCTGGACCGGAGCCATGTAACCAAGCCCAGAGTTGGCTGAAGAACCAAGTAACAATTCAAAATCAAAATCAAACCACGGCATGTGACCAGTTGCATGCGATTGTGGGAGCATGCAAGGTTGTTTTACATGCTGCGTATTGCATCACATACACATATTTGGGAGGGTCCACTGCGTCGCAGGCATAGAATATGGAGCCCCTAATAACAACCCTGTTGGCGTTGTGGTGTTGATGCTACCAATGTTTGCCCCGCCTGCAGACAGTGGGCAGCCTAAAGGCTGATATACCATGTGACTAGGGTTGTTCAGGGCGCTGCGTCCTCCGTCGCAGACGCAACATCATAGAGTCCGTTTCGTCGCAGGACGCAACGTGGGGAGGGAAGGTCCGTTGATCAGAAGGAAGGGTCCATTGCGTCGCAAAACGCAGGCTATACAGTTATTTGCGTCTCAAGCACCAGAGCTGGGGGTCTTCCTGAAGTACCCTGCAATCCTGCATGAAACCTAACCAAAGTACATGCGGACACCAAGCCTACCGGTATGTATGTTGTAGTCTGACTTATACGTCATCTCTGGAGTAGGCAAAGCATGCGCAAGTCTAAGTCCCATCCAGGGCACGAGTCATCTGCCACTAGGCGTCGAAGCCAGCTATGGCCTGCCTGCCGCAATGCAGTACTATGCAATACAGATATGATCTCTATATCTATCGCACTGATGCGAGTTATTGGTATCTTCTCTCTTGTAAAGAGTACTGAGTCTGCAGTATCATCTACAGAAACCAAAAATTTAAACTGCCTAATCCACTTAATGAGCTACCTGGTGCCCTGGGCAGGGTTCACACATTGCAGACTTCCGCCTTGGAAGAGGCAGAAACCTTTGCACCGTGCTGTCATGCGGTAGTCCAAGCTCCGGCGCAGTTGCGGTCTGCGAAAACAAATTAGCCCAACATAGTAGCCATTCTCCAATATGAACGGTACATGCAAGCGGGAAGGTTCCAACAATCTCACATCCTGTGGCAGGTCATACTAATGTTCAATTTTTTGCTCACTGGTTACCGTGGGTGTCGCACGTGGGGACTTCAAATTGGCAGACCGTGAGCAGCCCAGAGCTGGCTGAAGAACCATTACATTACATTACATTCTGTACAAACATGTAACAATTCAAATTACAAATTCCAAGTTATACCGGTACATTCTACACTTGGATGCCAGTCCACAGCCCTGTGATAACATTCTGTACTCAGGAGTGTGGTGTTGTAGTGCTAAAACTACCAATGTTTTCTGTGCCTGCAGACGGTGAGCAGCCTGCAGGCTGACATGGCATATAAGTATACAACCAAACTAAGTCAACCTACACGTGGCAACTGAGCAAACATTCTACGCTTAACCAATGTAAAATTATGAATAGCGCAATCCCCCCCCCCCCCCCCCCCCCCAACCTCTCATCCATGTGCACAAAGCATGTTTCTTGGGGTTCCATAAAAAACGGGAAATTCAAGACTTGGACACTAGTTAACAGGGGGGTGGTAGTGCACGTGGCTAGTAGCTAGTAGCTGACAGCCCTGTGACACTAGTTCACAGGGGGTTGGTAGTGCACGTGGCTAGTAGCTAGTAGCTGACAGCCCTGTGACACTAGTTTACAGGGGGTTGGTAGTGCACGTGGCTAGTAGCTAGTAGCTGACAGCCCTGTGACACTAGTTTACAGGGGGTTGGTAGTGCACGTGGCTAGTAGCTAGTAGCTGACAGCCCTGTGACACTAGTTTACAGGGGGGTGCTTAGTGGTAACACAGTGGCATTACTATTATCGGCCATTGCTATGCCCCCCCTCTACCCCCCCCCCCCCCCCCCCCGCATAAACTGTCTCACCGCTTAGTGCTCCCCGGTTTCTGTGTGTATCGCACGGGGAGTTTGAAATCTGAATACGTTGAGCAGATCATGGTTGGCTGAACCCCCAAGTAACTATCCAATATGATGGATGGACCTAGGTGGGTGCAATATTTCTTTTTTGGGCTACGTGTTGCAGTTTCTAGGCAGCTCCTTTTCCCCGTCCTTGGGCCAGACCTGGAACTAGCTAGTGTGTCTGAAAGATGATACGACTGGCATTCCAATGAACCTGAAAGCCCTGGGCTTGACCCAGTGGCTGATCAATAAAGCTGGCTGGAAGCTGCCATGCGTAGCTGAAAAAAGGAAAACAAAGGATGGGTAGGTGAGGTTACCTGCCGCAATCCAATCAGAAGCTCGTGACCCTTTAAGCCAAGGCAACTGCCATCGCTCAGGTAGGTTAAGCAACCTGCCGCAATACTATCGCGATGCATACCGAGCCAAGCCAACTGCCATCGCTCAGGTGGGTGAAGCAACCTGCCGCAATCCAGTCAGAAGCTCGTGACGCCTACCAAGCCAAGCCAACTGCCATTGCTCAGGTAGGCTAAGCAAACTGCCGCAATACTATCAGAAGTTCGTGATGTCTACCGAGCCAAGCCAACTGTCATCGCTCAGTTGGGTGAAGCAACCTGCCGCAATCCCACCAGAAGCTTTTGACGTCCACCAAGCCAAGCCAACTGCCATTGCTCAGGTAGGTTAAGCAACCTGCCACAATCCCATCAGAAGCTCGTGACGTCCACCAAGCCAAGCCAACTGCCATTGCTCAGGTAGGTTAAGCAACCTGCCACAATCCCATCAGAAGCTCGTGACGTCCTCCAAGCCAAGCTAACTGCCATTGCTCAGGTAGGTTAAGCAACCTGCCATAATCCCATCAAAAGCTCGTGACGTCCACCAAGCCAAGCTAACTGTCATCGCTCAGGTAGGTAAAGCTACCAGCCGCAATCCAACAAGAAGCTCGTGATGCCTACCAATCCAAGCCAACTGTCATCGCTCAGGTAGGTGAAGCAACCTGCCGCAATACTATCAGAAACTCGTGATGTCTACCAAGCCGAGCCGACTGTCATCGCTCAGTTAGGTGAAGTAACCACCTTCTTTTCAAAATTTATTATTTGGGCTCCGTTTTGAAGCTTCTAGACAGCTCCATTATCCAGCGATTGAGTCAAGCTCACAGATTACCGTCGCATTGGGACGCCTGTTGCGCCAGCTTTCAGACACACTAGGTTTGGCCCAAGGGAGGGTGAAAGGAGCTGCCTAGAAGCTGCTACTTTATTTTTACTGAAGCCCCGAAAACGAACAGTGCTACCAAGCCAACCCAACTATCATTGCTCAGCCAGACCCCACTCCATGGTGTTGTTGTCCTTAGAGCCCAGCCCATTATCACAATTGATGATGAAGTAGTTGCTGCAAAGCATATCAGAGAGAGAATATAAGGAGAGGTAGAGAGGTAGAGGTAAAAAGAGTTAAAGAGGTAGAGAGGTAGAGGTAGAGAGAGGTACAGACGTAGAGAGAGAATGTGAGGAGGGGTAGAGATTATAGAGGTAGAGAGAAGTAGAGGTAGAGAGAGAGGTAGAAGTGGAGAGAGGTAGAGGTAGAGAGAGAGGTAGAGGTAGAGAGAGAGGTAGAAGTAGAGAGAGAGGTAGAGATAGAGAGAGAGGTAGAGATAGAGAGAGAGGTAGAGGCAGAGAGAGGAGATGTAGAGGTAGGGAGAGGTAGCGATGTGGAGGTAGAGAGAAAGCTAGAGGTAGAGGTAGACAGAGGTAGACAGAGGTAAAGGTAGAGAGAGGTAGAGGCAGGTAGATGTAAAGGTAGCCAGAGGTAACGGTAGTGACAGGTAGAGGTAGGTAGATGTAGAGGCAGTGAGAGGTACAGAGAGGTAGAGAGAGGTAGAGAGAAGTAGAGGTAGGTAGATGTAGAGGTAGTGAGAGGAAGAGAGAGGTAGAGAGAAGTAGAGGTAGTGAGAGGAAGAGAGAGGTAGAGAGAGGTAGAGAGAAGTAAAGGTAGGTAGATGTAGAGGTAGTGAGAGGAAGAGAGAGGTAGAGAGAAGTAGAGGTAGTGAGAGGAAGAGAGAGGTAGAGAGAGGTAGAGAGAAGTAGAGGTAGGTAGATGTAGAGGTAGTGAGAGGAAGAGAGAGGTAGAGAGAAGAAGAGGTAGTGAGAGGAAGAGAGAGGTAGAGAGAAGTAGAGGTAGTGAGAGGAAGAGAGAGGTAGAGAGAGGTAGAGAGAAGTAGAGGTAGGTAGATGTAGAGGTAGTGAGAGGAAGAGAGAGGTAGAGAGAAGAAGAGGTAGTGAGAGGAAGAGAGAGGTAGAGAGAGGTAGAGAGAAGTAGAGGTAGGTAGATGTAGAGGTAGTGAGAGGAAGAGAGAGGTAGAGAGAGGTAGAGAGAAGTAGAGGTAGTGACAGGTTGAGAGAAAGATAGAGGTAGAGGTAGAGAGAGGGAGAGAGGAGTTGAGGTAGATATAGAGGAAAAAGTGTATTAGAAGTACTCACTCTATGGGTAAGAGGTGAAAAAAGTGTATCAGAAGAACTCACTCTATGGGTAAGAGGTGAAAAAAGTGTATCAGAAGAACTTACTCTATGGGAAAGAGGTGAAAAAAGTGTATCAGAAGAACTCACTCTATGGGTAAGAGGTGAAAAAAGTGTATCAGAAGAACCCACTCTGTGAGTAAGAGGTGAAAAAGTGTATCAGAAGAACCCAATCTGTGAGTAAGAGGTGAAAAAAGTGTATCAGAAGAACCCACTCTGTGGGTAAGAGGTGAAAAAATTGTATCAGAAGAACTCACTCTATGGGTAAGAGGTGAACCGTATGCCACAGGTACTTTGCCTGCAGGATATTTTGCAAACAGACACACCTTAGGAGGGTTTGCATGTGCATGTATGTGTGTGTAAGTGTGCATGTGCATGTATGTGTGTGTAAGTGTGCATGTGCATGTATGTGTGTGTAAGTGTGCATGTGCATGTGCATGTATGTGTGTGTAAGTGTGCATGTGCATGTATGTGTGTGTAAGTGTGCATGTGCATGTATGTGTGTGTAAGTGTGCATGTGCATGTATGTGTGTGTAAGTGTGCATGTGCATGTATGTGTGTGTAAGTGTGCATGTGCATGTATGTGTGTGTAAGTGTGCATGTGCATGTATGTGTGTGTAAGTGTGCATGTGCATGTATGTGTGTGTAAGTGTGCATGTGCATGTATGTGTGTGTAAGTGTGCATGTGCATGTATGTGTGTGTAAGTGTGCATGTGCATGTATGTGTGTGTAAGTGTGCATGTGCATGTATGTGTGTGTAAGTGTGCATGTGCATGTATGTGTGTGTAAGTGTGCATGTGCATGTATGTGTGTGTAAGTGTGCATGTGCATGTATGTGTGTGTAAGTGTGCATGTGCATGTATGTGTGTGTAAGTGTGCATGTGCATGTATGTGTGTGTAAGTGTGCATGTGCATGTATGTGTGTGTAAGTGTGCATGTGCATGTATGTGTGTGTAAGTGTGCATGTGCATGTATGTGTGTGTAAGTGTGCATGTGCATGTATGTGTGTGTAAGTGTGCATGTGCATGTATGTGTGTGTAAGTGTGCATGTGCATGTATGTGTGTGTAAGTGTGCATGTGCATGTATGTGTGTGTAAGTGTGCATGTGCATGTATGTGTGTGTAAGTGTGCATGTGCATGTATGTGTGTGTAAGTGTGCATGTGCATGTATGTGTGTGTAAGTGTGCATGTGCATGTATGTGTGTGTAAGTGTGCATGTGCATGTATGTGTGTGTAAGTGTGCATGTGCATGTATGTGTGTGTAAGTGTGCATGTGCATGTATGTGTGTGTAAGTGTGCATGTGCATGTATGTGTGTGTAAGTGTGCATGTGCATGTATGTGTGTGTAAGTGTGCATGTGCATGTATGTGTGTGTAAGTGTGCATGTGCATGTATGTGTGTGTAAGTGTGCATGTGCATGTATGTGTGTGTAAGTGTGCATGTGCATGTATGTGTGTGTAAGTGTGCATGTGCATGTGCATGTATGTGTGTGTAAGTGTGCATGTGCATGTATGTGTGTGTAAGTGTGCATGTGCATGTATGTGTGTGTAAGTGTGCATGTGCATGTATGTGTGTGTAAGTGTTCATGTGAATGCCACAGGTACTTTGCCTGCAGGACATTTTGCAAACAGACACAACGTAGGAGGGTTATCATGTGTATTTGTGTGTAAGTATGTATGTGAATGCCACAGGTATGGGTGTGCATGTGTATGTGTGTGTAAGTATGCATGTGTATGCCACAGGTACTATGCCTGCAGGATATGTTGCAAATGGACACACCTTAGGAGAGTTTGCATGTGCATGTGTGTGTAAGTATGCATGTGTATGCCACAGGTATGGGTGTGCATGTGTATGCTACAGGTACTTTTCCTGCAGGATATATTTCAAACAGACACAACTTAGGAGGGTTTGCATGTGTATGTGTGTGGATGTGTGTATTTGTACTTGTGTGTGTACATGTAAGTATGTGCATGCACTTCTGTGTACTTGTGTGTATGTATGTGTATTTATTCAACTTACAGGGTATTTATGCGTATGTATGTTGCAGTCCAGGGGTACCCAATTCGGCTATATGGACTTTCCCATCCTCAAACAATCAAGATCAACTCTAGATTCTCAAGAGGGTCTGGATTAAGAAACACTTCATGACCAAGGGTAGGTATGCGTAGAGAAGTTGTTTCACTTTTATGTTTTAAAGTTTCAGCCTAGATACGTGTGTGGACTGTAAATAGGAAATTTGAGGCATGGGAATACGAGGAGCAGGTAGCAAAAGAATGGCCAGGCAACGCATGATGCAATTACTTTACACAGGGCCTGACTGCAGCCCATACTAAATGTGATGAATCCATCTTCACATGAGTGGGGAACGGCAATATGATATCATATGATATCGTGTCATAATATGATGTCATATGATGCCGGGAGTCTGACTAGGCTTAAATTATCATCTATATACAATATCGCATGCTGCAATTTGTATGACATCATACTCGTCTTTGGTAAACATCATATGATATGCCGGTCCGTAGGTATGCGTAGGGGTATCAGCATGAAAGTTGAGACAAAACTCTAAGGGATGAGTAAATATGTTTAAATGGGCCAATATCTAGGAGTCACAGCCCAAGATCACATAAGAAGAATCAGGGGGCTGTGAGGTAGTTGCTCATATAACTAGGGTTGTCAAGTACGATCTTGTAACGTTGAATGTATTTGTGTGTAATTTATTTGCGAGCTATATTTTGGGTTGTATGCATTTGGGTAGTATTTAAATGAGTTCCTTTTATTTGTGTGGTATGCGTTTAAGTGGTATTTCGACGATATCATAAGATAAATCGAACAATTTTGTACGGCATATCAAAACATCAAACAATATCTGGTATGATATCGTATGATAATCTTGGGGACCAGAATATATGGTACTCTTTAGGACCGATACTACCTGTCTATGAGTTACACAAATACACACATACATACACATACAGGGATTTATACACATACACACATACATACACATACAGGGATTTATACACATACACACATAGATATACAGGGAGTTATACACGCATATACAAAATAAGTACTCCTCCTATCTGTCGAGTTAATGGGCTAGGTGCAAAGCATGAAGAGCAAAGCACTACAGTAGCAAGCAAAGCAGAACAACATTGAGCAAAGCACTACAACAGCAAGCAAACATGTTTCGGCACCAAAGTGTGATCCCACTTTTCCAAAGACAGGCTTCAACAAATGCAAACAAAATAAAAGCAACAAATGCAAACATAATAAATAAAAGTAACAAATGCAAACGAAATAAATAAAATAAAATATATAAAATAAATAAAAGCAACACATGCAAACATAATAAATAAAAGCAACAAATGCAAACGAAATAAATAAAATAAAATAAAGATATCAAATAAATAAAAGCAACAAATGCAAACGAAATAAAAGCAAGGACAAGGACAAGGACGTCAGCACTAGCGGCGACAATAACAATAACAATAAAAATCCCCTCCTGGTTGGGCAGGTCCCTTTAGCCTAGTTAGCTACCTCTGGACTGTACAAAACAGAAGGGGGGGCTCCGACAAAAATACAGACCTGTCTGGATGAACCTCTACACACCTGTTGGGTTTTGTGTATGTGTGTGGGGTGGGGTGGGGTATGTAGGTGTGTAGGATGGGTCGTTGCTGCGTTTGATGAGAGTACGGGAGGGTGTGTACAATTTTGAAGTTGGCTCATAAACGGAAAGGGTACGCCGATAAGTGGGGCTACCTTCCTCATCCAGTGTGTGGGCGCAAGCGAACGGAAAGGTTCCTTCAAGCTCACGCCCCATGGCAACGCGCAACAATTTCCATTCTTCAAGTTCAACACTACTCAGAGGAACAGAAGCTGCACCTACCTTCAGCTCCCCTTGCAAGAAGAATATCAGCTGCTCTGGAAATGAAAAACATTGTGTGTAGATGGTGAATCTGCATCGAAATATGTTGATACAAGGAACTGTCAGTCGAGATTGGCCAAACAATACATAGCGTAAAAAATTCCGAAATGAAAAATACCGGAAAGAAAACACTGAAATGAAAAACACTGGAATGAAAAACACTGAAATGAAAAAACACTGCGTGTAGATGGTGAATCTGCATTGAAATATGTTGATACAAGCTACCGTCAGTCGAGATGGACCAAACAAGACATCACCTGAAATGAAAAACACTGATATGAAAAACATTGCGTGTAGATGGTGAATCTGCATCGAAATATGTTGATACAAGCTACCGTCAGTCGAGATGGACCAAACAAGACATCGCCTTAAATGAAAAACACTGATATGAAAAACATTGCATGTAGATGGTGAATCTGCATCGAAATATGTGGATACAAGCTACCGTCAGTCGAGATGGACTAAACAAGACGTAAAACACGGAAAAACACCGAAACGAAAAAAGTGCAATGAAAATAATGTGTGTAAATGGTGAATCAGCATCGAAACATGTTGAAACAAGCAACTGTCAGTCGAGATTGACCAAATAAGACATAACCTGAAAAACACCGAAATGAAAACACTGAAATGAAAAAAATGCGTGTAGGTAGACTTTACACCAGCATTCTTTCCGCTGCCTATCCCGACCGCAAAAGAACAAAATATAGAAAACATCACCGTGGACAATTAAACGGAATAGCTTGGTTGGTATACTGCCCTTCTCAATATTGAGGTTGGACAAGTCTATATAAAAAACAGAAAATTAGTACGCCATGCCACAGGCGTGAGATTGAGGGAACCCTTCTGTTTGCATGCATGTGTTCATAATGGAGAAAGCTACCATGTTGGATTTATTTGGTTTCGCAGACCCTCTGCGCCTGAGCTTGGACTACCGCGCTACAGCACGGAGGGAAGTTCTCTACCTCTTCCAAGGCGGCAAATCTGAGATTTTGTGAACCTGGCCAGGGCTCGAACTTCAGACCTGTCTGATCGTTGACTGGGTAATACTATACCATACAGCCCAGAGCTCGAAACTTGATAAGTCTATATAGCTTATTCGGCTAAGCCTTTACTGACTAGACTGTAAAAACACATAAAACAAGTCCTAGGTGCCTCGCAAGCGACGCGGAAAATAGGCGGAGAGCGACAGGCGGCACCGGAATCGAGTGCAGCAGACCCAAGCCAGGGTTTACGACATGGCCAGGGCCCAGTTAGGACCAGGGTTTTTTGTGGTCGGATGGACGGTCGGTCCGTCGGATGGACAACGGGGTGACCTTGGGGGCTACAGCCCCCAAGAAAGGAGAGCTCCGCAAAACACACACACACACACACACACACATCCCTCCCTTTCCCCCCAACACACACACACACACCTTCCCCCCAAACACACACATACACACACACATCCCCCCCCTTTCCCCCAAACACACACACACACATTAGAGTTGAACCATCTGGCGGAGAGATACTGTAGAGTCACGTGCTGGTTGGTGGTTGGCCCCCGTGCAAGCAAACAGGCTGGCCCCCTCGAACTCACGCCTAGTTAAGTGGCTATAAGGCATACTATGTATTGTATTTATCACACACACACACACACACACACAAAGGGAGCAATGAGCACACACTACGCACATGTACTTGAATGGAGCCGAGCTTGCATCCATAGGAATCTTAATGATGTGGTGCCTTGTCTTTTCTGGAGCTATCACTAGGGTATAAAATAACTCAATGAAATCATTTTGTGGAGGCCCATTGGGGAAAATTGTAGGTGTCAAGCTGTCAGATTGCCGTAAATTATGGTAATGATAACGCCTGGTGGGGGGTGGTGTTAAGGGAACCCGTCGTACGAGGGTAGAAAGGCTTCCACCTCAACTGGATAAGCTACCATCGCGGTTATTCACTAGGGTACCATAAAATGAAATAAATGAAATAATTGCGTTGAGGCTCATTTGGGAAACTTGTAGGTGTCATGCTGTCAGATCGCCGTATATCCTTTATTATAAAACAATACGCACATGTACTTGACTGGAACCGAGCTCGCATTCATGGGAATCTCGATAATGTCCTGTCTTGCCTTTTGTTGCTAATACTTTCACTAGGGTACCATACAACAATTCAATGAAATCATTCCGTGAAAGCCTGTTTGGGAAAATTGTAGGTGTCATGCTGTATATCCTTTATTATAAAACAATACGCACATGTACTTGACTGGAACCGAGCTCGCATTCATGGGAATCTCGATAATGTCCTGTCTTGCCTTTTGTTGCTAATACTTTCACTAGGGTACCATACAACAATTCAATGAAATCATTCCGTGAAAGCCTGTTTGGGAAAATTGTAGGTGTCATGCTGTATATCCTTTATTATAAAACAATACGCACATGTACTTGACTGGAACCGAGCTCGCATTCATGGGAATCTCGATGATGTCCTGTCTTGCCTTTGTTGGAAATATCACTAGGGTATAAAATAACTCAATGAAATCATTTTGTCGAGGTCCAATTGGGAAAATTGTAGATGTAACGCTGTCAGATTACCGTATATTATTAGGGGTCGGCTATGCTATGTAATATGAGTGAATCAATAATATTATTTAATAATACATAATATTAGTCGGACGAGCCGTCTCACCAGAAATTCGAATTTATTTGTAAGACTAATATTATTGTGACACTATAATAATATTAGTTAATATTAGTTGTTCAAACACTAATATTAGTTGCCGTTCCCTATATATTATGCACTATTAACACACTACACACATGTACTTGACTGGAACCGAGCTCGCATTCATGGGAATCTCGATGATGTGGTGTCTTGTCTTTGCTGGAACTATCACAGGCGCCACATGTTGGTAGCCTGCCTGCTGGTCGTAGAAGCTCACATTCAACATCCCGCTGACGTCAACCTGCATATATATCACAGTTTAGGTGCAGGGGCAGGGTAGGAGTAGGAGCAGGACTAGGGCAGGGTAAGTTTAGGTGTAGGGTGTGGGAGCAGAAGTAGGTGTTGGTTTAGGTGTAGGTGCATTAGCCTGCTGGTCGTAGAAGCTCACACTCAACAAACCGCTGACGTCAACCTGCACATCATATCACAGTTTAGGAGCAGGGGCAGGGGCAGGGTAGGAGTGGGAGCAGGAGCAGGAGTAGGGCAGGGAAAGTTTAGGTGTAGGGTGTAGGTGTACGGGTAGGTTTAGGTGTAGGTGTATGGGCCTGCTGGTCGTACAAGCTCACATTCAACATACCGCTGACGTCAACCTGCATATAAAATCACAGTTTAGAAGCAGTGCAGGTGTAGGGTGTAGGGTGTAAGGTGAACAGGTAAGTTTAGGTGTAGGGTGTACGGTGAACAGGTGAGTTTAGGTGTAGGGTGTACGGTGAACAGGTGAGTTTAGGTGTAGGGTGTAAGGTGAACAGGTGAGTTTATGTGTATGGTGTAAGGTGAACAGGTGAGTTTAGGTGTAGGGTGTAAGGTGGACAGGTAAGTTTAGGTGTAGGGTGTAAGGTGAACAGGTCAGTTTAGGTGTAGGGTGTAAGGTGAACAGGTGAGTTTAGGTGTAGGGTGTAAGGTGAACAGGTGAGTTTATGTGTATGGTGGAAGGTGAACAGGTAAGTTTCGGTGTAGGGTGTAAGGTGAACAGGTCAGTTTAGGTGTAGGGTGTAAGGTGAACAGGTGAGTTTAGGTGTAGGGTGTAAGGTGGACAGGTAAGTTTAGGTGTAGGGTGTAAGGTGAACAGGTCAGTTTAGGTGTAGGGTGTAAGGTGAACAGGTAAGTTTATGTGTATGGTGTAAGGTGAACAGGTAAGTTTATGTGTATGGTGTAAGGTGAACAGGTAAGTTTAGGTGTAGGGTGTAAGGTGAACAGGTAAGTTTAGGTGTAGGTGTAGGAGAAGGGTAGGAGTAGGTGTTGGTTTAGGTGTATGTGTATGTGAAGATGTAGGAGCAGGGTAGGTGTAGGGTGTAGGTGATTGGCTACGTTTAGGTGTGGGTGTAGGAGCAGTAGAAGGGTAGGAGTAGGTGTTGGTTTAGGTGTGGGTGTAGGAGCAGTAGAAGGGTAGGAGTAGGTGTTGGTTTAGGTGTCGGTGTATGAGCCTGCTGGTCGTAGAAGCTCACATTCAACATATCGCTGACGTCAACCTGCATATAAAATCACAGTTTAGGAGCAGTGTAGGTGTAGGGTGTAGGGTGTAGTTATAGGGAGGAAGGTGTAGGTGTAGGCAGTAGATGTAGGGTGTTGGGGGTAGGTTAGGGGTAGGGGTAGGGTTGGGAGGAGAGTAGGAGTGGAGGTGGAGTAGAGTAGGAATAGGAGTAGGACCGCCAGCAGGGGTAGGGGTAAGGGTAGGAGTAAGGGTAGGAGAAGGAGCAGGTGTAGGTGTAGGGGTGGGCGCAGGAACTGGGGCAGGGTTGGGAGGAGCATTCGTTGACAGCTTTGGGACATCTAGTGGGACAAGCTCTATGCAGCGTCCCAAACAAATTGGCGGAGACTGTTCGCAATGGAGCGACAGGTGGCAACGGAAGGGAGATAGTTACGAGACCTTATCATAAGTGTCAGGCTTTGTCTCGGTCAGACGGCCACACGCACAGACGTACAAATGGGTAACCCTGGGGGCTCCCGCCCCCTTTTAAACAACAAGCTTATGATTAGGATACACTCCTCCAACAAGCTTATGATTGGGATACACTCCTCCAACAAGCTTATGATTAGGATACACTCCTCCAACAAGCTTATGATTAGGATCAGGCCTGGGATTGGTTGATGGGCGACGTACCTCATGTCAGACTTTCAACATATTATCGGGTACAGACCATGAGGCGGGTGGCGGTGTGTGTGCTTGTGTGTGGTGGTGGAGCTAGTGGTGGTGGTTAAGAGATTGGCAGGCCTGGGATTGGTTGATGGGCGACCTACCTCATGTCAGCTCAAAATTCAAAATTCAAATTTCAATCGTATGATGATGACGATGATGATGATGATGATGATGATGATGATGATGATGATGACAATGATGACAATAATGAGGGATATATGAACATAACGAAACATGCCATGAAACCTACCTGAAAAAAGTTCGGATTGAAGATCGGCACTTCTGCATGAAGCAAAATCTGGTATTTGTGCATGCTGGTGTTGAAGGAGATCTCACTGCAACGGGGGCAAACAAATTGGGTGAGGGATGGGTGGGTAGGGAAGTGGGAAGGGTGGGTGGTGGAAAGGTGTGGGTGGGTAGGAGATCTCACTGCAACATGGGCAAAGAAATTGAGATGGGTGGGTGGGTGGAAAGGTGTGGGTGGGTGGGTAGGAGAGTGGGTAGGTAGGAGGGGTGGGTGGGTAGGAGGGGATAGGGGGAGGGGTGGGGAAGGGGAGTGGGAGGAGTGGGTGAAGAGCTTTTTTCTGTTTCAGAAAGGGGGTCTTCTGGTAGCAATCAGGGATTTGGTGTCTTTCAAGGGTGGGGCACGTAGGCGGTATTGGGGTAGGCGGCCCGATGGAGGTCTTGGGGACTGGGCCCCATGGGCCGAAACTTTTTTAAAAAGCCTTTTATCAGAGCAGTTAACAGCACGGTAGTCTCCGCAACCCTCCTATTCGTACACACACTCACACACCCACACACCCCACCCCCCCCCACGCACACATGCACGGTAGTCTCCGAAATCCACAACCCTTGTATTGCAGTACCATTCGCTTAACGCAGTCTTCGTTTATGTTAGTTCTTCTCCTCTGGTGGTGTGTGTGTGTGCGGGTGTGTGTGTGGGGGGGGAAGGGCATGACGGCAACGCCCATACAAACGAAAATTGTCCAAATGGGGTGGCCCATGGGTGCAACGCCCATACAAAGAGATTGTCCATATGGGGGGGTCCATAGGGGCAACGCCCATACAAAGAGATTGTCCAAACGGGGATGGCCCATGGGGGCAGCGTCCATACAATCGAGATTGTTCAAACGGGGGGGCCCATGGGGGCAGCGAACATACAAACGAGATTGTCCAAACGGGGGGCCCATGGGGGCAGCGCCCATACAAACGAAATTGTCCAAACAGGGGGGCTCATGGGGGCAGCACCCATACAAACGAGATTGTCCAAACGGGGGGCCCGTGGGGGCAGCACCCATACAAACGAGATTGTCCAAACAGGGGGGCTATGGGGGCAGCGCCCATACAAACGAGGCAAGCAGCCTTGCCTTTTTGAGGGGTAAGTACAACTAGTGGGGGGATGGCACTTTAGGAATCCATTATTTGTATGTCTTGGAAGCACACCCCATGTGGAAGACCCCCCCATACACACTGGTTGTACTGCCCTCATTGCCAGGCTGTCAAATATTTGATGATAACACAGATTTTTTTCTTTCTCCCAAGTTAGCTTGGAAACTTGACAAAAGCAAACATTTGAAAACCGAGTTTTGTTTTGAAGTCGACTTTTGAAGGGGGGGGGGGGGGGGGGAATCAAAACTCACGCGGTCCCTGCACTACAAATCCGAGGACACCATTGTGTGCGCCATATTGTAAACTCCCCGAAATCATATCTAAGATGTTTTAAATGGTATTTCTATTTAGGGGGGGGGGGGGGAGGGGGGGAGGGGGCAGCCTGCCTCAAATTTTTTAGGCTTGCCGTATGCAGTTTTTTTATCCTGCCAAAAATCAACTTTTAGGGGGGGGGGGGGCTGACTTATAAAAAACAAACTGGGGACCGGCTTTGGTTGTGTTCCTGTTAACTATTTTTATCAAGAATTGGAGTCAGAATTTTAACACAATATTTGAGCTGCACAGGTATCCATCCATCCATCCATCCATCCATCCATCCATCCACTCATCCATCCATCCATCCATCCATCCATCCATCCACTCATCCATCCATCCATCCATCCATCCATCCATCCACCCATCCATCCATGCTGCAGAGGTATAGCCGTTCATATATCGTGGGGAGGGATAAACAAAAAGGGCCCCCTCAAAAAAAATTGAAACGCCCCCCAATATTATTGTTTGTACACAGATTCATGGACTGTACACAACGTCAAAATCAACGATGGCAATCATTCATAGCTTGGACCAAGGACTGGGAAAGGGAGCTGCCTAGAAGCTGCTGGGCTCAACTACAAACAGAAAGGGTGGCAGTCACCCACCTTGAGCACCCCTACACAGACGAAGCTTCCAGAGGCACTAGCTAGCTTCATGTTTGGCCCAAGGACAGAGAAAGGGAGCAGTCTAGAAGCTGCCAGGCTCATCAAAAACAGAAAAGGTGGCAGTCACCCACTTTGATCGTCCCTACATAGACGCAGCTTCCAGGCACACTAGCTAGCTTTACATTTGGTCCAAGGACTGGGAAAGGGAGCTGCCTAGAAGCTGCTGGGCTCATTAAAAACAGAAAGGGTGGCAGTCACCCACCGTGAGCGTCCCTACATAGACGCAGCTTCCAGAGGCACTAGCTAGCTTCACATTTGGCCCAAGCACTGGGAAAGGGAGCTAACTAGAAGCTGCTGGGCTCAGCTACAAACAGAAAGGGTGGCAGTCACCCACCGTGAGCGTCCCTACATTGACGCAGCTTCCAGGCGCACTAGCTAGCTTCAGGTTTGGCCCAAGGACTGAGAAAGGGAGCTGTCTAGAAGCTGCTGGTCTCAGCTACAAACAGATAGGGTGGCAGTCACCCCCCTTGATCGTCCCTACATAGACGCAGCTTACAGAGGCACTAGCTAGCTTCACGTTTAGCCCAAGGACTGGGAAAAGGAGCTGTCTAGAAGCTGCTGGGCTTGGCCAAAAACAGAAAGTGCAGCGGTTACCCACCTTGAGCGTCCCTACACAGACCCAGCTTCCAAACGCGCTAGATAGCTTCACGTTTGGCCCAAGGACTCAGAAAGGGAGCTGCCTAGAAGTTGCTGGGCTCAGCCAAAACTGAAAGGGTGGCGGTCACCCACCTTGAGCGTCCATACACAGACCCAGCATCAAGACACACTAGCTAGCTTCGCGTTTGGCCCGAGGACTGGGCAAGGAAGCTGCCTAGAAGCTGCTGGGCTCAGCCAAAACTGAAAGGGTGGCGGTCACTCACCTTGAGCGTCCATACACAGACCCAGCATCAAGACACACTAGCTAGCTTCGCGTTTGGCCCGAGGACTGGGCAAGGAAGCTGCCTAGAAGCTGCTGGGCTCAGCCAAAACTGAAAGGGTGGCGGTCACTCACCTTGAGCGTCCATACACAGACCCAGCATCAAGACACACTAGCAAGCTTCGCGTTTGGCCCGAGGACTGGGCAAGGAAGCTGCCTAGAAGCTGCTGGGCTCAGCCAAAACTGAAAGGGTGGCGGTCACTCACCTTGAGCGTCCATACACAGACCCAGCTTCCAGACGCACTAGCTAGCTTCACATTTGGCCCAAGGACTGGGAAAGGGAGCTAACTAGAAGCTGCTGGGCTCAGCTACCAACAGAAAGGGTGGCTGTCACCCACCTTGAGCGTCCCTACACAGAACCAGCTTTCAGGCACACTAGATAGCTTCACGTTTGGCCCAAGAACTGGGCAAGGAAGCTGTCTAGAAGCTGCTGGGCTCAGCTACAAACAGATAGCGTGGCTGTCACCCACCTTGATCGTCCCTACATAGACGCAGCTTCCACACACGCTAACTAGCTCTATGTTTGGCCCAAGAACTGGGAAAGGGAGCTGTCTAGAAGCTGCTGGGCTCAGCAAAAACAGAAAGTGTGGCGGTTACCCTCCTTGACTGGATCTTGATTGTACTGATCGTTCAACGGTGCAGAAGACGGTTGGCACCACTGTCACTGCTAATCCCGACTGAAGGATAAGGGCAGGTTGACAAGTCCTATGCAGCGTCGCAAGCGACGCGGAAGGTGGCAACGATGGAGCCGAAGCAAGTTAGTTACGCGACCGTTGGCTGACGTGTCAGGCTTCAATTATTTCCGGTTGGACAAGCGGACAAATGGGTAAACATGGGGGCTCCCGCCCCCTTGAAGAGGGGGCTCCGCCAAAAAGCATCCCAACATCTGTTTCTGGTTGCCACTCACCTTGACAGGACCATGATCGTTCCTACTGACACTCCACATTCAACTGTGAAACAGATGGTTGCCACCGCTGCCACCGCAAGGAATAACTGGTGGACAAGAGAAGGTTGTACAAGGTAATGATAACGCCTAGTGGAGCATGGTGTCAAGGGAACCCGTCGTTCGCGGGTAGGGAGCGGTCTTCTACTTCAATGGGACAAGCTACGAACGACCTGCAACGCCAAGAGCGACCGAAGGGGGAATCGAACCCCCGACTCTTCATCCTCAGAGTGATTTGGTCCACCACTAGACCAATGTATATCACTGAAAGGGGCTTGAGAAGGTTGTAAATCATCTCAACATGTTTGTTTCTCTTCGTATAAATTTCTGGTGGCCACGCACCTTGACTGGACCTTAATTGTTCCTACTGAGACCCCACGCTCAACTGTAGAAAATATGGTTGCCAGCGCTGCCACTTCTAGGCCCAACTGGGGGGTGAGGGCAGCATGAAAAGTATTACAACAGATTTTGCACAGCCAATTTCTGGTAGCCACTGTAATCATTCCTACTGATACCCCACGTTCAACTGTGAAAAAGACGGTTGACAACCGCTGCTGCACCGCTAAGCCTTATGTGGGACAAGGGCTCATGAAAAGTATTACAACAGATTTTGCACAGTCAATATCTGGTGGCCACGCACCTTGATTGGACCTTGATAGTTCCTACCGAGACCCCACGCTCAACTGTGAAAAAGACGGTTGACACCGCTGCCACTGCTAGGAATAACTGGGGGGGCAAGGGCAGTGAGAGAGAGGGAGGAGATGTTACATAAACTTAGTAAAACAATGCCGAGACATGACAGCGGCACATCGTGCCTACTGTTCATTTGTATAACAGGATGAAGGTTTTGGGGCAGTGATCAAAGCATTGCAACAGATGTTGCACAGTTGAAAGAGGGAACAAGGACGAAAAGCAGGGGCAGCAGCAGGACCAAGTCAAAGACCCCACAACAAGTCCTAGGCGCGTTGCAAGTGACGCAGACAATTCATGGAGAGTGGGTTCGAAATTGACGAGGTTTGAGCTGTCCGAGATTTGGAAGGGTGGAGAGTGGGTTTACGAGCCCCAGGATTGGAATGTGATGGACAGACAGACAGACAGACAGACAGACAGACAGAAAGACAGACAGACGGACGGACGGACGGACGGACGGACGGACGGACGGACGGACGGACGGAGACAGACAGACAGACAGACAGACAGACAGACAGACAGACAGACAGACAGACAGACAGAAAGGCACTTGGGTAAAGCGGTGACCCGGGGGGCTCCTGCCCCCCAGAAGGTGGGGGCTCCGCCAAAAATGCATGAAACACAGAAAGGTGCACAACTTCTTTGCACAGGCTAACTGACTGAGATCTTGGATAGGGTAGGAGTACTATGCCCTGATGGAATTTGCACAGGCTAACCGAATAAGATTTTGAACAGGCTAACTGGCTACTTTGCACAGGCTAACTGACTAATTTGCATAGGCTAACTGACTAATATTTGGGCCTGGGTAGCAAAACTATGACCTCATGAAATTAGTGCTGATGCTAATGCTAATGATGGTGAAATTGGTTGTGATTTTTGATGCCGTATTGTGGCAGCATGCTTAGAGAACTTACATGACTTAGACAAGTCTTTAACCTGCCTGATCTGCTTAGTGTTCTCGCTGGCTTCCGTGGGTATCACACGGGGGGAAGTGAAAGATAGTGAGCAGCCCAGAGTTTGCTGAAAACCCATGCAACAATCCAATCTTGAAGAACTTACCAAGGACCCAACAAGCAACTTCGTGTGACGTGGACGCAAGCGAGCATCTGTATACAGCGTTGGGTTGGTTTGGGTTGGTTTGGGTTGGGATGAGTTGGGTTGGTTTGGGTTTGGGATGAGTTGGGTTGGGTTGGGTTGGGTTGGGTTGGGTTGGGATGAGTTGGTTTGAGATGAGTTGGTTTGGGTTGGTTTGGGTTGGTTTGGGTTGGTTTGGGTTGGGAAAAGTTGGTTTGGTTTGGCTTGGTTTGGTTTGGTTTGGTTTGGTTTGGTTTGGGATAAGTTGGGTTGGTTTGGTTTGGGATGAGTTGGTTTGGGTTAATTTGGTTTGGTTTGGGTTGGTTTGGTTTGGGTTGGTTTGGGATAAGTTGGGTTGGTTTGGTTTGGTTTGGGATGAGTTGGGTTGGTTTAATTTGGTTTGGTTTGGTTTAATTTGGGATAAGTTGTGTTGTGTTGTGTTGGGATGAGTTGGGTTGGGTAAATTTGGTCTGGTTTGGGTTGAGTTGGGTTGGGACAAGTTGGTTTGATTTGGTTTGGTTTGGTTTGGTTTGGTTTGGTTTGGGATAAGTTGTGTTGTGTTGGGTTGGGCTGTGTTGGGTTGGGCTGGGATTACTGGACCGGAATATGTCATCATCCGTTACAGTTTTTTTCTTCTGACAAACAATTCCTGAAAACAGGCTTGAGTAGCCCAAGTAGCAACTCAACATTGTCTACAGAAATCTGAAATAAAAACAATGATCAGATGCCCTTAATAGAGCCCTGTTTACATTGACACTTGCTTGTCATTGGAATTATTTGTATTAAAAAAAGCTTTCGTGTTTATAATCATTTTTTCAATACAGCATTTATTTTCGAAATTAGTTGTGTTCAAAACAGCATTCATGTTTATAACCATTCGATTTGAAGACGGCATTTATTTTCAGAATTATGCGAGGGGGGGGGGAGGGGACAGGAAAAAGCTGCCGTACCTCATCTTCGCTTTAAATAGAGTTTTTCCTCAGGATACGATTACAACTTTTTTTTGTTTACCCAAAATAAGGTTTAACAGGAAGTTCGAGGGGTCTAACGTGTTTAACCAAATCTTAACTTCGCGATAAATCACGTTTGGGCAACCCCATGAAAAATGGAAGGGCATAAATGGATAGGGCAAGAAAAGATCTTTTGAATGATCCCCATTTCAGGTGGGGTAGGGTGGGGTAAGGGGGTTTTAGAGGGAGAGGGGCGGGGGAGGGGGGGGGGGGGGGGAACTTTGTCAACTTTCCAATTTCCCCCTCCTTTTTGCTTCAAACTTCCACAACTCCAACTCCCATCTTAACCTGACCGTTTTGTAAATCGGCGTCGAAAATCAGTCTTCCTGCCCCCCCCCCTGCCCTTCTTTTTCCTCCCCCCCCCCCCCCCCCCCCCCCCTTATCTTATTTAATTGAATTTAATTGTATTTACGCGAATTGAATGCGTTGAATTGGGCTCTTAATTTTACTAACTCAAATTAGTTAAGGTATGAAGCAAATACATCAGATGGTAAGGCACATGAAAATGCCGAAGCTTGCTATTAAAGTTGTCTAAATATAAGGGAGCTACCTAACAGCTGCTCCTTATAGCTGGAAAACGATATGGTACAGTGGTAACTTAAGCTCTTTATTGTACTCACTTAAACTAGTACAGGTTTGAAGTAGACACATCAGATGGAAGGGCACATGAAAATGCCGAAGATTGCTATTTTAATTTTCTACATATAAGGGAGCTACCTAACAGCTGCTCCTCATAGCTGGGAAACACGATGTGGTACAGTGGTAACTTAGGTTCTTAATTTTACTCACTTAGACTAGTCAAGGTATGAAGGAAATAAATCAGATGGTAGGGCACATGAAAATGAGGTAGCTTGCTAGTAAAGTTGTCCAAATATAAGGGAGCTGCCTAGCCTGGGAAAAACGATATGGGACAGTGGTAAATTAGGCTTTTATTGTTTCTTTCTTCGAGGGTATGAAGTAGAAACATCAGATGGTAGGGCACATGAAAATGCCGAAGCTTGCTATAAAAGTTGTCCACACATAAGGGAGCTACCTAACAGCTGCTCCTCATAGCTGGGAAACACAATATGGTACAGTGGCAACTTAAGCTCTTAATTGTACTCACTCATGCTAGTAAAGGTATAAAGCAGATACATCAGATGGTAGCAGGGTACTACATTTTGTCAAATTGGTCAGCGCTTAAAGCGCACAAACGTCAAATTGGCCAGCGCTTTCTAGTGCGAAAGGCGCAAAAACTGCGCGCTGCGCCCACAGGGGGTCGAAAAAGCTGCGCGAAACGCGCAGTGGGGCTCAAAAAGCATGCGCAAAATCGCGCTGCTGTGCGCCCTTTGTAGTACCCTGGATGGTAGGGCACATGAAAATGCCGAATCCTGCTAGTAGATGTGTGCAAATATAAGGGAGCTGCCTAACAGCTGCTGCTTGTAGCTGGAAATAACGATATGGTACAGTGGTAACTTAAGCTCTTTATTGTACTCACTTAGACTAGTAAAGGTATGAAGTAGATTAATCAGATGGTAGGGCACGTGAAAATGCCAAAGCCTGCTAGTAGATGTGTGCAAATATGAGGGAGCTGCCTAGCAGCTGCTCCTCGTAGCTGTAAAACACGATATAGGGGTACACGTGGTCCTTCAGGCTCCCCCTCTTAAATGTTACTAACTTAGGCAGTAATGGTGAGGAATAAATAAATCAGATGGTATGGCAACACATCCTGAATGGCTAAAGCCTGCTAGTAGATTTGCCAAAATATAAGGAGGCTGCCTAAGCTGCTCCTTATAGCTGGAACACGTTATGGTACATGCGTGGTACCTTAGGCTTTAATGTTACCTAACTTAGGCTAGTAAACGGATGAAGGAAACAAATCAGATGGTCAAGAGCACATGAAAATGCCGAAGCTTGCTAATAAAGTTGTCCTGAATATAAAGGGAGCTACCTAACAGCTGCTCTTATAGCTGGAAAAACGACATGGTACAGTGGTAACTTCGGCCTTAATTTTACTAACCTAGGCTAATAAAGGGGTTTTTAAAGCCAAATAAATCAGCATGGTAGGGCAGACATGCAAAGCTCGTAGGCCGGGCACAAGAAAATGTGAAAGCTTGCTTAGTAGAGTTGTCTAATCATAAAATATATGATAACCCCTGGTGGAGCGAGGTATTTAAGGGATACCGTCGTACGAGGGCAGAGAACGGTCTATCCACCTCATCTGGACAAGCTACCATCGAACGAGCGGTTGACAACGACCTGCCAAACGCTCAGGTGGACCGTAGCGGGGAATCGAACCCCCGACCGACCTGCTTCGTTTCAGGGATTTGGTGTACCACTAGACCCAGATCTATATCACTGAAACAGGCTGTCTAAAAATATAAACTAAATACAAACTATCGAGCGCTCCTAAACAGCCCAATGAACCAGCAGTGATAATTTTTTCAAATCTGAAAGAGCAAAATCTTCTTACGTTTTTGTATTTGCTCCTCCAGGCACAACATCCTTATTCCGATTTTATTAAGATTTAGTGAATTTTTGTCGATTTTTAGTCAATTTCATACGTCAATTTCGGTTTTTTTCAAGGTCTCTTAGAGTCTCTTATTGCGATAATTTGGGCCGAACATCGGGGTAAAATATACGATCTGTAATATAATACGAAGTAAAAACAAAAACAGACCTAAGCTTTATTCGCAAAAAAAGGCATGGTCATGACCACTTTGCAGCCCAACTTTCATAGACAAACCCTGTCACAACAACAATGAACATCCCCCAACAAAAGTCCCCCTTGACTCGTCAAAGCTGAGGCACATTTGAAGTCCTGAGTAGGGCACGCGAGGAAAACGTCATCATGCAATCATCATCAACATCATCTAAGCATCATCACATCATTACCATCCTCAATCATAAAGATACAAGTCTTCCGCCAAATGGTTTGGTGGTGCCCCGATGCCCAGCACTGCGGCCTCGTAATAAGGGCGTAACTATTGTATGCATTTATTATTTTTTTATTATTTATCTATTTATTTATCTATCGCGAAAGTTGGAGTAAGGTAACAGAAGCTGAAACTTGACAGGCCTTGCACGGCGTGGGGTTGGAGTAACCCTCCGTTTTACTTGCACTGGGAATTGTTCAGTGGGTTTTGCTTTCGCAGACGTACTGCATCGAGCTCGGACACTAGACAAGCCGACAGCAGTAGGAGGTAAGAACACACGAGTATTCACAACAACAATTTTGCTGCAGGAGATTAGGCTAGATAGCTAATAGGATTACCTACCATGCGACCCACATACCCCCACAACATTGCTACCATGGTACAGGGATTGATTTCCCCGCTGTATATAGTGATCGTTAGTTTGACCCCGTTTCAGCAAAAATTTACTGTAAAAGGTTAACAAAAGTTTTTAGTGTGTGCCTAAATGGCCCTAAAAAGCTACAAAAAGCCGGGATAGCTATAAAAAGTATGGAAGACAGAACGCTGCTTGGAAGAGGTCTAAAAACCATAAAGCTAGGAAAAAAAATTTTCAGATTTTTTAAAAAAAACTGGGCATTGGTAACCATCCCCTTCCCACCCCCCCCTCCAACACACACACACACAATCACACAACTACTACCACCATTCTACCTCACAAATGGAAGGGTATGAGTTTGGGTCCATTACAGCACTTCTAGTTTTGTGGTTGCCAGGACCTGTCTCTCCCCCCACCAACTCCTCACCCACCACGCAACCCCCACACACACACCGAGCGCACAGTCAGCACACCACAACGCACGATGCGCTCACCTCCCACAACACCCATCGGCCGACACACACAAACAAACAACCTCCACATAGCTGTGATTCCTCTCATTGCCAGTGGTATGATGTCAGGTACCACTGGTATCATTCTAGGGTTATGGTTGCCAGGTGCCTGTCCTACCCCCCACCCCACCACCCCCCCCTCATCCCCAAGTAACACACGCACACAAACTTCTCTATTCTCGTCACCTGACGTGTCTTAGTTGTTAGGTACCTCACTAGGGTTGGTGGTTTGCCCGATATATGTCGCTGAACTGGGTATCGATCATAGGGGACACCGGAGCTAGCTGCTCTGGATTCTTCCTCGTCGATCCCTTGCGTTGGAATAAAGCTGAACTGCTATCCGATCCTCTTTCTGCAGTTGCAGTATCCATTGGGGCGGAGCGGAAGGGAAGAAAACGGCGATGGTCTGAGACGGCCGGCTGACCATATCCACTGCGAATTATAATTTCTTTACTTCCAGGCCAGGAAATATTGCTCAGATCGGATGCTTCACAAACGATGCGCTAATGGTAGGTGTGTTGTTGAATATAGGTCAGGGGGGCGAGAATGGAAATGACGTTCAATGCAGGAGGGACGAAACGCGTCCTCGTTCGCGCTGTCAGCAGGCGTCCTGAAATACGAGTTGGGTGCGCAGATCGCGACAAGGTTGCTCAAGGCTACTGGCTGTGGAATGCCGTAGTCAGCTGTCAACAATAGACGCGCTAGCTAGCAACAGGTTGGCCCAAGAAGGTGAAGGTCTAGAACCAGACCACGTGTAGCTCCAGAAAGAACAGTGATGGCATCTCGATCTACTGGCTGGTTGTTTTGACTCTGATGTCGACCTGTGTGTGGTGTGTGTGTTTGGGGGGGGGGAGCCTCTCAGGTTTTTTGCCTATCTTTTTCTCAGATTCCAAATGACATGCTGAGTCACCATAGAGATTTGTTGACAAGGGCAGTTATTGGCACACTTAAGACACAGGGGGGGGGGTCCCGGGGTCAAATAAATTCACCCCCCCCCCCCTCCCCCTCTTTGGACTCATATGTGACCAGACAGTTTACATAGTGAAAGGGGGGTCCATGAGCATATCTCGGCAAGGCCTTCCAACCATACAAACAAAATTTATAAATTCAAGTTTGGACAAGTTATATAGATTTTAGTATTTTTACACTTTCTTGGGACGGCTCAGCAGTGTTCGCCCTAGGAGGAGTCACGGATGACTGAAGGGTTATTTATCTGTTTTTTATCTTATCATATCATTATAATGGCTTGATTACTCACTTGTATTCTGGAGCTGATGGTCGGCTCGGTGGTGTGTGTGTTTTTGGGGTGGGGGGGGGGGGGGGGTGTGGTGGGGTGGGTGGGGTGGGGTGGGGTGGGGGCTGGGGGGGGGTGGGGGGGGGGGGGGGGTGGGGGGGTGGGGGGGGGGGCTCGAGTTGCTCGACCAGGCTTCGACTGCTTTAGGGAACTTGGTAAGTATGACGGGGAGGACATTCAGAACGCGTTGCGCGCGCGCCTTTTTCGCAACTGCCGCTCGTTCCCAAGCTGGACGCGAAGGTCTGGGGCGTCAGCCTGGCGTCCAGCTGGATGTACCTTCCAGGGATTCATCAATTACACCCTTGGTGTCACTAACTAACGACTTCCAGATTTGTACTCCTCTCGTCGAACCTCTCAATGGTGTTACGTTCACGCATCAAAATTCGCCTGGCAGAAAGTTACACGAGGTACAATACAATTGGGAAAGGTCGGACCCCCCCCCCCCCTCGTCTCTTTGGCACTTTCCGGGGTCTGAAGGACTTAATTACAATTAACAATTGTACTCGCAGTAATTAGTCCGGTACAATTTGTTAATTAGCAAGTCGTCACGGCATCTGCGGCACAGGTCTTCTCTTGGACACCCTTGTGCTCCGTTTGTGCATAATTAAAGCCACGCAGACGTTCGCTTGTTCTTCTCCGATCCCGTCCTTTCTTAAGCTCTGAAATTCACAAGCGAGTTAGCTTGGCTATTTTCTGTTCTCGTGACTGGAAGATGCAGAATAGAATAAGAATGAACGCCTGGAGGCAAAAAGAGGACGGCGACGGTTGGCGTTCCTTTCCTTTCTTTTGGCTGCTGCTTGGATCGGGCACCAAGGAGCGTCTTAAATCGTCCCTCAATCGGTCTGGTCGTGTCTCATATCATTTGTTGTTCCGCTCGACCTGCTTTTTTCACGCGCCTTGTTAAACCAATGTTCGTTCGATTGCGCTCATCTGCAGAGTTCTTCCCGACACCATGTGGGTGAGGACAAGCAAGGTAATTTCCCTCTCGCTGCATGTCTTTGGAGTCAGGCTATGGAATGTAAGGCGTTGGTTGTTATATTTTGTTGGACTTCTAAGGGAGACAAAGCAGAGAAATTACTAGGGCTGGAATCCCTAAGTATGTTGCTGGTGATCTGCTAGTGCTTGGACTAGAAACAATAAATTTGGCGCTGGTCTTGATGTCTGGGAGCTAGCAAGGGGTTTGTATGTAGGGCATCGAGCTTTCCGACACAGGCTGGTATGTCCACATTTCAGGTGGGTAGGACTTTCCATGTGCCCTGATTTTGTACAATGACATGCACCACACCACATAACACTCACATGGGCGCAACAGCATGCACACAAACACTGACACACACAACACACAATGCACACATACCACACAATTACAAACACGCCACTCTTTACACACACATGCATCACATAATACGGCCACACACCCCACAAAACCACACAAAACGACACACGCACACATAACACCAGCAACTCTTCACAAGTAACACATACAAACCTGATCACGAGTTCCCCACATCACAAGATTTGCGCACACAATGCACGAAGCCATGTAAATACCACACACAAAACACCACATATAGTAATATTTGTTTGTTTTCAAATTAATGTTTGATCATGCTTCACTGGTGCACATGCATTTGAATAGGTATGACCAATACATGGAGCAGTGCAGAGCCAGCTAAAAACAGAGAAAATGTCGGAATAGCAATGCAGCATCGGCATCCCCCCCCCACCTGGCCCACTTACTCTCTGGATCGCTCAGTGGAGCGGATTTTTTTTTTTTGACATCAGGACATGCTGTACATTCTGAATCGATAACTACTTTCTGGGCTTCCCACATTATGCATGTCCCAATGTGAAGCCAGTGGTTTTGGTATTAAAGATTTTGTAGGAGTTTCTAGTAGGTACTGGGCTACTAGCTGATTTCAGGATGTTGGCGTAGCCAATTGCTATTGCCGTAGCATGAAGCGCCCCCGTTAATAGGGGGGGGGGTACAGAGGCAAGGCCCCCGGATTTTTTGTTAAGAGTCTTTGAGGAACATGCATTTTGCACAAAGAATGACATTATGTTTAACTGCTTGTAATATTTGTGCAAGCTGTGAATGTAAATAATGAAACCTGGGATTAGTAACACCGCGGGCACATATGAGTCCAGTTTGGGCATCATGAAAATGTATCACCAACATATCATTATCATCAACCATCACTAGCAGGCAGGCAGCTGAACTCCATTCATGCATGCCGGTCATTGGTCATCAGCTTCACCAATATGCAGGGACACAACCAAATGAAGCAACATTTTGGGTTGCAATAATCACTTTTTCCTGGGGTTTCCTGTGGTGCCAAGGAGGGGAGGGGGAACTGGGGAGGGGGTGGCTTGTGTATCGGGGACACTGTAGATTGCCCCCAAAACCATGTTAATTGACTAGCACAATGAAAACACAGCAGGTTTAACTGCCTTGCACGCTTCTTAAAATATGATGGTCATGGCCCAGGGGGGGGAAGAAAGAACAGATTTTGGACCGCTTGATATGGTGTCCGATTCAGATGGGAGTTGGATGTGGACGTTTCATACAAAAAGAGGGGGAAATAAAGTTGGCTAAGTTTTTTTACCCTCACACCCCCACACCCCACAGCCCTCCTAAACCAATTACTCACTACTCCCTAAAAGGGGGTCATCGAAATTCTTTTAAAGCCATTCAGTTATGCTCTTACTCTTTAATGGGGGTTCCAACGTGATTTATCGGAAGTTAACTTTGGGCGCTTTGGTTGAAAGAAACTTTGGACCCCTATAACTTTTGTAACTTTATTTTTGGCTAAAAAAAAAAACTTTTTGTTTTATATAGTTTGAGGATAGGTCTATCCATATCGAACGTGCGGTAGAAATGCTTTTTCCTTGCCTCCTCGGGGGATTAGGTGTCCAACTTTTTTTACTCTTGTTTTCTGAACCTATGTTTACCACTACTTACTGTTTGATTGTGGCGAATATTCCGTGGTCCTCTAAAATTCTGTTGTCCGGGAAAATGTCGAAAAATATACATGTATTATTGATATTGCGGTTATCTAGAGATACATCTGGGAGTATAAAAGGGGTTATCTACAACAACTGGGGGGTTGCCCCCCCCACCATTTAAATCGAAATACCCTTTTTGAAAAACTTAGATATGGATTGGTGGGGGGTTACGTATGGGCCATTAAGGATCCCCTCGCGAATTCACACAAGGGATTGTCCTGGTAGTCCAAAATTCGTTTTCAAACCCATTCACTCCAAACCACCAGGGGTAGATTAGTTTATTGCATAGTCAAAGTGGTGCAATGAACTGCCCTTCAGGGCTATCATGGGTGGTCTCAGAATGTCATTTGTGAGGTCTGAGTAAAGTTAAACCAATGAGGAAGCTGACCATCCCACAAAGGGGTAGATTACTTATTGCAGGTCCAGTGGTGCAAGGACTGCCTTACCAAGGCTACTCAAGGGTGGATCAGAATGTCATTTGAGGTTGAGTCAAGTTTAGAAAAAAACTGAGGGTGACCCCTAAATAAGGGTGCTCAGAATGACTGAATTTTAATGTCGCCTGATACTGCGATAAGCTTAATGAGGAAATAATGGAGAGTTTTTTTTTTTAGGAATGAACCCTGGAACTCTGTAACATTGGAGCTATACGAGGAAGTTACCATGGTCCTAAAAGGATGCCTCGCAAATCGAGAAATGGTTCAAATTGTTTGTTGCACAAATTCAAAAGGTTTGCAGCCAAATTGGCTGTGAGGCTTGAAGCTATTCTTAATATTAAGTTCTACTTGGATGCGAGGGTGTACAATAATTCAATGTGACAAAAAATATGTAACAAATCAGTTGAAGTTAGGCCAATTTCTGTTTCCTTCACGTTGTGTGATCCCCTGTTGAGAGACAGATGGTTCGGCTTTCTGTCTGGTGGTCCTATTGGAAGCAGAAGATTGGAATGTTGTTTCCCGTTGATTATA
>CM039462.1:100249208-100316051 GCA_022414725.1 Microglena sp. YARC | reverse complement strand
GGTCCTGGCCATGACTGCACCGGTTGCACTTCTAGGCCCAACTGGGGGGTGAGGGCAGCAGAGAAAGTATTACAACAGATTTTGTGCACAGCCATTTCTGGTAGCCACTGTAACATCATTTCCTACTGATACCCCGCCCACTCACACACTCACCACTCCACCACCCCACGTTCAAACCATCACCACCTGTGGAAAAATGAGAGTCTCGCAACCCACCAGCTTGCACTCACCTAGAAGTGCTAAGCAGCCTGTACTAGACTGGACACGGCCTCATGAAAAAGTATTAGAAAAAAAAAACAACAGATTTTGCACCAGTCAACTATCTGGTGGCCACCAGCAGCCCTGATTCGGACCCTTGTTGATTATGTAGTTAGACCAGCTCAACTGTGAAAAGAGAGATATATGAGACAGCCCGCTGCCACTGTGCTAGGGAATACTGGGGGCAGGGCAGTGAAGCAGAGAGGAGGAGATGGTTTACATATAAACTTGAGTAAAAAACAATTTTTTGCGAGACAGTTGACACGCAGGCACATCGAGCCTTACTGTTGCAGTTGTATAACAAGATGGAAGGTTTTGGGCAGTGAATCAAAGCAATTGCAACAGATGTACTGCACAGTTGAAAGAGAGGGAAAAGGAAAGAGCGCAGGGGCAAGCAGGACAAGTCAAAAGACCCACACAAGCCTCAGCGCGTTGGGCAAGTGACGCAGACAATTCATGGAGAGTGGGGTTCGAAATTGACGAGGTTGAGCTGTCCCGAGATTTGAAGGGTGGAGAGTGTTACGAGCCCCAGGACTGGACACATGTGATGGACAGACAGACAGACAGACAGCCAGACAGCACAGACGACAGACAGACGGACGGACGGACGGACGGACGGACGACGGACGGACGGACGGACGGAGACAGACGACAGACAGACAGACAGACAGACAGACAGACCAGACAGACAGACAGACAGAAAGGCACTTGGTAAAGCGGTGACGCCCGGGGGGCTCTCGCCCACCGCAGAAGGTGGGGGCTCCGCCAAAAATGCATGAAAACAAGAAAGGTGCACAACTCTTTGGCACAGGCTAACCTGACTGAGATCATGGATAGGGAGGAGTACTAGTGCCCTGATGGAATTTGCACGAGGCTAACCGAAAGATTTTGAACAGGTAACTGCTACCTTTGCACAGGCTAACTGACTAATTTGCATAGGCTAACTGACTAATATTCTGGGCCTGCGGATAGCAAAACTATGACCTCATGAAATTAGTGCTGATGCTATGCTAATGAGGTGAAATGGTTCGTGATTTTTGATGCCGTATTGTGGGAAAGCATGCTTAGAGAACTTACATGACTTAGACAAGTCTTTAACCTGCCTGATCTGCTTTAGTGTTCTCGCTGGCTTCCGTGGGTATCACACCAGGGGGGAAGTGAAAGGGATAGTGAGCAGCCCAGAGGTTTGCTGAAAACGCCAGCAACAATCCAATCTTCGAAGAACTTACCAAGGAAAACAAGGCAACGTTCGTGTGACGTGGACGCAAGCGAGCATCTGTATATCAGCGTTGGGTTGGTTTGGGTTGTTTGGGTTGGGATGAGTTGGGCTTGGTTGGGTTTGGGATGAGTTGGGTTGGGTTGGGTTGGGTTGGGTTGGGCTGGGATGGGATGATTGGTTTGAGATGAGTTGGTTTTGGGTTGGTTTGGGTTGGTTTGCCGGTTGGTGTTGGGTGGGAAAAGTTTGGTTTGGTTTGGGCTGGTTTGCGGTTTTGGTTTGGTTTGGTTGGTTTGGTTTGCGGATAAGTTGGGTTTGGTTTCGGGTTTGGGATGAGTTGGTTTGGGTTAATTTGGTTGGTTTGGGTTTGGTTTTGGTTTGGGTTGGTTTTGGGATAAAGTTGGGTTGGTTTGGTTTGGTTTGGGATGAAGTTGGGTTGTTTTAAATTTGGTTTGGTTTGGTTTAATTTGGGATAAGTTGTTGTTGTGTTTGTGTTGGGATGAGTTGGGTTGGGTAAATTTTGGTCTGGTTTAGGTTGAGTTGGGTTTGGGAAAAGTTGGTTTGATTTGGTTTGGTTTGGTTTGGTTTGGTTTGGTTTGGGATAAGTTGTGTTGTGTTGGGTTGGGCTGTGTTGGGTTGGGCTGGATTACTGGACCGGAATATGTCATCATCCGTTACAGTTTTTTTCTTCTGACAACAATTCCTGAAAACAGGCTTGAGTAGCCCAAGTAGCAACTCACATTGTCCTACAGAAAGTCTGAAATAAAAACAATGATCAGATGCCCTTAATAGAGCCCTGTTTACATTGACACTTGCTTGTCATTGGAATTATTTTGTATTAAAAAAAGCTTTCGTGTTTATAATCATTTTTTCAATACAGCATTTATTTTCGAAAATTAGTTGTGTTCAAAACAGCCATTCAATGTTTATAACCATTATCGATTTGAAGACGGCATTTATTTCAGAAATTAAATGCGAGGGGGGGGGGGGAGGGGAAAAACAGGAAAAAGCTGCCGTACGCTCTTCATCTTCGCGTTTAAAATAGAGTTTATCCTCAGGATACGATTACAAACTTTTTTTTGTTTACCCAAAATAAGGTTTAACAGGAAAGTTCGAGGGGTCTAACGTGTTTAACCAAATCTTAACTTCGCGATAAATCACGTTTGGGCAACCCCATGAAAAATGGAAGGGCATAAATGGATAGGGCAAGAAAAGATCTTTTGAATGATCCCCATTTCAGGTGGGGTAGGGTGGGGTAAGGGGGTTTTAGAGGGAGAGGGGGGGGGGGGGGGCGGGGGGGGGGGGGGGGGGGGGGAGGGGGGGGGGGGGGGGGGGGGGGGGGGGGGGGGGGGGGGGGGTGGGGGGGGGGGGGGGGGGGGGGGGGTGGGGGGGGGGGGGGGGGGGGGGGGGGGGGCGGGGGTTGGCGGGGCGGGGGGGGGGGGGGGGGGGGGGGGGGGGGGGGGGGGGGGGGGGGGGGGGAGGGGGGGGGGGGGGGGGGGGGGGGGGGGGGGGGGGAAACTTTTGTCAATTTATTTCCCCCCTCCTTTTGCTTCAAATTCCACAACTCCAACTCCATCTTAACCTGACACGCGTTTGCGTAAATGCGGTGAAAATCAGTCTTCCTGCCGTTTCCCCCCTCCCCCCTCCCCCCGTTATCTTAATTTAATTGAAATTTAAATTGTCATTTACGCGAATTGAATGCGTTGAATTGGGGCTCTTAATTTTTTACTAACCTCAAATTAGTTAAGGTATGAAGCAAATACATCAGATGTAAGGGCGTAAGAAGCACATGAAAATGCCGAAGCTTGCTATTAAAAGTTGTCTAAATATAAGGGAGCTACCTTAACAGCTGCTCCTTATAGCTGGAAAACTTGATATGGTAACAGTGGTAACTATTAAGCTCTTATTGTACTGACTTAAACTAGTACAGGTTTGAAGTAGACATCATCAAGATGAAGGGCACATGAAATGAAGAAGATTGCTATTTTAATTTTCTACATATAAGGGAGCTACCTAACAGCTGCTCCTCATAGGCTGGGAAACACGATGTGTACAGTGGTAACTTAGGTTCTTAATATTTTACTCACTTAGACTAGTCAAGGTATGAAGGAAATAAATCAGATGGTAGGGCACATGAAAATGAGGTAGCTTTGCTAGTAAAGTTGTCCAAATAATAAGGGAGCTGCTAGCCTGGGAAAAACGATATGGGACAGTGGTAAATTAGGCTTTATTGTTTCTTTCTTCGAGGGTATGAAGTAGAAACATCAGATGGTAGGCGCACATGAAAATGGCCGAAGCTTGCTATAAAAGTTGTCCACACATAAGGGAGCTACCTAACAGCTGCTCCTCATAGCTGGGAAACACAATATGGTACAGTGGGCAACTTAAGCTCTTAATTGTACTCACTCATGCTAGTAAAGGTATAAAGCAGATACATCAGATGGTAGCAGGGTACTACATTTTGTCAAATTGGTCAGCGCTTAAAGCGCACAAACGTCAAATTGGCCAGCGCTTTCTAGTGGCGAAAGGCGGCAAAAAACTGCGCGCTGCGCCCAAGGGGGTCGAAAAAAGCTGCGCGAAACGCGCAGTGGGGCTCAAAAAGCATGCGCAAAATCGCGCTGCTGTGCGCCCTTTGTAGTACCCGCGGGACTGGCCTGGATGGTAGGGCACATGATAAATGCCGAATCCTGCTAGTAGATGTGTGCAAATATAAGGGAGCTTGCCTAACAGGCTGCTGCTCTGTAGCTGGAAAAACGATATGGTATCAGTGGTAACCTTAAGCTGGCTTTTATTGTACTCACCTTAGACTAGTAAAGGTATGAAGTAGATTAATCAGAAATAGCACGTGAAAATGCAAAAATGCAAAGAAGTCTGCTAGCTATGAGTAATGTGGTGCAAATATGAGGGAGCTGCCTAGCAGCTGCTCCTCGTAGCTGTAAAACACGATATGGTACAGTGGTACCTTAGGCTCTTAATGTTACTAACTTAGGCTAGTAAAGGGATGAAGGAAATAAATCAGATGGTATGGCACATGAAAATGCTAAAGCCTGCTAGTAGATTTGCCAAAATATAAGGGAGCTGCCTAGCAGCTGCTCCTTATAGCTGGAAACACGTTATGGTACAGTGGTACCTTAGGCTCTTAATGTTACTAACTTAGGCTAGTAAAGGGATGAAGGAAACAAATCAGATGGTAGAGCACATGAAAATGCCGAAGCTTGCTAATAAAGTTGTCTGAATATAAGGGAGCTACCTAACAGCTGCTCTTATAGCTTGGAAATAAAGAATGACATGGTACAGTGGTAACTTCGGCTCTTAATTTTACTAACCTAGGCTAATAAAGGGGTAAAGCAAATAAATCAGATGGTAGGGCACATGCAAATGCTCGGTAGGGCACAAGAAAATGTTGAAGCTTGCTAGTAGAGTTGTCTAATCATAAAATAATGATAACGCCTGGTGGAGCGAGGTTATTAAGGGATCCGTCGTACGCGGCGCAGAGAACGGTCTACCACCTTCATCTGGACAAGCTACCATCCGCGGTTGACACACGACCTGCAACGCTCAGGTGGACCGGGGTAGAGGGGGAAATCGAACCCCCGACCCTGCTCGTTTCAGGGATTTGGTGTATCCACTAGACAATCTATATCACTGAAAACAGGCTCTTGTCTAAATATAAACTAAATAACAAACTATCGAGCGCTCCTAGAACAACTGCCCAAATGAACAGCAGTGATATTTTTTTTCAAATCTGAAAGAGCAAATTCTTCTTACGCTTTTTGTATTTGGCCTCCTCCCAGGACAACATCCTTATTCCGATTTTTAAGATTTTAGTAGTGAATTTTTGTCGATTTTAGTTCAATTTGGACGCGTCGGAAAGGTTGGTGGTTTCGGTTTTGTCAAGGTCTCTTTAGAGTCTCTTATCTGGCGATAATTTGGGCCAACACGGGGTAAAATAATTACGATCGTATATATAATCAAGTAAAAAAACAAAATGAACAGCCTGCTTTTATTTCGCAAAAAAAAAGCAGCACCACACTTTTCAGCACGCCACCGTTCATAGAATACCCTCACAGAAGACAACAGCTTCAAAAACAGACCATGACATCCCCACAGAAAGTCCCCCTTGACTCGGTCAAGGCTGAGGGCACATTTGAAGTCCAGTAGGGCGCACCGAGGAAAAACCGTCATCATGCATCAGCATCATCATCATCATCGCATCATCATCATCATCATCATTATCATCCTCATCATCAGATACAAGTCTTCGCCAATGTTTGGTGGTTGGCCCCAGTGCCAGCACGCGGCCTCGTAATAAGGCGTACTATTTATGCATTTATTTATTTATTTATTTATTTATCTATTTATTTTATCTACGCGAAAGTGGAGTGAAGGAAAGACTGAAACTTGACAGGCCTTGCCACGGGGCGTGGGGTTGGAGTAACCTTCCCGTTTACTTGCACTGGGGAATTGTTACAGTGGGTTTTGCTTTCGCAGACCGCTACTGCATCCGAGCTCGGACCACCACGACAGCGACAAGCAAGTAGGAGGGTAAAGAACACACGTCACAGACAAAACAAATATTTTGCTGCAGAGAGATAGGCTAATGCTAATATGATTACCTACCATGCACCCACCTACCCCCACAACATTGCTACCACTGGTACAGGGATTGATTTCCCCGCTGTATATAGTGATCGTTAGTTTTGACCCCGTTTCAGCAAAATTATCACCTCGTAAAAAAGGGTTAAAAAACAGTTTTTAGTGTGTGCCTAAATGGCCCTAAAAGCTACAAAAAGCCGGGAAATAGCTATAAAAAGCTATGGAAAGCACAGAAACGCTGTCCCCTTCTGGAAGAGGTCTAAAACCATAAAGCTAGGAAAAAAAAACTCTTTCAGATTTAAAAAAAAACTGCCATTGGTACAACCACTCCCCCCCCCGCCCCCCCCCCCTCCCCCCCCAACACACACACACACACACTCACACACCTACCCTACCCACCCATTCTACCGCCTCAACAACTGATAGAGGTATGAGTTTAGGGTACCCAACTTACAGCACTTCTAGTTTTGTGGTTTGCCAGGAACCTGTCTCCCCCCCCCCACCCACCCCGGCACCCCCCACCCCCACCACCACCCCACACACACAACCCGCACGCACAGTCACACACACAGCACCGCACGCACGCTCACCCTCCCCCCTCCGAAACAGACCCATCCACACACACACACACAACAAACACACCTACACATAGCTTGTGCAATTCCTCTCACTTGCCAGTGTATGAGTGTCAGGTACCCCACTGGTATCACTTCTAGGGTTATGGTTGCCAGGTGCCTGTCCCTCCCCCCACCCCCACCCCACCCCCCAACCCCTCCTCCCCAACGTACACACACGCACACAAACTTCTCTATTCCTCTCACCTGAGCAGTGGGTATTAGTGTTAGGTACCCACTAGGGTTGTGGTTGCCAGATATATGTCGCCTGAACTGGGTATGATCCATGGGGACAGCCGGAGCCAGCTGCTCTGGAGCTTCTTCCTCGTCGATCCCTTGCGTTGGCAATAAAGCTGAACTGCTATCCGAATCCTCTTCTGCAGTTGCAGTATCCATTGGGGCGGAGCGGAAGGGAAGAAAACGGCGAATGGTCTGACTGGCCGTCTGACCCATATCCACTGCGAATTATAATTTCTTTACTTCCAGGCCAGGAAATATTGCTCAAGATCGGATGCTTCACAAACGGATGCGCTAATGGTAGGTGTGTTGCTTGAATATAGGTCAGGGGGGCGAGAAATGGAAATGACGTTCATGCAGGAGGGACGAACCGCGTCCTCGTTCGCGCCTAGTCAGACAGGCGTCTGAAATACGAAGTTGCGGGTGCGCAGATACGGACAGGTTGCTCAAGGGCTACTGCTGTGGAATGCCCGTCATGTCAGCTGTCAGACAATCAGACGCGCTAGCTAGCAACAGGTTTGGCCCAAGGAAGGTGAAAGTCTAGAACCAGAACCACGTGTAGCCCAGAACAGAAACAGTGATGGCAATCTTCGATCCACTGGCTGGTTGTTGACCTGTGTCGACCTGTGTGTGTGTGTGTGTGTTGGGGGGGGGGGGAGCCCTCCTCAGGTTTTTTGCTATCTTTTTTACTCAGATCTCCCAAATGACAATTTGCTGAGTCACGCATAGAGATTGTGTTTGACAAGGGCAGTTCATTGGCACACTTAAGAAACACAGGGGGGGGGGTCCCCGGGGGTCAAAATAACAACTCCCCCCCCCCCCCCCCCCTCACCCTCTTTGAGACCTCATTTTATCTAGACACCCAGACAGTATTTACATAGTGAAAGGGGGGTCCATGAGCATCATCTCTCGGCAAGGCCTTTCCAACCATACAACCAAAATTTATAAATATCAAGTTTGGACAAAGTTATATAGATTTTAGTATTTTTTACAAACTTTCTTGGGCGCTCAGCAGTCGTCCGCGCCCTAGGCAGGAGATCACGAAAATCGACTGAAGGCGTTATTTATCTGTCTTTTTATCTTTTATCATCATCATTATAATGGCTTGATCTACTCAACTTGTATTCTGGAGCCTGATGGTCGGCTCGGGTGGTGTGTGTGTTTTGGGGTGGGGGGGAGGGGGGGAAGGTGTGGTGGGTGGGGTGGGGTGGGGTGGGGTGGGGGGGTGGGGTGGGGGGGGTGGGGGGGGGGAGGTGGGGGGGGGGGGGTGTGGGGTGGTGGGGGGGTGGGGCTTCGAGTGCTCGACCCCAGGCTCGACTGCTTTAGGAACTTCGTACGGAGGGGACCGGAATTCAGAACGCGTTGCGCGCGCGCCCTTTTTCCGCCCAACTGCCGCTCGTTCCAAGCTGGACGCGAAGGTCTGGGTGACGTCCAGCCTGGCGTCCAGCCTGGATGTACCTTCCAGGAGATTCACCAATTACACCCTTGGTGTCACTAACTAACGACTTAGATTTGTACTTCCTCTCGTCGAGACCTTCTCAATGGTGTACGTCACGCTCAAAAAATTCGCACTGGCAAGAAAGTTACACGAGGTACAAATAAATTGGGAAAACGGTCGGGCACCCCCCCCCCCCCCCCCCTCCCCCTCCAGTCTCTTGGGCGCGGGTTCTATTGTTGGAACCTTTTCCGGGGTCTGAACGGACTTAATTACAATTAACAATTGTATACTGCAGTAATTAAGGGTCCGGTACAATTGTTAATTAAGAAGTACCCGTCACGTGCGGCACAGCGCTCTCTCTTGGGACATCCCTTGTGCTCCGTTGTGCGATTAATTAAAGCCACGCAGACGTTCGCTTGTATCTTCTTCCATCCGTCCTTTTCTTAAGCTCTGAAATTCACCAAAGCCGAGTTAGCTGGCTATTTTCTTTCTCGTGACTGGAGATGCAGAATAGAATAGAATGGAACGGCCTGGAGGCAAAAAGAGGAACGCGTCGGTTGCGCGTTCCTTTCCCTTTCTTTTTGGCTGCTGCGTGCTTGATCGGGCACCAGAGGAAGCGTCTTAATCGTCCCTCATCGCGTCTGGTCGTGTCTCATATCATCTTGTTTCGCTCGACCCTGCTTTTTTCACGCGCCCTTGCTTAACAAATCGTTCGTTTCGATTGCACGCCCATGCCTGCAGAGGTTCTTCCACGACCACATCGTGGGTGAGGACAGCAAGGTAATATTCCCCTTCCGGCTGCATGTCTTGGAGTCAGGCATGGAATGTAAGGCAGTTTGGTTGTTACTATTTGTTGGCACTTCTAAAGGAGACAAAGCAGAGAAATAACTAGGCTGGAATCCCCTAAGTATGTTGCTGGTGATCTGCTTAGTGCTTGGGACTGAACCAAATAACTTTGGCTGGTCCTTGACTGTCCTGGAGCTAGCAAGGGAGTTGTATGTAGGGCATAGAGCTTTCAGACACAGGCTGGTATGCTCCACCATCTTCAGGTGGGTAGGACTTTCCATGTGCCCTGATGTTGTACATGCACATGCACACACACCACCATAAACACTACACATGGCGCGCACACACATGCACCACACAAACATGACACACACAAACACACATGCACACATACCACACAATTATACAAACACACCGCACACCTCTCTTACACACACACATGCATCAACATAAATACGGCACACACACACACACCAACATACACCACACAAAAACGACACACGCACACATAAACACCACGCAAACTCTCTCACAAGTACACACACCGACACAGTTCCACACATCACGAGCAGATTTGAGCACACATGCACACCATGTAAACACCACACACAAAACACACACATATACCGGTAATATTTGTTTGTTCAAATTACTGTTTGACTCATGCCTTCACTGGTGCACATGCATTTGAATAGGTATGACCAATACATGGAGCAGTGCAAGAGCCACCTAACAAAACAGAGAACAATGTGGACATACATGCACATGCACTCCCCCCCCCCCCCCCCCCCCCCCCCCCCCTTACTTCTCTGATCCGCGTCAGTGGAGCGATTTTTTTTTTTGACATCAGGACATGCTGTCACATTCTGATCGAAACTACTTTTCTGGGCTTCCACATTATGCATGTCCTCAATGTGAAGCCCAGTGTTTTGTATTAACAGATTTGTGTAGGCCAGTTTTAGTAGGTACCGTGGGCTACTCAAGCCTGATTTCAGGATTGTTGCGTAGCCACCAATTGCATGCCGTAGCATGAAGCGCCCCCCGTTAAATAGGGGGGGGGGGTACGGAGGGCAGAGCCCCCGGGATTTTTTTGTTAAGAGTCTTGAGGAAACAGTCATGCATTTTGCACAAGAATGACATATGTTACACATGCTTGTAACTATTGTGCCAAGCCTGTGAATTGTAAATAAAATGAACCCCTAGGGATTAGTCAACTACCCGCGGGCACATATAGAGTCCAGTTGGGCATCATGAAAAATGTAATCACCAACATCATCATATCATCATCAACCATCACTGCAGGCAGGCAGCTGAACCTCACATTCAATGCATGCCGGTCCATGGGTCACAGCCTTCCACCAGCACTATGCAGGACCACAACACCACATGAAGACAACACTTTGGGTTGCAACAACTCAACTTTTTCCTGGGTTTCCTGTGGTTGCCCAAGGCAGGGGAGGGAAGGGCCAACTTGGGGAAGGGGTGCATTGTGTACTACAGGGGACCTGTAGCATTCCCTCCCAAAACCATGTTAATTGACTAGCACAATGAAAAAAACCACCAGCAGGTTTTAACCTGCCTTGTCAACGCTTCTTAAAATATGATGGATCATGCCAGGGGGGGGGGCAGAAAGACAGATTTTGGACCGCACCTTCGATATGGTGTCCGATCAGATGGGAGTTGGAAATTGTGGACGTTTCATACAAAAAGAGGGGGAAAATAAAGTTGGCTAAAAGTTTTTTTACCCCTCACCCCACCCCCACACCCCCCACACCCCCTCCTAAAACCCAATTACCTCACCCTACCCCCCTAAAATGGGGGTCATTCGAAATATCTTTTAAAGCCCATTTCAGTTATGCTCTTACATCTTTTAATGGGGTTACCCAAACGTGATTTATCGCGAAGTTAACATTTGGCCGCTTTGGTTGAAAAAAAACTTTGGACCCTCTAACTTTTGTACAACTTTATTTTTGGCTAAAAAAAAAAAACTTTTTGTTTTATATAGTTTGAGGATAGGCTCTATCCATATCGAACGTGCGGTACGAAATCTTTTTCCTTGCCCCCCCCTCGGGGATAGGTGTCCAAACTTTTTTTACTCCTGTCTTTTCTGACCTATTCTTTACCACTACTTACTGTGATGTGGCCGAATATTCCGTGGTCTCTAAAATTCTGTTGTCCGGGAAAATGTCCGAATAATACTATAATGTATTAAATTGATATTGCGTTATCTCGAGAACATCTGGGAGTATAAAAAAAGGGGGTCACCTATCCCTACAAAACTGAGGGGGTCTGACCCCCCCCCCCCCCCCCCCCCCCCCCCCCATTTAAATCGAAATACCCCCCTTTTTTGAAAAACTTAGATATGGATTGTGGGGGTACAGTAATGGGGCACATACCGGCATCCTCGGAATTCCCCACACAGGGATTGTCCTGGTAGGTCAAAATTCAGTTTTTCAACCCCATTCACCCAACAAACCACCCACCCAAGGGGTAGATAGTTATTGCATAAGGTCCAAAGTGGTGCCAATGAACTGCTCTTGCCAAGGCCTACTCATGGGTGGTCTCAGAATGTCATTTGGAGGTCTGAGTAAAAAGTTAGAAAACAACTGAGGAAGGCTGACCCCATTCACCCACCCACCCAAGGGGTAGATACTTATTGCACAAGGTCCAAAGTGGTGCCAATGGACTGCCCTTACCAAGGCCTACTCAAGGGTGGAATCAGAATGTCATTTGGAGGTCTGAGTAAAAAGTTAGAAAAAAACCTGAGGGCTGACCCCCCCCCCCCCCCCCCCCCCCCCTAAAAAGGTGCTCAGAATGACCTGACACATTTCTCAATGTCGCACTGATACATGCGATTACAGCCCCATAATCAGGAAAAATCAACTCGGAGAAGTTTTTTTTTTTAGGAATGACACCCCCTGGAACATCTGTTAAAATTGGAGCTATACAGAGAAGATTACCATGGTCCCTACACAAGGATGCCTCGCACAATTCGAGAAATGGTTACAAATTGTTTCGTTGCCCCAACCAAACCCTTCAAAGGTTGTGCAGCCAAATTGCTGGCTGACAGGCTGAAGCTATTACATTACATATTAAAGTCTACTTGACACCGCGAGGGTGTAACAATAATTCACCATGTAACAAAAATCAACTATGTAACAAAATTCAAGTTGAAGTTCAAGGCCATTTCCTGTTTCCCTTCCCTCGTTGTCGTCACTCTGTTGGAGAGACAGATGGTTCCGGCCCTTGCAATGATCCTGGTGGTCCTTACTGGAAGCAGAAGGATTGGCCCAATGTTGTTCCCACAGTTGATATATTGTAGAATTAAATTGTCACTGTCGCACAAACTCAGGGCCCCCGTCGGTTAGACGATTGTTTGGGGTTCAGTTCATCAGTGCTTTTTCTTTTTAAGCCCTTACTATACGGTTGGGCAAGTCCCTGTAGCCTATTTGTCCTACCCCTGGACTGTAACATACATACATGTACTATCTTGTCCCCAGCAAATGCGGCCGAGGTATAATTCGCATGTTAATTTAATCAGCTCTGAAATCTAAATCCCCTGGGCAGCTGATTTAGGGCGAGGCTCCACGTCCTGGGGTGACAATCCTTTCATAAAACCTGAATACCAGTTGCGTTTTCCTTTAGTGTCTTTATATCTGTCTAAAACACACCAACACTCAAACACTCACACACATACAACCTCTCAACACACACACACACACTCACCAAACATACGCTAAGCACACAAAGAGAGAGCATATCAAGAAGCCAGCTGCTCATCCTAAACCCTAAACCCTAGCACACAAGAGAGCACATCAAGAAGACAGCTGCTCATCCTAAACCCTAAACCCTAGCACATAAGAGAGCATATCAAGAAGCCAGCTGCTCATCCTAAACCCTAAACCCTAGCACACAAGAGAGCACCTCAAGAGGCCAGCTGCTCATCCTTGGTGCATGTCGGCAAGAAGTATGTCTCAAAGTGCCGTAGTACCTGCAGAAGAGGGGGACAATGAATACATGAATGCCGTACACATACATATAGTTGGCAAAAAAAAATACAAGCCTCGCATACACACTCAAGAAAAAATATGGCAGTGCAAAAAAACTACCAAGCCCCGCATGCACACTAAAATATGCAGTGCCAAAAACTACCAAGCCCCGTATGCACACTAAAAAATGCAGTGCAAAAAACTTACCAAGCCCCGCGTATGCACACTAAAATAATCGCAGTGCAAAAAACTACCAAGCCCCGCACTGCACACTAAAAACAATGCAGTGCAAAAAACTACCAAGCCCGCATGCACCTGACCTAAAATATTGCAGTGCAAAAAACTACCAAGCCCCGCATGCACACTAAAATATGCAGTGCAAAAAAACTACCAAGCCCCGCATGCACACTAAAATATGCAGTGCAAAAAACTACCAAGCCCCGCATGCACACTAAAATATGCAGTGCAAAAAACTACCAAGCCCCGCATGCACACTAAAATATGCAGTGCAAAAAACTACCAAGCCCCGCATGCACACTAAAAAATGCAGTGCAAAAAACTACCAAGCCCCGCATGCACACTAAAATATGCAGTGCAAAAAACTACCAAGCCCCGCATGCACCACTAAAATATGCAGTGCAAAAAAACTACCAAGCCCGCATGCACACTAAAATATGCAGTGCAAAAAACTACCAAGCCCCGCATGCACACTAAAATATGCAGTGCAAAAAACTACCAAGCCCCGCATGCACACTAAAATATGCAGTGCAAAAAACTACCAAGCCCCGCATGCACACTAAAATATGCAGTGCAAAAAAACTACCAAGCCCCGCATGCACACTCTAATGCAATGCACTAAAGCCCCGCTGCATATGCAGTGCAAAAAACTACCAAGCCCCGCATGCACACTAAATATATGCAGTGCAAAAACACTACCTATACAGTACAATACAAGTACTAAGCATGGATGCCCCTCTCGTCCCCACCCCTCCCCACTCAAAAAAAACCTACACCACACCACACAAAATCACCCCCTCCCCATCCAGTACACCCCAAACCTAAACCTAAACACCCTACTTCACCCCACCGCCACTCCGCTCCAAAACACCCAACACCACACAACACACAAAAACACCCCTCCCTATCCCAGTCCACTGACCCACGTGATAGGTGGGTTGTTAGCCCACTGACCCAGTACACCTCGCCCCAGCGATTTCAGCAGAATGCGAAGAAGACCATCGTGCATCAAAAACTCAAACTTAACCAACTCAACCAACTAAACTGAATCACTCAACTGAACCCAATCTCAACCACCTCAACTGAACCAATTCAACCTAACCAACTCAACCACTCACTTGTTCTTGACTCCCTCCCACACTTCAGGATCCAGGGCTTTGATGTTCATCGGGGTGTACTTAGTAGAAATCCCCAAATTAAGAAGCTCAGCTGGACAAGCCTTCTCAGGAAAAAAAAACGAGGCAGAGGAAAAGGTGGACAGAGGGGGTGGGGGCGGGGAGAGGTGGAGGGTGAGAGAGCAGGGGTGGGAGGGTGTGTGTGTGGGGGGGGGGGGGGGCCAGAGGGGAGGTTTAGGGTTCATGGTACAATTCCTATGCAGCGTCGCAAGCAACGAGGAAAATTGGCGGAGTGTGTTGGCAACAGAACGACAACGATGGAGCAGACCAAAGCCAGTTAGTTACAAGACAGTTGGCTGCTGTGCCAGGATTCAGTTGTTCTGTCGGTTGGTCGGAAAGTTGGTCGGACAAACGGACAATGGGGTGAATCTGGGGGGCTCCCGTCCCCCAGGAGGGGGGCTCCCCGCTAACAAAAAATAGAATCTCGTACTCTATTATACTAGCCCCATACTTCCAACACTTGTTATAAAACTACTATTAAACTCCTATTAACACTGTTTCGTTTTTGGGCTACGCATAGCAGCTTCCACCCAGCTCTGACTGAGTCGAGCCCAAAGATTACAGCTGCATTGGATTGCCTGTCATGCCAGCTTTCAGACGCAACTAAACTATCGTCCAGGTTTGGCCCAAGGGTGGGAGAAAGGAGCTGCCTATAAGATGCTACGAGTAGCAAAACAAAAGTGCCTACCGCAGGGCTTGGTCCTATGCAGCGTCGCAAGCGACGCAGAAAATTGAGGGAGAGTGTTGGCAACGGAACAACAGGTGCCAACGATGGAGCTGACAGAAGCCAGTTAGTTATGAGACAGTTGGCTGTCACGTCAGGCTTCGTTTTCCGGTCGGTCGGTCGGTCGGTCGGTTGGTCGGACGCATAAACAGACAACAGGGTGAATCTGGGGGCTTCTGCCACCCAGGATTGGGGCGGGCTCCGCCCAAAAAATAATAATCTCGATCTCTATTATACTCCCATGCTTCTAAACTACTATTAAACTCTACCTAACACTGTTTCGTTTTTGGGCTATGCGTAGCAGCTTCTACCCAGCTCCATTACCCAGCTCTGCCAAAAACTGATATGAGGCTTTGGATGCATCTTAACTAGGGGTCGGCTATGTTATATTATATTAGTGAATAAATAATATTATATCATATGATATCATATTAGTCGGACGAGCCGTCTAACCAGAATTTCGTATTTATTTGAAAAACTAATATTATTGTGACACTATAATAATATTAGTTAGTATTAGTTTTCCAAACACTTATATCAGTTGCCGTTCCCTATTCATAACAACTATTCCTAGACAGATCAGAGCTAATTTGTATATCTGTGTGTGTATATGTGTGTATATATGTGTATATATATGTATGTGTGGGCATATATATGTGTCTATATGTGTGTGTGTGCGTGCATATATGCGTGTGTGTGTATATGAGTGTGTCTATGTGTGTGTGTGTATATGTGTCTATGTGTGTGTGTGCGTGCATATATGCGTGTGTGTGTATATGAGTGTATATGTGTGTGTGTGTGTATATGTGTCTATATGTGTGTGTGTGCGCGTGCATATATGCGTGTGTGTGTATATGAGTGTGTATATATGTGTGTGTGTATATGTTCGTATGTATGTGTGTGTGCGTGCATATATGCGTGTGTGTGTATATGAGTGTGTATATGTGTGTGTGTGTATATGTTCGTATGTATGTGTGTGTGCGTGTATATATGCGTGTGTGTGTATATGAGTGTGTACATGTGTGTGTGTGTGTATATGTTCGTATGTATGTGTGTGTGCGTGCATATATGCGTGTGTGTGTATATGAGTGTGTATATGTGTGTGTGTGTGTATATGTTCGTATGTATGTGTGTGTGCGTGTATATATGCGTGTGTGTATATGTGTATGTGTGTGTATATATGTTTGTATGTATGTATGTATGTATGTATGTATGTATGTATGTGTGTATGCGTGTATATATGCGTGTGTCATTGTTGTGGTGAGGTGGTGGAAGCTGGGCAGTGGTACACACTAGCGTTACTTCACAGCCTACCTGCCGAACACCATGAGGAATAAAATGTGTGTGGTGTGGTGAGGAGGTGGAGGCTGGGCAGAAGTACACACTAGAGTTACTTCACAGCCTACCTGCCGAACACCATGTGGAATAAATGTGTGTGGTGTGGTGAGGAGGTGGAGGCTGGGCAGAAGTACACACTAGCGTTACTTCACAGCCTACCTGACATACACCATATGAAAGAAAGTGTGTGTAGTGTGGTGAGGAGGTGGAAGCTGGGCATATTTGAAAGAGTGTTTTGTGTTTTAAGATAAAGCTCTTTTAAAAGATAAACAATTAAATACAATTAATTTAAATAATAATGAAGTAGTACGCACTAGCGTCACTTTACAGTCTACCTGCCATACACCATGTGAAAGAAAGTGTGTGTGGTGTCGCCTGCGACGCTAAAAATTGGCGGAGAGTGATCGCGACGGAGCGACAGGTGGGAACGGAAGCGAGATAGTTTCGAGATCTTTGGATGACGTGTCAGGCTTCATCACGGTCAGATGGATGGATGGATGGATGGTCGAATGGACAAATGTGTAACACTGGGGGCTCCCGCCCCCCAGAAGGGGGGGCTCCGCCAAAAATATGTGGTGTGGTGAGGAGGTGGAAGCCGGGCAGCGGTACAGACTAGCGTCACTTCACAGCCTACCTGCCGTACACCATGTAAATTGAAGTGTGTGTGGTGTGGTGAGGAGGTGGAAGCTGGGCATATTTGAAAGAGTGTTTTGTGTTTTAAGATAAAGCTCTTTTAAAAGATAAACAATTAAATACAATTAATTTAAATAATAATGAAGTAGTACGCACTAGCGTCACTTTACAGTCTACCTGCCATACACCATGTGAAAGAAAGTGTGTGTGGTGTCGCCTGCGACGCTAAAAATTGGCGGAGAGTGATCGCGACGGAGGGACAGGTGGGAACGGAAGCGAGATAGTTTCGAGATCTTTGGCTGACGTGTCAGGCTTCATCACGGTCAGATAGATGGATGGATGGATGGATGGTCGAATGGACAAACGTGTAACACTGGGGGCTCCGCCAAAAATGTGTGGTGTGGTGAGGAGGTGGAAGCTGGGCAGCGGTACAGACTAGCGTCACTTCACAGCCTACCTGCCGTACACCATGTAAATTGAAGTGTGTGTGGTGTGGTGAGGAGGTGGAAGCTGGGCATATTTGAAAGAGTGTTTTGTGTTTTAAGATAAAGCTCTTTTAAAAGATAAACAATTAAATACAATTAATTTAAATAATAATGAAGTAGTACGCACTAGCGTCACTTTACAGTCTACCTGCCATACACCATGTGAAAGAAAGTGTGTGTGGTGTCGCCTGCGACGCTAAAAATTGGCGGAGACAGTGATCGCGACGGAAGCGCCCGCCCAGAAGGGGGGCAGGTGGGAACGGAAGCGAGATAGTTTCGAGATCTTTGGATGACGTGTCAGGCTTCATCACGGTCAGATAGATGGATGGATGGATGGATGGTCGAATGGACAAATGTGTAACACTGGGGGCTCCCGCCCCCCAGAAGGGGGGGCTCCGCCAAAAATGTGTGGTGTGGTGAGGAGGTGGAAGCTGGGCAGCGGTACAGACTAGCGTCACTTCACAGCCTACCTGCCGTACACCATGTAAATTGAAGTGTGTGTGGTGTGGTGAGGAGGTGGAAGCTGGGCATATTTGAAAGAGTGTTTTGTGTTTTAAGATAAAGCTCTTTTAAAAGATAAACAATTAAATACAATTAATTTAAATAATAATGAAGTAGTACGCACTAGCGTCACTTTACAGTCTACCTGCCATACACCATGTGAAAGAAAGTGTGTGTGGTGTCGCCTGCGACGCTAAAAATTGGCGGAGAGTGATCGCGACGGAGCGACAGGTGGGAACGGAAGCATGATAGTTTCGAGATCTTTGGCTGACGTGTCAGGCTTCATCACGGTCAGATAGATGGATGGATGGATGGATGGTCGAATGGACAAATGTGTAACACTGGGGGCTCCCGCCCCCCAGAAGGGGGGGCTCCGCCAAAAATGTGTGGTGTGGTGAGGAGGTGGAAGCTGGGCAGCGGTACAGACTAGCGTCACTTCACAGCCTACCTGCCGTACACCATGTAAATTGAAGTGTGTGTGGTGTGGTGAGGAGGTGGAAGCTGGGCAGCAGTACACACTAGCGTCCAGTGTTTCATTTTTTGACGACGCGTCGCCATTCCGTTGCCATTCTGTTGTCATTCTGTTGCCATTCTGTTGCCATTCTGTTGCCATTCTGTTGCCATTCTGTTGCCATTCCGTTGTCATTCCGTAGAATGCTACACCTCCCGGAACCCCCGATATCGGGACGTGCGCCCCCCCGACCCCCCCAGGCTCCACGCTTTGCGCTCCGCCATGCGATGGCTACGCAACTATCATAAAATCAGGGTTGAGTAGCCCAAGAATCTACTCAACCTGGACTACAGAAATCTGAAATAAAAAACACCGGTAGCGTCTCTTCACAGCCTACCTGCCGTACACCATATGAAAGAAAATGTTGTCGGGTGCCAGGCCATTGAAGAAAGAGTATATCCCTCCTGGCTTCAGCAAACGAGGCAACTGCAAAGTGCAATGTACGTTTACGTAGTCAGGAAAAGTGTAAGCGTTTACGTGGTCAGGAAAAGTGTAAGCGTTTACGTAGTCAGGAAAAGTGTAAGCGTTTACGTGGTCAGGAAAAGTGTAAGCGTTCACGTAGTCAGGACAAGTGTAAGCGTTTACGTAATCAGGAAAAGTATTTATCTTTTAAATGATTCCATAAAAGGGGGTACGACTCAGAAGGGGGTCTAGGAAGTTCCTATGCTCAGATTATTTGTTATATGCCAAGTGTGCTACCTGATTTAAACGTTGTGTTACCCGTGAGGTATCCCGCGAGGCAGGTTATTTCAGGCTAGTTCAGGTTATTCCAGGTTTCCAGCTTATTACAGGCTATCTAAGGTTATCTCAGGATATTTCAGGATATTCCAGTCTATTCTAGGCTATTTCAGATTAATTCAGGATATTTCAAGTTATTCCAGGTTATTTCAGGGTATTTCAAGCTATTTCAGGTTATGTCAGGCTATTTCAGGCTTTTTCAGGCTATTTCAGGTTATTCCAGGTTATTCCAGGAAAGTAATTCAGCAAAGGAGGCAAATGCAAAGTGTAAATGCTTACATCAACAGGACATGTGTAGGAGTGTCATATTTGAGTATATGCTATTTCTTTACCTCACTTTTTTTATTTCCACCCCCCTCCCTCCCTCCCCCTCCCTCTCCCTCTCCCTATCTCTCTCTCTCTCTCTCTCTCTCTCCTCTCTCTCTCTCTCTCTCTCTCTCTCTCTCTCTCTCCGCCTTTCTTTTTTCCGTTTTGTTCCTTTCTTCCTCCCTTCCTCCCTTTCTCCTGTCCTTCCATCCTTCATCCCTCCCTCCCTTCTTATAACAAACCAAACAAAAGGAAGAAAATGCAGATTCCACTCCCCTGCTCATGAACAGAGAAAGAAAAAGAAAGAGAAAGAAAAACAGCAGATTCCACTCGCCTGCTCATGAAAACAAAAACAAAAACAAAGTTTAAAAAAACAAAGAGAAAGAAAAAACAATGCAGATTCCACTTGCCTGCTCATGAAACGTCCTCATCTCTTCATAATACTCTCCATACCTGAGGGGCAGAGGCACAAACACCTTGTTGGGGGGTGGAACAGGGTTGAAGTACAAACAGAGTTTTGAGGGTAGAGGCACATACACCTTGTTGGGGGGTGGAACAGGGTTGAAGTACAAACAGAGTTTTGAGGGTAGAGGCACATACACCTTGTTGGGGGGTGGAACAGGGTTGAAGTACAAACAGAGTTTTGAGGGTAGAGGCACAAACACCTTGCTGGGGGGTGGAACAGGGTTGAAGTACAAACAGAGTTTTGAGGGTAGAGGCACATACACCTTGTTGGGGGGTGGAACAGGGTTGAAGTACAAACAGAGTTTTGAGGGTAGAGGCACAAACACCTTGTTGGGGGGTGGAACAGGGTTGAAGTACAAACAGAGTTTTGAGGGTAGAGGCACATACACCTTGTTGGGGGGTGGAACAGGGTTGAAGTACAAACAGAGTTTTGAGGGTAGAGGCACATACACCTTGTTGGGGGGTGGAACAGGGTAGAAGCACAACCATAGTTATAAGGGATGGAATCACTCACACTCAATTGAACATGGAGCTGGGTAAAAGCACTAACATACTTTTGAGGGATGGAATCACTAACACACTTTTTATTTCAGATAAGGAACAGCGACCCTGTACTTACGCGTCAAAGAAGATTCCATCAAACCAGGTCATTTCATGTTATTTCAGGTTATTTCAGTGACCCTGTTCTTACGTGTCAAAGAAGATTCCATCAAACCAGGTTACTTCATGTTATTTCAGGTTATTTCAGTGACCCTATTCTTGAGCGTCAAAAAAGATCACATCAAACCAGGTTATTTCAGATGATTTCAGGTAACAACCACTGACCCTGTTCATGCGCGTCAAAAAATATCACATCAAACCAGGTTATTTCGGGTTATTTCAGGTAACAACCACTGACCCTGTTCTTGCGCGTCAAAAAAGATCACATCAAACCAGGTTATTTCTGGTTATTTCAGGTAACAACCACTGACCCTGTTCTTACGTGTCAAAGAAGATTCCATCAAACTGGCCGAGCTGTGGCAAGACATCTTGCCATCGCCCCAACAAGAGCTTCACTCCTGGCTTGTCACCCCATCCTTTTGACACTGCGTGTGCGTATACGTCAGGGTGTGCCTCGATGATGGTGTGGGTTCGAGGATTGTGCTTCTGCATGGGGTGGTGCCGGGGTGGTGGTACTGTAAGATACGTATTTCAATATTAAAACTACATGACATTGCGTGTGCATATATGTCAGGGTGTGCCTCGATGATGGTGTGGGTTCGAGGATTGTGCTTCTGCATGGGGTGGTGCAGGGGTGGTGGTACTGTAAGATACGTATTTCAATATTAAAACTACATGACATTGCGTGTGCATATATGTCAGGGTGCGTCTCGATGATGGTGTGGGTTTGAGGATTGTGCTTCTGCATGGGGTGGTGCCGGGGCGGTGGTACTGCACATTACATATTTTAATATTAAAACTACACGAAATTGCGTGTGCATATACGTCAGGGTGCGTCTCGATGATGGTGTGGGTTTGAGGATTGTGCTTCTGCATGGGGTGGTGCCGGGGCGGTGGTACTGCACATTACATATTTTAATATTTAAACTACACGACATTGCGTGTGCGCTTACGCCAGGGAGCGCCGCTATGATGGTGTGGGTCCGAGGATTAGACTTCTGCATTGGGTGGTGGTACTGCACATTACATATTTTAATATTTAAATTACATAACATTGCGTGCACGTATACGTCAGATTGCGCCTCGATGGTGGTGTGGCTCTGTGAACTGTTTTCTCACGATTTTGATTTTATAGTGAATGAGCCAAATTGCGTAAGTGCCAAGTTGCAAAGTTTCGATTTTGCGAATTGCAATGCTTAGATGTGCTCTTGTGAGAATGTCAGCTGGGTATATAACATGGATAATTGCTATTCTAAGTACAATGAAAGCTTAAATGCACTCACAAAGGCTTCATATCGTTACCAAGAGCATCAAATGACCGATTTGGTGCTATAATTACAACTTTTTTTCACCACACAGTGAAATACTTAAAACGGCGATTTGCTATGCTTATATGATGTCCATGGTTTTTTTCAGTACGACAACTATACCATTGCAATCTTCATGGAATCCGAATCTGGATTAAGCTATTTTCTCCAGATTTAACTAGACATGTAACATGTTTGATTTATTTATCCGGGTGTTTTTTTATTCGGGTGTAAAAGAGGTAATACTCATGAACACGATTTTGGCTCGCGAAAATAAACACGATTTTGGCCCACGAAAATAAACACGATTTTGGCCCACGAAAATAAACACGATTTTGGCCCACGAAAAGTGAACATTTCCGTGGGCCAAAAAGCTGGGTAGGAATCCCTTCAAAAATCAAAATCAAAATCTACGATTTCGATTGCGATGTTTTTTTAATTGTGCTTTTGCATAGGGGGGTGGCACTGTACATTACATATTTTAATATTAAAACTTCATAACATGGGAAGACCACCCACCCACACACCCGCACCTGCAGCTCCATGGCTCTTCCAGGTCTAGGCCAGAGCCAACATTGAGAAAGTCTCCTCCCTTGGGACCACCCACACCCACACCACCCACACACACGCACCCACACCACCCACACTCACACACACCACCCACCCACACACGCACCCACACCACCCACACACACACGCACCACCCACCCACACCCGCACCCACACCACCCACACACACGCACCACCCACACACACCCGCACTCACACCACCCACACACACGCACCACCCACCCACCCGCACCCACCCCACCCACACACACGCACCACCCACCCACACCCGCACTCACACAACCCACACAAACGCACCACCCACCCACACCCGCACCCACACCACCCACACACGCGCACCACCCACACACACCCGCACCCACCCCACCCACCCACACCCACACCCGCACCACACACCCACACACACACCCACCAAACCACACACCCGCACCTGCAGCTCCATGTCTACCAGGCCTAGGCCAAAGCCAACAGTGAGAACGTCCCCTCCCTTGGCACCACCCACACCCACACCACCCACACACTCACTCACACCCGCACCAGACACACATCCACACCACACCCACACACCCAAACCACACACACACACACCACACACACCCACACCACACGTTCACACACCCGCACCTGCAGCTCCATGGCTCTACCAGGCCTAGGCCAAAGCCAACATTGAGAACGTCCCCTCCCTTGGCACCACCCACACACACACCACCCACACACACCCGCACCTGCACCCACACCACCCTCACACACACCCACACCAGACACACATCCACACCACCACACACACCCACACACACCACCCACACCACCACCACACCACCCACACACACACCCACACACCACACACCCACACCCACACACACCCCACACACACACTCACACCACACCACCACACACACACACCCACACCCACACACCACACACCCACACCACGCACACCCACACACCACACACCCACACCACACCACACCACACCACACCCACCCACACCCACACCCCACACACCACCCACCACACCCACACACCCACCACACACCACACACACACACCACACACACACCACACACCACACACCACACCCACACCCACACCCACACACACACCACACACACACGACCCACCCACACCCACACCCACACCCACAACACACACACCACACACACCCACACCACACACACCCGCACCCGCACCTGCAGCTCCATGTCTAACAGACCTAGGCCAAATCCAACATTGAGAACGTCTCCTCTCTTGGCACCACACATCTTGGCACCACACACACACACACACAAACACACACACACCCGCAACACCTACACCCGCAGCTCCATGGCTCTACCAGGCCTAGGCCAAAGCCAACATTGAGAACGTAACCTCTCCTGGCACCACCCAGACCCACACCACACCACACACACACACACGCAACTGCACCCACACCACCCACCCCCACACCCCCCCCACCACCACACACACTCACGCACCTGCACCACACCACCCCCCACACCACACACGCACCCACACCACACACACTCACACAACACCGCACCCACACCACCACACACACTCCACACCACCCACACACCACACACTCACACCACCACATCAACACCACCACATCCACACCACCACACCACCCACACACCTGCACCCACACCAGACACACATCCACACCACACACCACACACCCGCACGCCACACCCACACACCCGCACCCACACCAGCCACACCCGCACCCAAACACACCGCACCTGCAGCTCCATGTCAACCAGGCCTAGGCCAAAGCCAACATTAAGAACGTCCCCTCCCTTGGCACAGATGACCTCGGCATGTCGAACCATGAGGGGGCCTTCCCATCCCATCATCACAGCTTCCCCTGGTGTGGTAGGAGCAGAGGGGGAAGTTTGGATTTGGTTGGCTTAGCGTGTGTCGTTAGGGGGGGGGGGGGGGGGGGGGTCCTCCTAGGGAGATTTTAGTTTTGTCGACTTGGCGTGTGCCGTTTGGGTTTGGTTGGTTTGGGTTTGGTTGGCGTGTACCGTTAGGGGGTCCCATCCCATCATCACAGCTTTCCCTGGTGTGATAGGAGCGAGAGGGGGAGGTTGGATTTTGTTGGCTCAGGCATCGGTCTGTGTAGTGTTGTTTGGTTGGATGCTTGGGGTTGCTTGGCTGGTTGAGGTTGTTTGGGGTTGGTTGGTTGGTTGGTTGGTTGGTTGGTTGGTTGGTGGGTCTCTGAGTTGGTTGGTGGGTGAGTCCCTGAGTGCCGGTAGTGGGATCCCTATAGGGGGGTCCTATCCATACTCACACCAGGGGGGTGTGGGGGAGGGGGGGGCTCGGCGTGTGCCCTTAGGGGGGTCCTCTCAGGGGGGGTCCTATCCCATTCTTACACCAGGGGGAGGTTTGGGTTTGGTTGGCTCTGCGTGTGCTGTTAAGGGTTTCTGCCTAGAAGCTGCTGCCCGTAGCTGAAAAGTAAAGCTATGGGTATGATAGGAGCAGAGGGGGAGGTTTTACCCTGATTTATATTTGCTTGCTTGTGCCGGTTTGGGGGTCTGTCTGTCCGCACTGCCTGGCCTGTTTGTCTGCCTGCCTGTCTGCCTGTCTATCTGCCTGCATGTTTGTCTGTCTGTCTGCCTGCCTGTTTGCCTGCCTCTCTACCTGTCTGCCTGCCTGCCTGCCTGTATGCCTCCCTGTCTGCCTGCATGTTTGTCTGTCTGTCTGCCTGCCTGTTTGTCTGCCTGTCTACCTGTCTGCCTGCCTGCCTGCCTGTATGCCTCCCTGTCTGCCTGCATGTTTGTCTGTCTGTCTGCCTGCCTGTTTGTCTGCCTGTCTACCTGTCTGCCTGCCTGCCTGTCTGTATGCCTCCCTGTCTGCCTGCCTGTTTGTCTGTCTGTCTGCCTGCCTGTTTGTCTGCCTGTCTACCTGTCTGCCTGCCTGCCTGTCTGTATGCCTCCCTGTCTGCCTGCCTGTCTGTCTGCCTGCCTGTCTGCCTGTCTATCTGCCTGCATGTTTGTCTGTCTGTCTGCCTGCCTATTTGTCTGCCTGTCCAACTGTCTGCCTGTCTGCCTTTTGGCTTTTTCAGACAGGCTTTTTCAGACAGGCTTGTTTTTCAGACAGGCAGGCAGGCAGGCAAGCAGTCGGACCCCCCAACCGGCACAAGCCAAGCAAATACAAGGCAAACCTCCCCCTCTGGTACTATCATACACATAGCTTTTCTTTTAGGCTACAAGCAGCAGCTTCTAGGCAGATCCCTGAGCCAGCCACTGGGTCAAGCAGCAAGATGACTACAAAAGAGGAAAGCTAATTGCGTCAGCTTCAAGGTGCACTAGGTTGCATCAGGTTTGGCTGACTAGCCAGTCAGGGGAGCCGCCTAGAAGCTGCTGCCCGTAGCTGAAAAGTAAAGCTATGGGTATGATAGGAGCAGAGGGGGAGGTTTGCCTTTTATTTATATTTGCTAGGCTTGTGCTGGTTGGGGGGTCTGCCTGCCTGCCTGCCTGCCTGCATGTTTGTCTGCCTGCCTGTCTGCCCGTCTATCTGCCTGCATGTTTGTCTGTCTGCCTGCTTGCCTGCCTATTTGTCTGCCTATCTACCTGTCTGCCTGCCTGTCTACCTCCCTGTCTGCCTGCCTGTTTGTCTGCCTGCCTGTCTGCCTGCCTGTCTGCTGCCCTGTTTGTCTGCCTGCCTGTCCTGCCTGCCTGTCTGCCTGCCTGCCTGTTTGTCTGCCAACCTGTCTGCCTGCCTGTCTGCCTGCCTGTTTGTCTGCCTGCCAGCCTGTATGCCTGCCTGACTGTCAGTACATATGTATGTCTCCACTAGGACACCCCTGGGCTGATTTCATACACACCCTACCGCCGTCATACCTTCAACCCATCGCATATCACCACCCTACCGTCATACCACCACCCTACCATATTACACCAAAACCTACCGCCGTCATACCACCAACCTACCGTCATACAACCAACCTACCATAATACCACCAACCTACCGCCGTCATACGACCAACCTACCATCATACCACCAACCTACGGTCATACAACCACCCTACCATAATACCACCACCCTACCATAATACCACCACCCTACCGTCATACCACCACCCTACCATAATACCACCACCCTACCATAATACCACCACCCTACCGTCATACCACCACCCTACCGTCATACCACCACCCTACCGTCATACCACCACCCCACCAATACCATAATACCACCACCCTACCGTCATACCACCACCCTCCCATAATACCACCACCCTACCATAATACCACCCTACCAAAAATACCAACCACCACTACCATAATACCACCACCCTACCCATAAGATAGGCCACCACCCTACCGTCATACCACCACCCTACCGTCACCACACCACCACACCTCCACCACCCTACACATAATACCACACCCTACCATAATACCACCACCCTACCATAATACCACCACGCCTATCCGAAAATACCCTACCAAAATACCACCACCCTACTGTCATACCACCACCCTCCCACCCTAATGACCAAACCCTACGTCATACCACCACCCTACCGTCATACCACCACCCTAATCCGTCATACCACCACCACTAACGTCATAATACCACCACCCTACCATAATACCACCACCCTACCCATAATACCCCACCCTACCACCACCCTCCATAAACCACCACCCTACCATAATACCACCACCTACCGTCATAATACCACCACCCTCCCATAATACCACCCCTCCATAATACCACACCCTACCACCTACAATAATACCGAACCACCCTACCGTCATACCACCACCCTACCGTCATACCACCACCCTACCATAATTACCCACCACCCTATCCATCAATACCACCACCCTACTGTCATAATACCACCACCCGCCTCTACCATAATACCACCACCCTACCATAATACCACCACCCTACCGTCATACCACCTCCCGACGACCATAGTACCACCACCTTACATACCGTACCACACGCACCATACCACCACCCTACCGATACCACCACCCTACCGTCATACCACCACCCTACCGTCATACCACCACCCTACCATAATACCACCACCCTAACCACTAATACCACTCCAACCCCACCCTCCCATAATACCACCACCCTAACATAATACCACCATACCACCTCTAAAACAACCACCTACATAATACCACCACCCTACCATAATACCACCACCACCCTCCACCCTACCCATACCACTATCCACCCTACCATAATACCACCCTACCCACACCTAATACCACCACCTAATACCACCACCCTACCATATACCACCACTACCATAGTATACCACCCTACCCTACACCACCCCTAATACCACCACCCTACCACACCCTAACCGTCAACCACCAGCCTACCACCCCACCCTACTATAATACCATCACCCTAGTAACCACCACCTACCGTAATACCACACGCACGTATACCTTACCACCCCTAACCGTAATACTACCACCCTACCGTAACCACCACGCTTAATACCACCACCTACTAATACACCACCCTATTCGTCCATAACCACCACAGTCATACCACCACCCTACCGTCATACCACCACCCTACCGTCAACCACCACCACTATACCACCGTATAACACCACCCACCGTCATACCACCACCCTACCGTCATCCTAATCACCACCACCCTAACATACCAGCCACCCTACCACCACCACCCTACCACACCGGCTACCATACCACACCGCTACCCCTACCACCACCAGCTACCATAATACCACCACCCTACCATAACCACACCCTACCATACCACCTACCGTCATAATACCACCACCCTACACATACCACCACCCTACGTCATACCACCACCCTAACCGTCATACCCACCTCTACCGTCATACACACACACACCACCCTACCATATGACCACCACCCTAGCCCGTCATACCACCACCCTACCGTCCAGTCATACCACCACCCTACCATAATCCACCCACCACCCATACCGTCATACCACCACCCTTTACCACCACACCTTATAATACCACCACCTAAAAACCACCTCATACCACACCCTACCATAATACCACCACCCTACCATAATACCACCACCCTACCGCATAATACCACCACCTCTAACCGTCATACCACCACCCTACCATAAACCCTACCACCCTACTCCCATACCGTCAACCACCACCCTACCGCTCATACCACCACCCTACCATAAATACCACCACCGCTACATTGCCACCACCCTCCCATAATACCAACACCCTTACCATAATACCACCACACTACCATAAACACCCCCGCTCACATAAACAACCACCATACCATAATCCACCACCCTACCATAATACCACACCCTACATTTTTTGATAATACCACACCCTACCGTCATAACACCACCCACCGCATACCACAACCCTACCAATATACCACCACCCTACATAATACCGGCACCCTACCATACCACCACACTACCATAATACCGCCACCACCTACCATAAATACACACCCTAACATATACACCCCCCCCTTTTTTACCATAATACCACCAACGCCTACATATAACCTATCCATTTACCACCACCTTCGTCAAGTACCACCACGTTACCGTCACCACCTACCAAAAAACCACCATACCAATACCACCACCCGTACCATAATACATAAAATACCACCACACCACCCATAATACCATCCACCCTACCAAACCACCACCCTACCATAATACCACCACCCTACCATAATACCACCACCCTAATACATACACCACCTCCCCCTAATACCACCACCCTACCATATTACCACACCCTCCTAATAATTACCACCACCTCCCATACCACCACCCTCCATACATACCACAAAACCCCTCCCAATAACACCACATCCTAATACCACCACCTCCCATATAATACCACCACCCTACCTATAATACCACCACCCTAAGCCATAATACCACCACCCCCATAATATCCACACACCCTACCCATAATACCACCACCCTACCGTTCATAATACCACCACCCTACCATCATAACCCTACCACCCCCTACACCACCCTAATAATATCCACCCATAATACCACCCATAATACCACCACCCTACCATAAATACCACACCTACCATACCTTCACCCTCGCATAATACCATAAATACCTAACCCTACCATAATACCACCACCCTACCAATAATCCACACCACCTCATATATACCACCATAATACCCACCCTACCGAATACCACCACCTACTGTATACCTTCCCTCCGATAATACCACCACCTACCATAATACCCACATTTCTACCACCACCCACCCGCTACATATACAGACCACCTACGTCACTCCACACCTACATAATACCACCACCTAACCATACACCACCACCGTAACCACCACTACCATAATACCACCACCCTAGCCATATACCACCACCCACCTATAAACCATAATAATACCACCACCTACCCATAAATACCACCACCTGCTACCATAATACCACCAACCCTACGATAATACCATCCACCCACATAATACCACCACTAGCCATAATACAACACCCTACCATAATACACCCTTACCATAATAACATCTACCATAATCCACCCCCCTACCATAATGTACCACCCCCCTACCATAATACCCACCCCCCTACCATAATACCACCCAACCCTACCATAACCACCACCCCTACCAAAACCACACCCTACCATAATACACCGTACCTACCCCTCCTCACCAACATACACCACCCTACCGGTCATACCACCACCCTACCGTCATACGCACCACCCTACCATACTTCATACCACCACCCTACCAAAAACCACCCCCTACCAGATAATACCACCACCCTACCATATACCACCACATATTACCGTTACCCATAAACCACCACCCTCTAATACCTTACCCTAATACACATAATACCACCCACCTACCATAATACCACCCCACGCACCATAATAACCACCACCTACATAATTACCACCACCCTACCATAATCCACCACACCTAACCATAATACCACCAATACCATCCACCCTACCATAATACCACCACCTTACCGTAATCACCACCCTACGATAATACCAACCTCGCCTCCCAATAATACCACCACCCTACCAAATAATACCACCACTCCCTCACCATCATACCACGCCTACCATACCACCACCTACCATAATACCACCACCCTACCGTCATACCACCAACCCTACCGTCCATTCATACACCACACCACCCCTACCACCGCCTCCTCAATACCACGCCCTACCATAAATACACCACCCTACCGTCATACCGACCACCCTGACCGTCATACCACCACACCTACCAAATACCACCACCTACCATAATACACCAACCCTGACCGATTCAACCCACCCTACATAAATACACACCGACATAATACCACCACCCTACCATAATACCACCACCCTACCAATAGATACCACACCCTACCCATACAATACCCCACCCTAATACCACCACCCTAATACCATAATACCATAATACCACCCTACATAATACCTACCACCCTACCATAATACCACCCACTCTACCCATAAATTACAACCAACCTACATTAATACCACCACCCTACCAAATACCACCACCCTACCATTAATTACCACCACCTACCATCATACACCAACCACCATAATACAACACACCCTACATAATAATACCACCACCTACCACTGTACCACAACCTACCGTAATACCACCACCCTACTACCGTAATACCACCTCCCTACCATTCATAAACCACCCTACCATTTACCACTACGTAAAACCCACCCTAACCCACCTCCTACCTTCATACCACCACCCTACCGTCGTACCGTCCCAACCACCCTACATACCAACCACCTACCATAATACCACACCCTACCATAATTAACCACCACGCCTACCTGCATACCACCCACCTCCTACCGTCACCACCCTACCACTAATACCCACCCACGACAATACCATTATACCACCACCCTACCGTCATACTAATCACCACCACCCCTACCGTCATACCACCACCCTACCATCAATACACCACCCTACCGTCAATACCACCACCCTACCTTCATACCCACCACTCTCATACACCACTACATTTATACCAACCAACCCTACCGTCATTACCACCGACCCCTACCGAATACCACCACCATACTGTTTACACCACCACCACCCTACCAATAATACCACACCCTTACCATATCCACACTACCTCACCACCCTACCGTCACCACCACCTTACCGTCAATTACCCCACCCCCTACCGTCATACCACAACCCTACCGTCAACCACCACCCTACCCACCACCTCAATTTCACCACCTACCGTCATACCAACCACCCTAACGTCACACCACCCTACCGTTTACCACCACCTTACCATAAATACCATAATTACCACACACCATTAATACCACCACCCCTTACCATAATACCACCACCCTACCATAATACCACCACCCTCTACCAATAATACCAACCACGCCCCTTAATAATACCACCCACCCTACACACCACACTCCTACCATAATACCCGCACCTACCATTTATACCACCCTACCATACCATACCGTAATACCACCTCGAGCCCTACCATCATATAAAAAATATAACCACACCCTACCATTACCCCACCCTACCGTATTATACCGCCATCCACCACACTACCGGTTCAATACCACCACGCCTACACACCTACCGTATACCACCACCACCCACCACTACCAATCCACACCACCCTACCATAATACACCAAACCACCCTACCAACACACTACCACCCTACCATAATACCACACCCTACGTCATGACACCACCAACTACCCACCCACCTTACCGTCATACCACCACCCTACCGTCATACCCACCACCCACCCTACCATAACCACCTACCCGTCATACCACACCCTACCGTCATAATACCATAAATTACCCACCCCTACCACCACCCTACCATAATACACCTACCATACCACCACCCAATATATACCATAATTACCACCCCCTACCGTCATACCAACCCTCATACCACCACCCTACCATACCACCACCCTACCATAACCACCACCCTATTAATACACCACCCTGACGTCATACCACCACCCTCCGGTCAACCACCAATCACAATACCATACATAATACCACCACAACTACCATAATTACACCCATCCTACCATAATACCAAATACCACCACCCTACCATTAATACCACCACCCTACCATAATACCACCACGCTTCTACCGTGCCCACCCACCTACCATACCGTAATACCACCACCCTACCATAATACCACCACCCTACCATAATTCCGTTCACCACCACCGTTACCATTTATACCACCACCCTACCATAAAACCAACCACTACCACCATAATACCACCACCCTACCATCGTTTACCACCCCCTACCACCACCACCCTACCATAATACACCACCCTACCATAATACCACTACCCTACCATACCACACCCTACCATACCATTACCACCACCCTCCACCGTCTAAAACACCACATACCCATTAATACCACCACCCTACCATAAATACCACCACCTACCATAATCCACCACCATATAAGTACCACCACCCTACATATACCACCCCTACATAAATACCACCACCCTATCCGTCATACCACCACCCTCCTAATACCACCACGCCCTACCATAATACCACCACCCCTTACCCATATACCATCACCTCCTAATAATACCAGACCACCTCCCATAATACCACCACCCTCTCATGAACCACACATCCCATAATACCGCACCACACTCCCATCAATACCACCACGCGCTATCATAATACCACCACCCCTACATAATACCCACCCCCCTACCATAATACCACCACCCCACCATTAATACCCACCACCCTACCATAAAGGTACCAGCCTACCCTACATAATACCACCCTACCCCATAATAATACCACCACCCTACCTATAATACCACCCCCCTACCATAATACCACCACCCTACCCATAATACCACCACCTACCATACCTACCACCCCCTACCATAAAGTCCACCCCCTACATAATTCCACCCGCCTACAAATACACCACCCACGACCTACCATTAATACCACCACCCTTACCATAATACCACCACCCTACCATAATACCACCACCCTACCATGAATACCACCACCTACCGTCATACCACCACCCTACCGTCATACCACCACTACCTACCATAAACCACCACCCATACCATGGAACGCCCTACCATAAATACCACCACCCTACCATAATACCACCACCTACCGTAATACCACCTCACCTCCCATAATACCACCACCCTACCATAATACCGCCCACCCCAACTCACATCACCATCATCTACATATAATACCACCACCCTACCATCATACCACCACCGTCATATCCGTCACCTACCATAATCCACCACACTGTCATACCAACACCATCCGTCATACCACCACCCTACCGTCACACCACCACTCACGGTTATACCACCACCCTACCAAAATACCACCACCACCACCACCTAGCCATAATACCACCACCTACGTCCATAATCACCACCCTAGATACTACCACCATAATCAACCAACCACCACTACCGTCATTACAGTCCACCTCCACCGTACCCACCACCACCCCTACCGATAATAAAATACACACCCTATGACCAACCACCTACTTACCACCAATACCACCACATAACCCACCACCTAATACCACCACATGGACCTACATACCAACCCTACCATAAACCACAACCCTTAAGTCATACCACCACCCTACCCATAACCACCCCCCTACCATCTACGTGGCCTACCATACATACCACGACCTGTAATCACCAGCAACCACACCTACCAAAATACCACCACCCTCTACATAATAACCGTTACCATACTAACCGTACCGCTACCATGAATACCACCACCCTACCATAATACCAACCGACCTACCATAATACCACCACCCTACCAAGAACCACCACCCTACCATACCACCACCCTACATAATTACACCTACCCTACCATAATACCACCACCCTACCATAATACCACCACCCTACCCATAATACCACCACCTACTAATCACCATAAACCACCACCCTACCGTATCCCATACCGTCATACCCTACCGTCATACCACCCTACCATAACCTACCCTACCACCCACCTACCATAAATACCACCCCCTACCATAATACCACCACCCTACCATTACACCACGACTACCTACCATAATACCACCACCCTACCATACATCACCACCACCCTACCATAATACCACCACCCTACCATAATACCACCACCCTACATAATTACCGCCACCCTACCATAAATACCACCACCCTACCATAATAACCACCACCCTACATAAAACCACCACCCCACCATAATACCACCACCCTACCGTCAATACCACCACCCCATACCATAAAACCACCACCCTACCATAATACCACCACCCTACCGTTTCATACCACCACCATTACCGTCATTCCACCCCCTACCATAATACCACCACCCTACCCGTCATTACCGTCACGCCTAACCATACCACCACCCTACCATAATACCACCACCCTACCATAATACCACCACCCTACCATAATACCACCACCCTACCATAATACCACCACCCTACCATAATACCACCACCCTACCATAATACCACCACCCTACCATAATACCACCACCCTACCATAATACCACCACCCTACTGTCATACCACCACCCTACCATAATACCACCACCCTACCATAATACCACCACCCTACCATAATACCACCACCCTACCATAATACCACCACCCTACCGTCATACCACCACCCATACCGTCATACCACCACCCTACCATAATACCACCACCCTACCGTCATACCACCACCCTACCATAATACCACCACCCTTCCATAGTACCACCACCCTACCATAATACCACCACCCTACCATAATACCACCACCCTACCATAATACCACCACCCTACCATAATACCACACCACCATAATACTACCATAATACGACCAACCTACCATAATACCACCAACCTACCGTCATACCACCAACCTACCGCCATATTACCAACCTACCGTCTGCATCCAGCAGCTTCTCTCCATCCTCACTGTAGTGGAGCTTCTGTTCCAAGTAGTCAGCATTACAAGCTTTCACCTGGGAGATAGTAGAGGCAGGGGCACACCTGTTTGCGTCCACAAGGGGGCAATGTCACCACATGAATTACATGTAGGGAACTACAATATGATACCATATGATTAGGGAACTAGTAGAGGCAGGGGCAGACCTGCATGCATTCACAAGGGAATGCAATGTTCACCACATGAATTACCATGAACGGCCAATATGATATTGTATGATCAGGGGAACCGCAATATGAATATTGTATGATCAGGGAAGCGCAATATTGATATTGTATGATCAGGGAACCGCAATATTGATATCGTATGATCAGGGGTTTTTGGGGGGTTCAAACCGCAATATGATATCGTATGATCAGGGAACCGCAATATGATATCGTATGATCAGGGAACCGCAATATGATATTGTATGATCAGGGAACCGCAATATGATAACGTATGATCAGGGAACCGCAATATGATATCGTATGATCAGGGAAGCGCAATATGATATCGTATGATCAGGGAAGCGCAATATGATATCGTATGATCAGGGAAGCGCAATATGATATCGTATGATCAGGGAACCGCAATATGATATCGTATGATCAGGGAATCGCAATATGATATCGTATGATCAGGGAAGCGCAATATGATATCGTATGATCAGGGAAGCGCAATATGATATCGTATGATCAGGGAAGCGCAATATGATATCGTATGATCAGGGAAGCGCAATATGATATCGTATGATCAGGGAAGCGCAATATGATATCGTATGATCAGGGAACCGCAATATGATATCGTATGATATTATATGATTAGGGAACGGCAATTTGATATGATGTGATATCATGTCATCAGTTGATATCATATGATGTCGGCAGTCTGACTAGGCCAAAGTTACCATTTATATTCAATATCATATGATGCATTTTGTATGATATCATATGATATCATACTCGCCTTTGGTCAACATCATATGATTTGCTGGTCCCTAACTGCCGGAGGCACCCGGAACCAGCTCAGCACTCACAGATAGCTCAGCACCTAGAATCAGCTCAGCACCCAGAACTAGCTTACCTGTCGGAGGCACCCAGAACCAGCTCAGCACCCACAGACAGCTCAGCACCCAGAACCAGCTCAGCACCCAGAACTAGCTTACCTTCGGAGAGCACCCGAACTAGCCTCAGACACCCACAGACAGCTCAGCACCCAGAACCAGCTCAGCACCCACAGACAGCTCAGCACCCAGAACCAGCTCAGCACCCACAGACAGCTCAGCACCCAGAACCAGCTCAGCACCCAGAACTAGCTTACCTGTCGGAGGCACCCAGAACTAGCTCAGCACCCACAGACAGCTCAGCACCCAGAACCAGCTCAGCACCCAGAACTAGCTTACCTGTCGGAGGCGCCCAGAACCAGCTCAGCTTGTACTCCCCAATTGAGTAGTAGATCCACTATCTGGGGATTTCCCATGCCGTATTCACCTTCAGGACAGACGGACAACAGTGGCGATTGATGATGGTGGTTGTGGTGGTGGTGGTGGTGATGGTGGTGTTGATGGGGGTTGTGGTGATGGTGGTGGCAGGGTGGGTGATGGTGGTGGTGGTGGTTATGAGTAGTAGATCCACTAACTGGGGATTCCCCATGCCGGATTCACCTTCAGGACAGATGGACAACAGTGGCGATTGATGACGATGATGGTGGTGGTGGTGATGGTGACAACGATGATGATGACAACGATGATGATGATGATGATGATGATGATGATGATTGATGATGATGATGATGATTGATTGATGATGATGATGATGATGATGGTGGTGATGGAGATGGTTGGAAGACGGTGAGCAGACCTGAGTTGGCTGAAAAAACATGTAACAATTCAAATTCAAATTCAAAAATGATTGGCCTCCCAAGCTGCCCTCCTAGCCTCCTTCTCAGCTGCTACCGACTCAGTAGTAATACAGGGGATAGAATTTGGCTATATTCTGGGACCTGTAGTACATTGGACCTGTAGTACATGGGACCTGTAGTACATTGGACCTGCCCCCACCCCAACCCCCCCACCCCCCGCCCACACACACCACATGCATCTCCCGCAGCCCTAGCGCGCGGTGCGCCTCACGTGATCTTAGACCTGTAGTACATTGGACCTGCCCCCCCCCCCCCCCCCCCCCCCCCCCACACACACACACACACACATGCATCTCCCGCAGCCCTAGCCGCGGTGCGCCTCACGTGATCTTAGACCTGTAGTACATTGGACCTGCCCCCCCCCACACACACACACACCACACACACACACCACATGCATCTCCCGCAGCCCTAGCCGCGGTGCGCCTCATGTGACCTTCCACCTTCACATCAAGTAGATCTTTAGGCAAAACATATACATAAATGCTACAAATTTATTTTTGGCGGAGCCCCCCCCTCCTGGGGTGTGGGAGCCCCCAGATTCACCCCTTTGTCCGTCCGACCGACGACCGAGACAAAGCCTCACACGTCAGCCAACTGTCTCATAACTAACTGGCTTCTGTCAGCTCCATTGTTGCCACCTGTCGTTCCGTGGCCAACACACTACGCCAATATCCCCCTTCGCTTACCACGCTGCATGGGACTTGTCAGTACTGTTGTGGCCTACATGTCTTTTATTGTGGCTGTGAATGTGTATGTGCAGATGTAGGAGCAGGGTAGGTGTAGGGTGTAGGTGATTGGCTACGCTTAGGTGTGGGTGTAGGTGTAGGAGAAGGGTAGGAGTAGGTGTTGGTTTAGGTGCATGTGTATGTGTATGTGCAGATGTAGGAGCAGGGTTTTATTGTGGCCATGAATAAGGCATGGGGATCTAGTTTTAAAATTGTATAATATTATACACACCTGCGGTATAGCCCTCCGTGTCTTGCATGTGCCAAGGGCAGCCTACCTCGAGCAGTATTCATAAAATACCATATTCATAATTTGCATCCATATAATATCATATTCATACTATTTACCCATATAACGGGGGGCAGTGGGGAAGTTGCTTGAGTACCGCACGTTGAAATCCAGGGCTAAAGGGGTCGAAAGCCCCAAAACCATCGAAAAAGTCGAAAAATGTGTCGGGGGTGTGGGGGGGTGTGGGGGGTAGATATCGACCCCTCAAAAAGGGGGGGGGGGGGGGGGGGGGGGGGGGGGTCCGACTGCTTTCAGAATTATCCTCTGGAGAGAACTGTTTAGAGGCCAAAAACTTCCTCAGGACTCTGTCTCTGATAAAATTATGCAGACCTATGACACAAGCTCGACGAGATCTTTCCGAATCAACGCTTATTTTCGACAGCGAGTAAATATGGAGGCGTGATCCTCTAGATCCAAGTCGAGGCACCTGCCTGGCTGGCAGATCCTAGCACAGAAGCCGGTTTCAGAAATATCTTGGTAACTTCCTCACCAGACGGAATCTGACAAAGTTAAGCATAATCACGAAACTGGTTCAACGAGCATTCCGAATTTGCGCTTCTTCTCGAGACTGAGTAAATGTGTCGTGGTAGTGCTCGAGTAGTGACCTCCACAGGTTCCAAGTACACCAAGTGTGAAAGTTGAGTCAAAACAGTAACTCAATATTTCATCCCCAAACTTATTGGGTATAAGGAGGGTACTTAGGCCTTAGACTTATGCTTAACACCACCTTCAAATTCTCAAACACCAACACTAGCTAGCTCAGCTTACAATCAGGACTAAGAAATGGTGTTTGCTTGACCGTGTTGCCAAATTTTGATCAAATCCAAATTTAAGATCACAAATGGATAGAGCTCGTCGTGGGGATCACTATAGACACTACTTTGACCCCCTAATTATAAATCCTGAAGGAGATATGGGCCTTGGGGGGGGGAGGGGGGGGGGGGAGGTAAAGCAGATTAAAAAAAAATCGACGTAGGAATATGAAAAAAACTTCTTCACTGCCCCCTGCCATATAACATCATATTCATAATTTGTATCCATATAATACGTATCCATATAATACCATATCCAAAATGCGTATTCATATAATACTATATTCATAATACGTATCCATATAATAACATATTCGAAATTCGTATTCATATAATATCATATTCATATTCATATAATACTATATTCATAATACGTATCAATATAATACCATATTCAAACTGCGTATTCATATATCATATTCATATTCATACAATACCATATCAATAATACGTATCCATATAACATCATATTCGCACCTGCGGTATAGCCCTCTGTATCTTGCATGTGCCAAGGGCAGCCTACCTCGAGCAGTATTCATATAGCATCATATTCATAATACGTATCCATATAATACAATATTCATATTTTTCTCCATTAAATATCATATTCATAATACGTACTCATATACTTCATTACTACCTTGGTAGCTTTGTCCAGGTAAAGGGGCAGCCCATTCCCTACCGCCATAGACGGGGCTCCCTTAATACCCTTAACACGCCCCACCAGGTGTTATCCAGGGTGATTTTTTTCAAATCTGAAAGTGGGGTTTTTCTAGCTTAATGGTTCTAGGCCTCCTCCAGGGACAGCGGTTTAGTAATTTTTATAGCTTTTTGTAGCTTGAGGCGGGAGTATAAAAAAAAAGGGGGGGACATCTATCCATAAAAAACCTGAGGGGGGCTGACCCCCCCCCCCCACACACACACATTTAAATCGAAATACCCCCTTTTTGAAAAACTTAGATATGGATTGTGGGGGTTTACAGTATGGCGCACATAATGGCATCCTCGGAATTTCCACACAGAGATTGTCTGACAGTCAAAATTCAGTTTTTCAATCCCATTCACCGAACAAAAAAAACCACCCACCCACCCACCCACCCAAGGGGTAGATACTTATTGCATAAGGTATAAAGTGGTGCCAACGGACTGCTCTTGCCAAGGCCTACTCATGGGTGGTCTCAGAATGTCATTTGGAGGTCTGAGTAAAAAGTTAGAAAAAAACTGAGGAAGGCTGACCCCATTCACCCACCCACCCAAGGGTAGATACTTATTGCATTCACCCACCCAAGGTGTAGATACTTATTGCACAAGGTCCAAAGTGGTGCCAATGGACTGCCCTTACCAAGGCCTACTCAAGGGTGGTCTCAGAATGTCATTTGGAGGTCTGAGTAAAAAGTTAGAAAACAACCTGAGGAGGGCTGACCTCCCCCCCCCCCTAAATGAGGTGCTCAGAATGACATGAAAAATGTCTCATCATATCGCAATGATACATGCGATAACAGCCCCATTATCAGAAAAAATCAATCGGGAGAAGTGGAAATTTTGAGGCCTTGACACCTCCTGCTTGAGGGAGCCCTTTTGGGCAACAACAAAAAAAAACTTTATTTCTGTTTTCTTTTTTATACACATATTTTTCTCCAAAACGGGGTCAAAACTAGCGATCGCTAAATAAAGCGGGAAAAAATATCCATGGTGTTATCATTAATTTTAATCATACCAGCGGTAAAGCGCTCCTTATCTTGCATGTGCCACGGGCAACCTGCCTTGAGCAGAATTCATATAACATCATATTAATATAATATCATATGCATATGATTTCATATTCACACCTGCGGTGTAGCCCTCCTTATCTTGCATGTGCCAAGGGCTACCTGCCTCAAGCAGAATTCATATAACATCATATTAATATAATATCATATGCATATGATATCATTTTCACACCTGCGGTAAAGCGCTCCTTATCTTGCATGTGCCACACGCAACCTGCCTTGAGCAGAATTCATATAACATCATATTAATATAATATCATATGCATATGATATCATATTCATATCTGCGGTGTAGCCCTCCTTATCTTGCATGTGCCAAGGGCAGCCTGCCTCAAGCAGAATTCATATAACATCATATTAATATAATATCATATGCATACAATATCATATTCACACCTGCGGTGTAGCCCTCCTTATCTTGCATGTGCCAAGGGCAGCCTGCCTCAAGCAGAATTCATATAACATCATGTTAATATAATATCATATGCATATCATATCATATTCACACCTGCGGTGTAGCCCTCCATATCTTGCATGTGCCACGGGCAGCCTGCCTCAAGCAGAATTCATATAACATCATATTAATATAATATCATATGCATACAATATCATATTAATATAATATCATATGCATATGATATCATATTCACACCTGCGGTGTAGCCCTCCTTATCTTGCATGTGCCAAGGGCAACCTGCTTCAAGCAGTATTCCAACAGCCTCCACGTTTTCCGCATCAGCTGCGTGCATCAGGGGAGACATGCCCGCCTCGTCTTGATGACACACATCGGCACCAACTTCCCCAATCAGCCGATCTACTTCTTCATTATCCTTTGCCTGTGTGGTGGTGTTGGTGTTGGTGATGGTGGGTGGCATGGCGTGGGCCGGGTTGTGGGGTGGGGTGGGATGGGGTAGGATGGGTGAGATGTGTGGTGGTGTGTGTGGTGGTGTAAGTGTTGGTGTTGGTGGGTGGCATGGGCCGGGGTGTGGGGTGGGGTGGGGTGGGGTGGGGTGGGGTGGGGGGGGTGGGGTGGGGTGGGGTGGGGTGGGGTAGGGTGGGGGTGGGGTGGGTGTGGGGTGGGTGGTGGTATTGGTGTTGGTGTTGGTGTTGGTGTGGGTGTGGGTGTGGGTGTTGGTGTTGGTGTTGGTGTGGGTGTTGGCGTGGGTGTTGGTGTTGGTGTTGGTGTTGGTGTTGGTGTTGGTGTTGGTGTTGGTGTTGGTGTTGGTGTTGGTGTGGGAGTGGTGTTGGTGTGGGTGTTGGTGTTGGTGTGGTTGTTGGTGTTGGTGTGGGTGTTGGTGCTGGCGTGGGTGTGGGTGTTGGTGTTGGTGTTGGTGTGAGTGTGGGTGTGGGTGTTGGAGTTGGTGGTGGTGGTGTCGGTGTCGGTGTGGGTGAGGGTGTGGGTGTGGATGTGGGTGTGGGTGTTGGTGTTGGTGTGGGTGTGGGTGTGGGTGTGGGTGTTGGTGTTGGTGTTGGTGTTGGTATTTCTGGGAGGCTAGGCGTGGGGTGGGTGTGGGGTGGGGTGGGGTAGGGTGGGTGAGGTATGTGGTGGTGGGGGTGCGGTGGTGTGTTTGGTGGTGCTGGTGCTAATGGTGGTGTTGGCGTTGGTTTTGGTGTTGGTGTCGGTATTGATGTTGGTGTTGGTGTTTTTGGGAGGCTAGGCGTGGGTGGGGTGTGGGGTGGGGTGGGGAAGGGTGGGTGAGGTATGTGGTGGTGGGGTGCGGTGGTGTGTTTGGTGGTGCTGGTGCTAATGTTGGTGTTGGTGTTGGTGTTGGTGTTGGTGTTGGTGTTGGTGTTGGTGTTGGTGTTGGTGTTGGTGTTTTCTGGGAGTCATGGAGTGTGGTGGGGTGTGTGGTGGGGTGTGTGTGGTGGGGTGGGTGGGCGAGGTGTGGGGTGGGGTCCGTGTTGGTGCTGGTGGTGTTGGTGTTGGTGTTGGTGTTGGTGTTGGTGTTGGTGTTGGTCTTTCTGGTTGGCATGGCGTGGGGTGGGGTGTGCGGTATAGTGGGGTGGGATAGGGTGGGTGAGGTGTGTGGTGGGGTGCGTGGTGGTATTGGTGTTGGTGTTGGTGTTGGTCTTTCTAGGTGGCATGGCATAAGGTGGGGTGGGTGGTGGGGTGGGGTAGGGTAGGGTGGGTGAGGTGTGGAGTGTAGGGTGTAGGTGCGTGGTGTGGGATGGGGGTTGGAAGGGTGCTGGGATGGTGGGGGAAGGACTCTGGAGATAGAAGAGTGATAGTTCTTGTAATTGACTGCTCATGTCATGGTGGCCAGGCAGAAAGTCGCGTACAGCTGCCTCTGTCCATCAGTCCGCTGCAACCGAGCACATCGACGCGTAGCATCGTAGCATTAGACGATTTGTCGGTGGGTGATGGTATCGGTGAACATCGTCGAGCTCGGCCGAACGTCGATACCTTGATAGCGTCAATCAATTGCTCCTCAGGGGTTTTACCGGATCCAGTCGACGCAGTGGGCATCTTTTCAGACGGATAGGAATCGCAGAAGGTAGTTGGAACGAAAACTGCGGCTAGTATTGGGATATTTGGCGAGGCACATGGGCTGTCGCGTTAGTTGCATGAGAGTGTCATATGTCAACGCTAGCTGGCGGCGTGGAAGCGGCACATCGGAGGAGACAGGTCAGCAATACGTAGTTGTGTACCTTCGTGAGAAGTGAGAGAAATTATGCTTTAGGGGATAAGGGGGGCGCGGGGCGTTGGGGGAACGCGGGGAAAGTTTCGCTGGTGGAAATGAGTCATGTAACGTACGCTGTACCTTGCAGTCCAGGGTGTGGCCACATAGGCTGAAGGGACTTGCCCATCCATGATATCTGGAGGGGCTAGAATGATACGCACAGATCAATTGACCCCCTCAATAATCATTTTACTGGTGGAGGACCTCGTGCGACAGAGTCACAGTAGTAATTTTATTTTGGGATTCTCTATATTATTGCTGCTTTATAGACACCTCCGTCTAAACGTTTTTACGTTTTTTGTAGCTATTGGATTCATGGAGCAGTCTTCTCATCTAATTACAACTCAAATCATCTCAAATCAACAGGGTATCCAACCTATATTATTGCTGCTTTATCTCTTCGCACTTTTTAATAGGGCTGTTCAGAACATTACGGTTACATCAAACCCTGAAACGCACACTTAGTAACAAAAAACTATTTATAGGTTGTATAATAATGTGGCTGCCGAGCGACCCAGATGACCGGCTCCAGGCCCTCCCGCTTTCCTCTAGCAGAGTGCAAATACGCATAGCAGCGATGGCCATTGCAATTAATGTTCACAATCAGTTTTTGTATTTGGGCATTAACTCTAAAAGATCGTGCCTACAAAATAAACTGTTGACAATCATGCTTGCTTACTGCAATACTGCCTTTCTTATTTTGAGGATTGGTTGGAAGACCCCCAACCGGCTGTTGTTGAGCAGACTTGTCTTGGGGCAGCAATGGTCTGCCAATGCCAACGTTATGTAATTGGCATCATATGGGGCCAAACTGATTACAAATTCACAATATAAAATGGGGGCCACTGGCCAGCTGGCTTGCATGACCAGAGCTTACCAGTGTTCGTCCTAATCACGGGAGTTGTTACTTAAGCAGTGGTCTGGCATGCTCCGCCTTTCCAACGGGAACCTCCTACTTTTTTAGGACATTCTCCGCCTTCCTATCTGAATCCTCCCTGGGCGCCGTTCTGTGTACGGTGTCCCACTTCCTGGGTCAAAACCCTTACAATAAAAAAATGAGGAAGCAATTATAATTCGAACTGGTCAAAAAACCCCATTAAATGATGCTTCGTAGCATAGACTCCCTAGAGTCACTACCAGGGTACTTCAAACGGACCCCAGGGGTTACGTCCAATTTGGTAGATTGCGTCCTGGGACGCATTCTGGTCATAAGGGTGCGCCTCACTATCAAAAGAAGCCTTAGCCCACGGCAATGGAGTGGTGGTGGGCCAATCAACTGATGGGTGAGACGCAACCAACATCTTGAACCTGCGTCTGCGACGCAACCAACATCATGGATCTGCGTCTGGGACGCAACGGACCCTCCCATGTTGCGTCTGCGACGCGACGGACCCTCCCCATGTTGCGTCCTGGGACGCAAGGACGCGCGTCCTGCACAACCCTGGTCACTACCAGGGTTACTCTAATCCCTGGGTAATGCGTGGTGTACACAGATTTTGGAGGGTCCGTAGCATAGACTCCCTAGAGTCACAACCAGGGTGGTTCTCTAGTTATGTCTCCTTGATTCCGCCTCTAACGACCATGGCAGGGAGCTTGTCTGCCGTGGTCAACAGGGGTAGTGGTGAATGTTCGTTAGGTCGTGGGTTGGTAACTCTCACCATATCTCAAGCCCTAAGTGCGCCTACTTTACATATTGTAGGAGTGGCACCACCATTCGAGCTGAATCCTCCGTGTCGCTGGTTTGTGTCGGGAGACCCACCTCCTGGGGTGAAAGTCCTTTCACATCTAAAAAAAAAAAAACTCTAATCCCTGGGTAATGCGTGGTGCACACAGATTTCGGAGGGTCCGTTGCATTGCGCCCGCTTTTTTGTAGGAGTGGCAACGCCATTCAAAACGAATCCTCGGTGTCCCTGGTTTGTGAAGGAAGACCCACCTCCTGGGTTGAAAAACCTTTCACACACAAAAAATGCAGATGCAGATTTTCAAACCCGTTGTGTCTCATGATGCAGATATTGAAGTCTCCCAGAACAAGCCTGGCCATAACTAGGGGCGTTGAGACGGTAGATATCCCGGGGGCCCATCCGCACTAAAGATTTTGTATTCAGGTTCGCCCACAATTAGCAGCATTATTCACGAATTTGCACTCCTCTGACACAGCAAAAGTAATGTAAACATTTATTTATTCCATGTATCTATTTGTACAGGCCATTCTCCAGCACATAATTTAGCACGGATTTTGGCAAGATTTCCCCTGCCTCCTCACGATCGCCATCAGCCACGGCCTGCCTTGCTTTGGTCGAGCTCATATCGCACTCCAAGTGGTGGTCTTTGACCACATACACTACTCCACCTCCAATGAAGTCTACGTGGCTCAAGTCAAGGCGCACTACAGATGGGCTGGTCTGCTCTGAGGCAGACCGGGAAAAGCTTCTGCTGCACTCAGCGGAAGCTTCTTCACTGCCTTGGATTTGCTGTCCGGAAGCCTCTTCACTGCCTTGGATCTGCAGTCGGGAAGCCTCTTTACTGCCTCGGATCTGCTGTCGGGAAGCCTCTTCACTGCCTCGGATCTGCTGTCCGGAAGCCTCTTCACTGCCTCGGAGCTGCTGTCCGGAAGCCTCTTCACTGCCTCGGAGCTGCTGCCTGGAAGCTTCTTCACTGCCTCGGATCTGCTGTCCGGAGGCTTCAACCACTGACTGCAGGTCTGTACCAGGCCGCTGAATGACCACACAACCGAAATCCTGCAACAGCACATCTGGGTTCTTCCATACTCCAGGTTTCAAGATGGAGGCAAACACATCGCCTCCACAGAGCAACATGATGCGAGTGCCAGGCTCTTGCTCATGGTCAGGGAGTGTATGACATGCAGATCCCTCTTGGGACCCCTCAGTATTCCCAACAGCAGCCTCAGTGCCTGCGCCCGGCTTGGGCTCAGCCCCCTGCTTGGACTCAGCCCCCTGCTTGGACTCAGCCCCCTGCTTGGGCTCAGCCCCCTGCTTGGAATCAGCCCCCTGCTTGGACTCAGACCCCAGGTTAGGCTCAGCCCCCTGCTTGGACTCAGCCCCTTGCAAAGCCTCAGGATCTGGGGCCTGATTGGACGCAGCCCCCTGAAGCACAAGCCTGTCCTGCACATGCTTCAGGACAGCTAGGGTACGCGTGTACTCAGGCTGCTCTGCCTCCCATGAGTCGAGCATCACTAATGGGTGCCCCTCACAAGCTAGGCGACACATCTCAATACGGTGAGCGGATGCCGCCAGACCTGCTTTCCCATATGCATCAGCCACAGGGGACATGTAGCAGCCCATAACATGGTGGCCATGCTGTGATTGCAGGGGATGGAGGGGGTTGAGGGGTGAAGGGGAAAGAGGGGAGTGAGGATTGAAGGGTGGAGGATTAAGGTGAAGGACTGAAGGGTGGAGGGGAAGGAGGGGGTTAAGGGGTGAAGGGGAGGAGGGAGTGAGGATTGAAGGGTGGAGGAATTGAAGGGTGAAGGACAGAAGGGTGGAGGGGAAGGAGGGGGTTGAGGGGTGAAGGAAGGAGGGAGTGAGGATTGAAGGGTGAGGATGAAGGGTGAAGGACTGAAGGGTGGAGGGGAAGGAGGGGGTTGAGGGGTGAAGGGGAAGGAGGGAGTGAGGATTGAAGGTGGAGGATTGAAGGGTGGAGGACTGAAGGGTGGAGGGGAAGGAGGGGGTTGAGGGGTGAAGGGGAAGGAGGGGAGTGAGAATTGATGGGTGAAGGATTGAAGGGTGGTGCAGGACTGAGGATTGGGGTGAAGGACTGGGGAAGGAGGGGGTTGAGGGGTGAAGGGGAAGGAGGGAGTGAGATTGAAGGGTGAGGATTGAAGGGTGAAGGACTGAAGGGTGGAGGGGAAGGAGGGGGTTGAGGGGTGAAGGGGAAGGAGGGAGTGAGGATTGAAGGGTGGAGGATTGAAGGGTGAAGGACTGAAGGGTGGAGGGGAAGGAGGGGGTTGAGGGGTGAAGGGGAAGGAGGGAGTGAGGATTGAAGGGTGAAGGATTGAAGGGTGAAGGACTGAAGGGTGGAGGGGAAGGAGGGGGTTGAGGGGTGAAGGGGAAGGAGGGAGTGAGGATTGAAGGGTGGAGGATTGAAGGGTGAAGGACTGAAGGGTGGAGGGGAAGGAGGGGGTTGAGGGTTGAAGGGGAAGGAGGGAGTGAGGTTTGAAGGGTGGAGGATTGAAGGGTGAAGGACTGAAGGGTGGAGGGGAAGGAGGGGGTTGAGGGGTGAAGGGGAAGGAGGGAGTGAGGATTGAAGGGTGGAGGATTGAAGGGTGAAGGACTGAAGGGTGGAAGGGGAAGGAGGGGTTGAGGGTGTGAAGGGTGGAGGGAAGGAGGGGGTTGAGGGGTGAAGGTGAGAAGGGTTGAAGGAAGGGTTGAAGGATTGAAGGTGAAGGACAGAAGGGTGGAGGGGAAGGAGGGGGTTGAGGGGTGAAGGGGAGGGAGGAGGAGTGAGGAAGGGTTGAAGGTGAGGGTGGAGGGGAAGGAGGGGGTGAGGGGTGGGGGACTGAAGGGTGGAGGGGAAGGAGGGGGGTTGAGGGGTGAAGGGGAAGGAGGGAGTGAGGTTCGAAGGGTGGAGGATTGAAGGGTGTGAAGGACTGAAGGGTGAACGGGGAAGGAGGGGGTTGAGGGGTGAAGGGTGGAGGGAAAGGAGGGGGTTGAGGGGTGAAGGGGAAGGAGGGAGTGAGAATTGAAGGGTGAAGGATTGAAGGGTGAAGGACTGAAGGGTGGAGGGGAAGGAGGGGGTTGAGGGGTGAAGGGGAAGGAGGGAGTGAGGATTGAAGGGTGGAGGATTGAAGGGTGAAGGACTGAAGGGTGGAGGGAAGGAGGGGGTTGAGGGGTGAAGGGTGGAGGGGAAGGAGGGGGTTGAGGGTGAAGGGGAGGGAGGGGAGGGAGGATTGATGGGTGGAGGATTGAAGGTGAAGGACTGAAGGGTGGAGGGGAAGGAGGGGGTTGAGGGGTGAAGGGGAAGGAGGGAGAGAGGATTGAAGGGTGAAGGATTGAAGTTTGGAGGAGAAGGAGGGGGTGAGGATTGGGGTAGGAGGGACGGAAGGAGGTGGTGGTATGGATAAGGATGGAGGGGAAGGAGGTGGTAAGGAGTGGGGTAGGAGGAGCTGAGGGAGGCGATGGCCATGGTGGTGGTGGTTGCGGATGGTGGCAGTGGTGGTAGTGGTATTGGTGGTGGTGGCCGTGTTTGATGTTTTAGGGATGGAGCATAGCTTTTCTTTCCAGCTAAAAGCAGCTGCCTCTGGGCAGCTCCCCTGGCTTGCTACCCAGCCAAACCTGTAGCAACTTTGTGCATCTGGAAGCATCTGTCCAGTACTGTTGACTAGTGGCTGGCTCGGGGAGCTGCCTAGAAGCTGCCTGTAGCAACTTTGTGCATCTGGAAGCATCTGTCCAGTACTATTGACTAGTGGCTGGCTCGGGGAGCTGCCTAGAAGCTGCCTGTAGCAACTTTGTGCATCTGGAAGCATCTGTCCAGTACTGTTGACTAGTGGCTGGCTCGGGGAGCTGCCTAGAAGCTGCCTGGAGCAACTTTGTGTATCTAGAAGCATCTGTCCAATGCTGTTGAAATCTTGGGTCTTAGATTCCCATTCCAATTCCCTTTCATTCCATCCCATTCCATGCTATGCCACGAAATGCCATGCCATGTAACCATTCATACCACTAACCCAATACATACTGTTTTAGGCAATACAAACTCCTCAGCTCCTCTAACTTCTCTGCAGCGTGCTTGAAATTGCGGACATGCATGTGTGTGACAGGTGGTGGGAGTGGTGGTAACGCTGTACCCATGCATGCACACATGCATGATGCACATGAATGCATGATTCACATGGGGTGATGTGCACATGGATGCATAATGCACACACATGCATGATGCACATGAATGCATGATGCACATGAATGCATGATGCACAAGGGGTGATGTGCACATGGATGCATAATGCACACATATGCATGATGCACATGAATGCATGATGCACAAGGGGTGATGTGCACATGGATGCATAATGCACACATATGCATGATGCACATGAATGCATGATGCGCATGGGGTGATGTGCACATGGATGCATAATGCACACATTTGCATGATGCACATGGGGTGATGTGCACATGGATGCATAGTGCACGCATATGCATGATGCACATGAATGCATGATGCACATGGGGTGATGTGCACATGGATGCATAATGCACACATATGCATGATGCACATGAATGCATGATGCACATGGGGTGATGTGCACATGGATGCATAATGCACACATATGCATGATGCACATGGGGTGATGTGCACATGGATGCATAATGCACGCATATGCATGATGCACATGGGGTGATGTGCACATGAATGCATAATGCACACATATGCATGATGCACATGGGGTGATGTGCACATGGATGCATAATGCACACATATGCATGATGCACATGGATGCATAATGCACACATATGCATGATGCACATGGATGCATAATGCACACATATGCATGATGCACATGGGGTGATGTGCACATGGATGCATAATGCACACATATGCATGACGCACATGGATGCATAATGCACACATATGCATGATGCACATGGGGTGATGTGCACATGGATGCATAATGCACACATATGCATGATGCACATGGGGTGATGTGCACATGGATGCATAATGCACACATATGCATGATGCACATGAATGCATGATGCACATGGGGTGATGTGCACATGGATGCATAATGCACACATTTGCATGATGCACATGGGGTGATGTGCACATGGATGCATAATGCACACATATGCATGATGCACATGGGGTGATGTGCACATGGATGCATAATGCACACATATGCATGATGCACATGAATGCATGATGCACATGGGGTGATGTGCACATGGATGCATAATGCACACATTTGCATGATGCACATGGGGTGATGTGCACATGGATGCATAATGCACACATATCTGATGCACATGGGTGATGTGCACATGGATGCATAAGGCACACATATGCATGATGCACATGAATGCTTGATGCACATGGGGTGATGTGCACATGGATGCATAATGCACACATATGCATGATGCACACGGGGTGATGTGCACATGGATGCATAATGCACACATATGCATGATGCACATGAATGCAATGATGACATGAGGGTGATGACCTCCCCACTACGCACCAACCCACACACACACAAATCAAACCCACACACACATACACTCCCTGACCCCCCCCCCCCCCCCCCCCACACACACACACCCCCACCCCACACACATGAATACAAACCTCCACACACATCAACAAATGGCTGGCTGCAAACTTAGCCAAACACTACAATTTTTAGTGATTCTTGATCCCCAGAACACCCTTCATCTGTCCTACTACTCAGATGCCTCAGCAGAAGGCACAAATAGGAGTAGGAGCACAAAACCTCCTTACCTTCCCCAACTCCTCTGCGGCAATCTCGAACATGCGGAGATGCATGTGTGTGACGGGGTTGAAGCTTCCGCAAGCGACTAGAACAATGTCTGGGCTGTGGTGGCCTATCCTAGAGGTGGGCGCAAGCTGCTTTGAATGAGGCGTCCCTTGCTGTGGCATCTTCACTGAAAGCTTGTGAGTGGGGATAGCCGGAACAGGCTTGGTGAGGTCCATTGCAGTTAGACTAGGAGATGGGTGGGGTGAAAAAACAGCGGGAAATGGGAAGTGGGGGGGTAAGGAAGGGTGGGAGGAGGGGAGGGGCGGGCGGTTGCGGGGGTGAAGAGTGGCCGCGATGGAGGGTTGGAGGGAGGTGTGGGAGGAGGGAGGCAAGAAAGAAAGCAGTACGCCAAATTGGTGTGACTTAAGGGAGCTGAAGGATAGCTGGGAGAAGGTGGTGTGAGGGGAAGAAAGGACTGTTGAATGGGAGGATGGAAAGGAGGTAATGCAGAAAGAAAGGAAGCAATACACCAAGTCGGGTTGAGTTCAGGAGGCCGGTCAGAGGAGGTCCTCGGACAACACCAGAATGATTGGGGGAAAGGCAGACGAGGATGGAACTAGGCAACATGTTAGTCACATTTAACAGTTCACTTTATGCTGATGAGATCATGGGAAGAATGATCCAAGAACACCGCACTACGAAGTACACGAGGGGCAGTACACTCTGGAGCTGACTCCCTGGCAATTCTGGGACTCCGTTTTCCAAGGTTGTTTCACCGACATACTTTTCCAAACCCCTCTCGTTCATAAAACTCGGAACTCCCTGTTCCCCTCTCACTCTCTCGACAGCTGATAACGCGCGATTCGCGAAACGATGGCTGATCAAGCTACAGCTGGAGAAGCGCCTCTGGACAGCCTGGATGATAATTGCTTTCTGCGAATTTTCCACTTCCTACCGACTGAAGCGGTTATCAACCTGGGACTGACATGCAAGCGTGCGCTGGGGCTGAGCGGGGTCGATACGATCTGGGACGCCCTGCTCTGGAAAGAGTTTGGTCTCCATGCGTCCGTCCCCCATGTGGAAGATTCGAAGATGCTCTACAAACGGTTTGCAGCAAGCGGGGGTGGTGAGTTAGATGGCAGGGCTGTAGACAGCTGACGGGGGCATGGTGTCACTCAGGAACCTAGCAACAAAACGAACAAGCAAAACAACGGAAGATCCTATATCTTATACAGTAGTTACTACGTACCCATAACAGTGCTCCTATTAGCCTTTGAGGTGGTACTGGAGGCTTTTTTGGCCCTGAACAGTATCCCCAAAAAAACTCCAACAGTGCCCCCCCCCACACCCAAATACCAAGGTACATAATGTAGCACCTTCAAGACAATCCTGTACCCATGCCCAGTATTATACCCAAACCCTCAAGGCCGTGGCTTTTCTTTCGGGCACACGAGCAGCAGCTTCTAGCAGCTCCCCTGAGTTGCTAATTCAGCCAAACCTAACACAGCCTCGTGCACATTGAAGCAGGGGACAATCAGCTGCCAGAACTGCTGAAAATATTTGGCTGGCTCAGGGAGCTGCCTAGATGCTGCTCAGAAAAGCCGAAATGAAAAGCCATACTTGTGCCTCCCATCTCGCATAGCTTTTCTTTTCAGCTATGTGTCGGAGTGGTGAACTACAGAGGCACGGGTGCTATGTTGGCATCTTGATCAAGATGCACGTATAGCACTCGTGCCTCTGTAGTTCACCACTCCGACAGCAACAGCTTCGTGGCAGCTCCTCTGCCTTGCTATTCAGCCAAAACTAACACAGCCTCATACACCTTGAAGCTGGGGCAATCAGCTGCCCAGAACTGATCAAATATTTGGGTGGAGCACAGTGGCTGGCTCAGGGAGCTGCCTGGATGCTGCTCAGAAAAGCCGAAATTTAAAGCCATACTTGTGGCTCCTATCCCCCACAGCCGTTCGTTTCAGCTATGAGTAACAGCTTACAGGCAGCTCCCCTGCCTTGCTATTCAGCCAAACCTAAACAACCTCGTGCACCTTGAAGCAGGGGCAATCAGCTGCCCAGAACTGCTGAAATATTTGGGTGGAGCACAGCGGCTGGCTTGGGGAGCTGCCTAGATGCTGGACAGAAAAGCCGAAATGAAAAGCCCTACTTCTTTCTCACATCCCTTGACCCCACTGCAACCCCAGATGACATTTGAAGGATGGAAATACTTAATACAATTTATTAAAGATGCAACAAGAATCGCACAATTAAATTATCATCCCAGATGCGATGATGATTTAATTATATTTTATAATGATCACTGCAGCACAAACTCATGGCCCCCGTTGGTTAAAACAATTGTTTTGGGGTTTCTGTTCATCAATGCTTTTCCTTTAAAGCCCTTCCTTTGACGGTTGGGCAAGACCCTTTAGCCTATTTGGCCTACCCCTGGACTGCAACGTACGTACATACATGACACCCGAGCACTTGACCCAACTCCTTTTCTATTCATTATACACACATACATGACACCCGAGCACTAGACCCAACTCCTTTTCTATTCATTATACATACATGCATGACACCTGAGCACTTGACTCAACTCCTTTTCTATTCATTATCAACAGGTTATGAGGCCCGTCACGCTAACTCAATTGCCAATTAGCGATAGTCCTGCCTCACGTCGGTCCACCATGTAAATCTCTCCTCTCTCTCTCTCTCTCTCTCTCTCTCTCTCTCTCTCTCTCTCTCTCTCTCTCTCTCACACACACACTCACCGGCTGCCAGCATCTATTTATGATCAACATTCTCCACCTTCCAGATGACTCAGTATGTGTCCCGCCCATGCGTGCGGTACTGACAGACAAGGGTGTGGATGAGCCCTGGAGCACACATTGGGCTGGAAATTGCTGTCATCCCAGTCCACGGTAGGCCAATCTCCACAGCGATGGGTTTCATCGCCAATAGCGATGCATCACTAAAAAAAAACTGTCTACACCTGCGTTCTCACAATTTGGGAGATAGCGTAAAAAGAAATGATAACGCCTGGTGGGACGTGGTATTATAGCAATTCAGCGGATGATTTGGGTTCAAGGTTTCTGAAGAACCCGGACTTCGTACATGAAATCGAGAATTTGGCTTGGAAATCTGAGAATTCTCGCAAGAATTCTTGATAATTGGCCTGAGATTCTGAGAACCAAGTCCGAAGTACAAAGTGTGCTTCCCAAATCATCTCCTGAATTGCTATAAGGGAGCCCTGTCATCCCAGTCCACGGTAAATGTATTTTGAATTGACGTCTGCCAGGCTGGATTATAGCAATTCAGCGGGGATTTGGATCTAGATTTTTCAAAACAGCTTCGGTAAGTCGTACTTAGTACCTTCCAATTGTCCTGAGAATTTCATAATTCTGAGAATCGTGGGAGAATTGTCATACCTCCAATTGGGCCTGAATAGGCTGAGCGGCAATACGACCTGTCGACTTGTCTAATCCCAATCATCTGCTGAATTACCATGACAGATAAGTGGGTCATAGGCAACTAAAGGTTGAGCAATGAGCGGCATTACGACCTGTCATCAGCACAGAGTTTTAAATCCCGATCATCGGCTGAATGGCTATGACAGATGAGTGGTGTCTTTTAATACAAGTAAAGATGTTACAGAAAGACACCACCAATTTGAAAAGCTCCTTGGTTCTAAGAGGGCCCTCACCTATTGCTAACCCTTTGGGGAAGGGTCATAGCAGGATTTATTTTCAAACCTGAAAGTGGTTTTTTTCTAGCTTTGTGGTATTAGGCCTCCTCCAAGGACAGCGGTGTAGCAGGGTACTTCAAATGGCCAAATTGGCCAGCGCTTTAGCGCACTTGAAAACAAAAAAACTACGCCTTGTAGTGCAAACAGCACAAACATTGCTTGCAGCGCCCACAAGGAGTTGCAAAAAAGTGCGCCTTACAGCCGTAGAGGGGGTCAAAAAGTCAAGCCCTCAAAAGCGCAAAAGCGGCGCTTCGAATGACCAATTATTAATGAAATTAATAACCAATTTTATCAATTACCTGCGGTGTAGTGCTACCAGTGGCTTTTAGTTTAGCTTGTTTAGTGGGAAAGCAGACCCAGACCCAGACCCAGACCCAGACCCAGAGACCCAGGTTCTTTAGTTTAGCTTATTTTAGCCTTTTGGGGCCATGTTAGTTTAAGCTTTTAGTTTAGCTGATTTATCGACAAGAAACCTGTAAAGCGATATTTTTGCCAAATCAGGGTACCAAATGGACTGTGGGGATAGAGGTGACTATAATGACATAAATACACATATGACACACATACATATTTACACATATTTATACACCCATAGACATACATACAGTATTTTCACATATATATATACACACATATGACATACATATTTACACATATGACATAAATAGATATATACACATATATGCACATGACGCACATACATACACATTTACACACACATATATATACATAAATATACACATTTATACACATATGACATGTATACATGTTTAAAGAAGTCAGGGTGAATAAGCTGTCCCTCGCTCGTAGGCAATTTTAAGTAAATAAATCAACAGTAGGCATGAGGTTGAGGGGGCCAGCCCGTTTGCTTTCACTGGGGCCAACCTCCATGGCCATTTTAAACCATCAAAACGCATCAAACATGTTTTTCTGCACCTCACATTTGTGGGGCGAGTTTGTGTGTGTGTGTGTGTGGGTGTGTGGCCTTGTGACTCGTTGTCTCATATGTTGATCAAGTACTTGATGGGTGGATGGATGGGTGGGAAGGAAGGAAAGTAGGTGGGTAGGTGTGCGTGTGGATGGGTGTGTGGGTGGGTGGGAAGGTGGATGGGTAGGTGTGTGTAGGTAGGTGTGTGGGTAGATGGTGTGTGTGTGGGTAGGTTAGTCGGTGGGTAGGTGTGTGGGTGGTGTGGGTGTGTGGGTGGTGGAATAATACCATGAAACTGTAAACAATACATGTGCGAGTAATACAATAGGGTCTGTTAAAGCTAGGGACTGGCATTGAAATTGAAATTTAAATTGTTACATCCGAGTAATGCGCCACTCTCAGGACGTGAAGTTAAGGACACCAGTTAGGGACTGGCATATCATATGATGTTGACCAAAAGCGAGTATGATTTCATATTATATCATGTAATTGCATCATATGATTTTGTATGAAATGGTAGATTTAGCCTAAACCGACTGCCGACATCGTATGATATCATATGATATCATATGATGACATGATATCATATTGCCGTTCCCTAGTTATATAGCTTGTTATAGCCACAAAAAATCAGAGCGCACATAATTCTGAATTTGAATTGTTACATGTTTTTTCAGCCAACTCGGAGTTGCTCCTTGTCTTCCAATTCCATGTCCACCCATGCGATACCCACGGAAAACAGGGAGCACACTAATTACATGTTTTTTCAGCCAACTCTGGGCTGATCACCATCTTCCAATCCAAAGTCCCCCCCGTGTGATACCCACAGAAAACAGGGACCACACTAAGCGGATTAGACAGTTAAAGACTTGTCCAGGCCAGCCCACCAAATAGTTATTTTCACCCCTTAGTATATTCACACCGGCCTCCTTATAGGTAGGGACCAGCATATCATATGATGTTGGCCAAAGGTGAGTATGATATTAAATGATATCGTACAAACTGCATTATATGATATTGTATTTAAATGGTAACTTTGGCCTAGTCAGACTGCCGGCATCATATGATACATATGATGACATGATATCATATGATATCATAGTGCCATTCCCTACTTATATATGAATAGTCCCGAGGTCCCACATTTGCTTAGGCGTGTGGGTAGTGCTGTGTTTGTGGTCTGTATGTGTGTGTGTGTGTGGGGGGGGGGGGGGGGGGGGGGGGGGGAGGGGGGGGGGGGGGGGGGGGGGGGGGGGGGGGGAAGTGTGGTTAGTGCTGTGTTTGTGGTCTGTTGTAGTGTGGAGGTGGAGTGGGGGGGGGGGGGGGGGGGGGGGGGGGGGGGGGGGGTAATGCTTTTAATTGTGGTCTGTAGGTGTGTGTTTGTGTGCACATTGTGTGTGTGTGTGGAGGTGGGTGGGTGGGGGGGAGGAAGTGTGGGTAGTGCTGTGTTTTGTGGTCTGTATGTGTGTTTCGTTTGCGTGTGTGTGTGTGTGTGTGTGTAGTGAATAGTCCTGAGGTCGCATTTGCTCAAAATGTGGGTTGGAGTGTGGATGTACGGTTTGGGATGCAGGCTATAGGCTACGGGGTTGTGGGTGTAGGGTTTCGGAGGGTGGGTTGATGCAGATTAGCCCGTTTCAGTGCTATAGATTGGTCTTGTGGTACACCAAATTGCTTGAAAACGAAGCAGGTTCGGGTTTTGATTCCCCCTACGGTCGCCCTGAGCGTTGCAGGTCATTGTCAGCCGCGATGGTAGCTTGTCCAGTTGAAGGTGGTAGACCGTTTCTGCCGCTTACGACGGGTTCCCTTAATGCCACGCCCCACCAGGCGTTATCATTATCAAATAGATTATCAGTAGGCACTCACCCATCATTTCGGTCAGCCTTTTCTTCTTTAATCCCGGTGAGAATTTTCTGCTGAAGTGATACTCAGGTGGAAAGCAAGCCATCCAAGTGCTTCAGCACCTTACTTCTATGTCCTGTGCGAGTTGGGGTGGTGGGTTGGGTGGGGAGTTGGGGTGGTGGGTGGGTGGGGGAGTTGGGGTGGTGGGGTGGGGGAGTGGGTGGGGGGTTGGGTTTGGGGGGGAGTTGGGGTGGTGGGGGTGGGGGTTGGGGTGGTTGGTTGGGTGGGGAGTTGGTGGTGTGTGTGGGAAGTTGGGGTGGTGGGCTTGGGTGGGGGGTTGGGGTGGTGGTGGGTGGGGGAGTTGGGGTGGTGGTTGGGTGGGGGAGTTGGGGTGGGGGTTGGGTGGGAGTTGGGGTGGTGGGTTGAGTTGGGGTGGTGGGTTGGGGGGTCGGAGTGGGGTGGTGGGGTTGGGGTGGAGGGAGTGGGTGGTGGGTTGGAGTTGGGGGTGGTGGGTTTGGGTGGAGTTGGGGTGGTGGGTTGGTGGGGGAGTTGGGCGTGGTGGGTTTGGTGGGCGAGTTGGCGGTGGTGGGTTGGAGTTGGAAGTGTGGGTGGGGGGGGAGTTGGGGTGTGGGTTGGGTGGGGGAGTTTGCAGGTTGGGTTGGTGGGCGAGTTGTGTGGGTTGGGTGGGCGAGTTTGCGGGGGCGAGTTGGTGGTGGGTTGGGTGGGGAGTTGTGGTGGGTTGGGTGGGAGTTGGGGGAGTGGAATTATTTTAATTACGTTGGCGCAGATTGACTCCACTTCTAGAGGGATTCTCAAAATAATGAGATTGACCACAAGACAACATCACTCATGCATCATACCACACCATACCACATACCACACCACACCATACCATACCACACCACACCATACCACATACCACACCACACCATACCACAACCGCACATAACCATACCACACCGCACCATACCACATACCACACCACACCATACCATACCACACCGCACCATACCACATACCACACCACACCATACCATACCACACATACCACATCCACAACCATACCATACCATACCACACCACACCATACCACACCGCACCATACCACATACCACACCACACCATACCATACCACACCGCACCATACCACATACCACACCACACCATACCATACCACACCGCACCATACCACATACCACACCACACCATACCATACCATACCACACCACACCATACCACATACCACACCACACCATACCATACCACACCGCACCATACCACATACCACACCACACCATACCATACCACACCGCACACATACCCACATACGCACACCACACCATACCATACCACACCACACCATACCACATACCACACCACACCATACCATACCACACCGCACCATACCACATACCACACCACACCATACCATACCACACCGCACCATACCACATACCACACCACACCATACCATACCACACCACACCACACCATACCACATACACACAACATACCTACCACACCGCACCATACCACATACCACACGACCATACCATACCAACACCGCACCATACCACATAACACACCACCATACGCATACCACACCGCACCATACCACATACCACACACACAACCATACCATACCATACCACCCACCGCACCATACCATACCACACCACACCATACCATACCACCCGCACATACCACATACCACACCACACATACCATACCACACCACCACCACCACATACCAGCACATACCACACCGCACCATACACATACACACACACCATTGCCATACCACACCGCACCAATACCACATACCACAAACATACCATACCACACATACGCACCATACCAAAATACACACCACCACCATACCATACCACACCATTCCACACCACACCACACCAATCCTCAACACTCCACAACACAACGCAACGCAATACAAGCTTAATCAAACCCCAATGGTCTCCAATCTGCATAGTACATGAACATCAAGTCCACAGGCAAACAAGCAGCCCACCCAGGTCCATCACCCCGCACCCACCCACCCACAACCCACACCCACACCCACACCCACACCCACGCCACCCCCACACCACACCCACACCACAGCCCCCCCCACACCCACCCACCCACCCACCCACCCCATACACCACACACGACACACCAGCCCCACCCCCCAACCTGCACCCGCAGGGCAATCTTCTGCAGTTCTGCAACCACTGTCAACGCGCATGTGCTAGCTGTCCTAGATACGCCGGCTCTCCCTGTACCCTCCCCATTCAGAACGTTCTTGATCGGCAGACTCAAGTAAGTAGATCATATTTTGGGTGGTTGGTCCCAGTGCGAGCAAACAGGCTGCCCCCCTCACCTCATGCCTCTATTTGGCAGGCATACTATCGATTTATTATATATATATTTTATATGTTTATTTATTGATTTATGATTTATTGATTTATTGATTTATTTTAGCATCTTCTGTCAGGGTTGTGTTGATGACCATCAAAGCCCAACTCTACCCCTAATACAGAGCAGTCTTCCGCCTACCTTCTACCCAACCAACAATACTCACCCTAGCCTACCCTTTGCCAGAAAGCAGAATTGCCTACCCTACCCTAACCACCCTACCCTGTACCCCTACCGGCTACCCTACTTTCCCAAGCTGCTACCCCCTACTAACTCCACCCTACCCTAAGCTGCCCATACTACTACCCTACAAAATCGGATCTATACCTACCCTACCCAAACCCTGCCCTACCCTACTACCTACCCCACTACCCTACCCGGTATGTACCCTCTACAACCCTGCCTACCTACCCTACCCGACCCTACACGCCCTACCCTACCCTACCTACCCAACCAACCCAACTCCCAAACCCATCCTACTCCTAGCCCTACCTACCCTACCTACCTTACCCTACTACCCTACCCTACCCTACCCCCTACCCTACCTAACCCTACCCTACCTTACTACCTACCCTACCCTACCCTACCCTACGGCCCTACCCTACCTACCCCTTTACCCTACCCTACCCTACCCTACCTATACCCCACCCCACCCCACCCCATCCTACCCTACCCTACCTACCCTAACCCTACCCTACCCATACGCCTACCCTACCCTGCGCCTACCCTACCCTACCCTACCCTACCCCACCCCACCCTACCCTACCCCATCCTACCCTACCTACGGGCCTACCCCTACCCTACCCTACCCTACCCACCTGAGCTACCCTGCTGCCCCCACCCCTACCCTACGCGTACCTCCTTACCCTATCCATACCACTTACCCAACCAACCCACCATCCTACCTACCCCACAGCTACGCCTACCCCTACCGCCACCCACCCCACCCTACCCCCTACCCTACCCTAACCCTACCCTACCCCTACCCTACCGCACCCTAACCCACGCACCCACCCTACCGCCTAGCCTACCCTACCCTACCCTACCCTACCCTACCGACTAACCACACTCATCTACCTACTACCCACTTACCTACCTACCTACACGCTAACCTACCTACCTAGCCTACCCTACCTACCCTAACCTACCCTTACCTACCCTACCCTACGCCTACGCCTACCTCCTAACCCTACCCTACCCTACCCCCACCCCCTACCCACCCTAAACCCTACCCATCCTACCCTACCCTACCCCACCGCCACCCCACCCTACCCACCCTACCCTACCCTACCCTACCCTACCCTACCTTACCCTTACCCTACCTACCCCCCTACCCTACCCTACCCTACCCTCCCTACCCCACCACACCCACCACACCCACCCTACCCACCCTACCTACCCTACCTACCCTACCCTACCCTACCCTACCCTACCCCACCCCATCCACCCTACCCTTACCCTTAATAACAGAGCAGCTGCAGCCTACCTTCTGCCCGAGCAACCTAAACTCCGTTGAAATAAATGAAGATATGATAGCCATTCAAATCTCCTAACACCCTAATGGAGGCTTTGCCCGAGCCATCTCGCGGCAGTTGCCCAGTCCTGTTCGCCAAAGCTGGAACGTTGCTCAGACAGGGGTAAGTGTGACTGATGACTTGGGAGGAGAGATGTCTGAGCGCACTGATCCACTGAGTATGACTAATCACTTGGGGGACTGAGTGTGACAGTGTGACTGCGAGACTGGATTGAGAGTGTCTGAGTGGCACTGTTGATCCACTGAGTTGGACAATCACTGGGACTGAGTGTGACTGAGTGTGACTGATGACTGGGATTGAGAGTGTCTGAGTGTCACTGATCACTGAGTATGACTAATCACTGGGACTGAGTGTGACTGAGTGTGACTGATGACTGGGATTGAGAGTGTCTGAGTGGCACTGATCACTGAGTATGACTAATCACTGGGATAGTGTGACTGGTGGTGAGCTGATTTGTATCTTTGGGATTGAGAGTGTCCTGAGTTCCTTTATCCACTGAGCTATGACTATGCACTGGGGCCCCCTGAGTGGACTGGTGTTGACTGATGACTGGGATGAGAGTGTCTGAGTGTCACTGATCACTGAGTATGAAACTAATCACTGGACTGAGTGTGACTGAGTGTGACTGATAACTGGATTGAGGGAGTGTCTGAGTGTCACTGATCACTGGAGTATGACTTGGATTACTGGACTGCATGTGACTGAGTGTGACTGAGACTGGCGGATTTAGAGTGTGTGAGAGTCACTGATCACTGAGATGCTAATCAACTGGGACTGGAGCTGTGACTAGTGTTGACTGAAGTGTAAATGATCAATACGTGTTGTTTCCCAGAGACTATCTCCCTTTCTCCTTAGGTTGACTGCTGCCTATACCCATACCTAAACCTGAACCTATACCTAAACCTAAACCTAAACCCAAACCCAAACCCAAACCCAAACCCATACCCAAACCTATACCCATACCCATACCCATACCTAAACCCAAACCCATAGCCATACCCATACCCGAACCTAAACCCATACCAATTCCAATACCTAAACCTAAACCAAAACCTAAACCCAAACCCATAAGCCATACCAAAAACCTAACCCATTACCAATACTATCTATGCCTGAAAACCTAAACCCATACCCATACCCATACCCATACCCATACCCGCACCCATAACCATAGACCATAACCAGCACCCACACCACAACACCACACCCACACCACAACCACACCCACACCCATTACCTATACACTTTACACACTACCCATACCCAAAACCCTAAATATTATGCTTCATCCATGCCCCAGGCCTTGAGGTCCTGTTCCTCTTTCTTCACGCACGACTGTCAGGAGAGCATCTCTCAGGCTGCCTGTTGCCCATACACATATCCACACGTAACACATACACAAAACATAGCAAAGACACATACACTTTACACACACATACCCCAAGAGAGGGACCCCTGATATAGTGTGCCTCAACTCATTACGCCCCAGGCCCTTGAGGACCTGTTCCTATTTCTACACGCCGACTGTCAGGAGAGCATCCTCCTGGAATTAACAGCTGGCCCACAACCCATAGACTACACACTTACACATACCCAACCCTGAATAGTGTGCCTCACTCATGCCCCAGGCCTTGAGGACCTGTTCCTATTTCTACATGCACGATTGTCGGGAGAGCATCTCTTAGGCCGCCTGCTGCTGGAGGGACTTGACTCAGAAGAAGAAGTGAACACGGTGTGAATTGTTTGGGTGTGGTTTGTGGGTGCAGGTAGAGGTTTGTGGGTGTGATTTGTGGGTTTGGTTTGGTGGTGCGGGGTAGAGGTTTGTGGGATGTGGATTTGTGGGTGTGGGTTTGTAGGTGCAGTTTGTGGGTGTGGTAGTGGTGTGGTTAGTGGGATATGTTTTTGCGGGAGGGTGTGGGTTGATGGCCCAGACAGTTTTGTTGAATGGAGGGAGGTTGTTTGAGCATGTCTGTTAGGACGCCCTGCTGCTGGAGGGACTTGACACCAGTAGGAAGAAGTGAACACGGTAGGAATTGTTGGGTGTGGTTTTGTGGGTGTGTTTAGTGTGTGTTTGGGTAGTGGGTGTGGCTAGTGGGGTGTTGGATTGTGGGTGTGGTAAGTGGGCATTTACGTTTTGTGGGTGTGGTAGCAGGTGTGGTTGGTGGGGTGTGATTTGTGGGTGTGGTAGTGGGGTGGTGTATGGTGGGTGTAGTTGGTGGGTGTGTTAGTGGGTGTTATTTGTAGGTGTGGTTTGTGGTGTGTAGTGGGTGTGCGTAGTGGGATTGTTTGTAAGGAGGGTGTGGGTTGATGGCCAGACATTGTTGTTGAATGGAGGGGGGTTGTTTGAGCGTCTGTTAGGCCGCCTGCTGCTTGAAGACTTGACCGCAGAAAGAAGAAGTGAAACACGGTAATAAATTGTTTGGATGTGGTTTTGTGGGTGCGGGTAGTAGGTTTGTGGGTGTCATTTGTGGGTGGTGGTTTGTGGGTGTGGGTAGTTTTGGGTGCAAGTAGAGGTTTTGTGTGGGTGTGGTTGGTGGGTGTGGGGTAGTGTGAATGTGTTTTGAGGGAGGGTGTGGGGTTGATGGCCAGACAGCGTTGGTTTGAATATGAGAGGGAGGTTGTTTGAGCGTCTCTTAGGCCACCTGCTGCTTGAGGGACTTGACACAGAAGACGAAGTGAACACGGTAGGAATATGTTGGGTGTGGTTAGTGGGTGTGGTAGTGGGTGCGGGTAGAGGTTTGTGGGTGCGGGTAGAGGTTTGTGGGTGTGGTAGTGGGTGCAGTTAGAGGGGTTTTGTGGAGTGGTAGTGGTGTGGGGTAGTGGGGGATATGTTTTGGAGTCGGCGAGTGTGGATTGATGGCCAGACAGTGTTGTTGAATGGAGGGATATTGTTTTAGCATTTGTTAGGCCGCCTGCTGCTGGAGGGACTTGACACTGAATAAGAAGTGAAAAATAGGAAACTGGGTTTTGGTTTGTGGGTTGTGGTAGTGTGTGTGGTAGTGCTGGCTGTGTTTGTGGTGTAGTTTTGTGGGAGTGGTTTGTGTATGTGGTTTGTGGGTGTGGTTTGTGGGTGTGGTTAGTGTGTGTGGTTTGTGGGTGTGGTTTGAAAGTGAGGTTTTGAGGGTGTAGTTTGTGGTGTGTGGTTTTGTGTATGCGGATGGTTTTGTGGGTTTGGTAGTGGGTGCAGGTAGAGGTTTGTGGGTGTGGTGGTGGGTGTGGGTAGTCGGGTGCGTATGTATTGCTTGATGGGAGGGTGTGGGTTGATGGCCAGACAGCGGTTGTTGAATGGAGAAGGTTATTTGAGCATCTCTTAGGCCGCCTGCTGCTTGAGGGACTTGACATAGAAGAAGAAGTGAACACGGTAGGAATTGTTTGGGTGTAGTTTGTGGGTGTGGTAGTGTGTGTGGTATGTGGGTGTGGTAGTGGGTGTGGTTTGTGGGTGTGGGTGTTGGTAGGCGGGTGTTGGGTGTGGGTGTGGGTGTGGTTTGTGGGTGTGGGTAGTGGGTGTGGTTTGTAGGTGTGGTAGTGGGATGCAGGTAGAGGTTTTGTGGGTGTGGTAGTGGGTTCGTGGGATATGTTTTTGAAGGGAGGGTGTGGGTTGATGGCGAGACACTGTTGTTGAATGGAGGGATGTTATTTGAGCATCTCTTAGGACTCCTGCTGCTTGAATGACTTGACACAGAAGAAGAAGTGAACACGGTAGGAATATGTTGGGCGAAGCCCCCCCTCCTGGGGGCGGGGGCCCCCAGATTCACCCCGTTGTCTGTTTGTGCGTCTGGCTGACCAATCCGACCGACCCAACGCGTGAAAAAAAACGAAGCCTGACACGCCAACCAACTGTCACATAACTAACTGGCTTGGGTCAGATCCATCGTTGCCACCTTTTGTTCCGTTGCCAACACACTCCGCCAATTTCCCGCGTCGCTTGCGACGCTGAGCATAGGAGGTTGTTGTTTTGGAGGGAGGGTGTGTGTGTTGATGGCGAGGTAAGATCTGTTGTTGAATGGAAGGAAGGTTGTTTGTTAACTGACAAAGAAAATAAACATTAATATTTGATATATTCTCATATCTAAATCTATCTATCTATCTATAACAAGAATACAAGCGATTCCGGGTCAAACGCTTGGAGGCGGAGGTGTCACACATTTGTGCCAGTACAGTCGGCAGTACTGAAAGTTCAAATAGCCAGTAAGCGCCTCTCCGCCTGCGAAGCGTTATGGCTACCAGAGATTACTTACCCCCCTCACCAATCCACCCCACCTCCAAATATGGATGTTGTGTCTGCTTATACACATCACAGAATGAACAGTGACCTGGCCTGAATTGTCCTCACGTATCTTTACCCGCCCGCCATGTGCAACCCCACCCTTAGCAGCTGCACAACGCAGGCCATGCATAGTTTTTCTTTTCAGCTACTTTACCCCCCTCACCCACCCACCCCACCCTTCGCGGCCTGGCACAACGCAGACTGGCACATCTAGCATGGGGCGGTACAGCATCCTCCAGAGATGGATGTGCGTCTCCTTATACACATCACAGAGTGACAGTGACCTGGTTTTTAGGGGGGTGGGGGGGGAGTGGGGGGGGGCAGTTCACCAGTGCTTGTTTTTGCTGTAGCCCTGAGCTGGATTAGGGGGGGGGGGGGGGGGGGGGGGGGGGCGGGGGCAGTTCACCAGTGCTTGTTTTTGCTGTAGCCCTGAGCTGGATTTAGGGGGGGGGGGCGGGGGCGGGGGGCAAGTTCACCAGTGCTTGTTTTATGCTGTAGCCTGAGCTGGATTTTTCTCACTAATCTTTACCCGACCGCCCTGTTCAAAACCCACCTTCCGCAGCTGCGCAACACAGCTTGGCACATTTGTAGGCACAGGCATA
>CM039462.1:100159208-100246708 GCA_022414725.1 Microglena sp. YARC | reverse complement strand
CTTATGCTACGCAAGGAATGTGTATTGAACTATTGATGATGACTTACTGAGTTTGTTTATGTTTTGTAGCAATGTTTTGTCTAGGTTGTAGTACTAGACTAGTGGTTGCTTTTCTGTACAATTCAGAGGCTTGACAAAGTTGTTACAAATGTGTGTAACACATGTTATGCATGTGCAAAATGCACGTTTTCCTATAAGACCCCCCCCCCCCCCCCCCCCCCCCCCCCGCGCGCCCTCCCGCGCGCCCCCCCCCCCCCAAATATCCGGACTTCCCCTTCAGACAACAAGGAGGGATATTTTTTTTCATATCAAAAAAAGGAAATCTTGTTGCTTTTTCTTTTTTTCTCCTTTTCCCCCTCCGAAAACAGGATCCTTATTCCGATTTTGGTCAATTGGGGTCATTTTTAGTTAATTTCCGGCAATTTCAGTAAAAAAAAACTTATATTTTTTTAGGTTTCTCATTCCAGCAATTTTGGTCAAAACGGGGTCTCGTATTCTGTTCGAAATATATTCCGGAAAATAATATCCCTGACAAGAGGCGCTTTGCGTCGAGCTTCGATCTAGGGATGGTGCTACTGCATGATGCATGGACACTGCTGCACACCACTCCTTATTAGGCCAGTCCCATTGCGCCCGAAGTTACTGTCCCTTTTTGTCACAATGCAGACATACACCAAGGTCCATACACCCCCCCGCCCCCCCTTAAGACGACTTTGCTCAAGGGACGGTGCTACCGCACAGTCCTACAATCAGGCTTGGTTCACTGAAAACCTACACCCACTCGATGCCCAGATGTGTTCAGCAGTGTCGGGGAGGACCGCCACACCAATGTGACGTGTCATGTGAAAAGTGGCGCTGTGTCCGTGGGTCCACTGCCACCCATTACCCCCCCACACACACACCCCTTCCCCCTGCCCACCCCCCACCCCACCCCACCCCATCCATTACCCGTCCCACTCCATGCCCAGATGTCTTCAGCAGTGTCAGGGAGGACTGCCACACCAATGGAACGTGTCCTGTGAAGAACGGCGCTGTGTTTGTGGGTCCACTGCCACCCTTTATCAGCCTCCACTCCAATGCTAAACCCTAAACTCTAAACCCCAGGTGTGTTCAGCAGTGTCGTGGTGGACCGTCACTCTAGTGTGACGTGTCTTGCAAAGAGTGGCGCTGTGTTCGTGGGTCCATTGTTTGACTTACCAGGGAGAACCAGGAAAGGGAACATTTGATCAAACCTAGCCCTTTGAGACCACTACCACCCTTTATCCACCCCCCATCCCTAAACCATAAACCCTGAACCCCAGGTGTGTTCAGCAGTGTCGTGGTGGACCGTCACTCTAGTGTGACGTGTCCTGCAAAGAGTGGCGCTGTGTTCGTGGGACACATAACAGAAACCCCCAGCGTGGTCGGAGCCCGGCAGGCTGCAGAGAATACAGAAGAAGCTGCTGGATGGGGCGAGATGTTGTTGAAAAGAGGCATTGTTGAGGCACTGAACAGTGCCATAACTGCAGAGCAGGTGTGGGTTGACACTTGTTTGTATGTATGTATGTATATATGTGTGTATGTATGTATGTATGTATGTATGTATGTATGTATGTATTTACAGTGGCGGTACAGCCCCACCTCTTTTCTGTAGGCGCTTCTCGCCGTCTAGGACGTGCCTTTAAATGTACACTGTGTTGATGTAAACATTGATTCACTGTGTGCTGCAGGGCCTCATTCTTTTGTCTGTCGTCTTTTTGTGTTTTTAGGTCCTTTCGAGTTTTTGGCGGAGCCCCCTCTTCAAGGAGGCGGGAGCCCCCATGTTTACCCATTTGTCCGTCGGACCAACCGACTGACCGACCGACCGACCATCCATCCATCCGTCTGACCGCGCTGAAGCCCGACACGTCAGCCAACGGTCTCGTAACTAACTAGCTTCCGTTGCCACCTGTCGCGATCCCTCTCCGCCAATTTTGAGCGTCGCAGGCGACGCTGCATATAACTTGTTATTTTATCCTGTGTCCATTGCCCCACAGGGCTTGGCTCCATCAGATGTGGCCTTCCCGGTACCCCCTCCCCCCCCCCCCCCTGTAAAAACAATCCATTGTGGGCTGCAGGTCCTGGACCTCTCTGATGAAGGTGTCCTGCCTCCTATCATGTCGTACTGCGCAACCTCGAGGGCGGAGTTCATCGAATTCTGCCGCCCCGCTGATCCTGACTCAGTGCTGCACAAGGACGGAAGTACATTGTACCCCATGGTGTGGTTCAGGTAAGCCTTAAGCCCTAACTGTACCTTCCCCCTCATCCTGACTCTGTGCAGACCAAGTGCGTTAGCACATTGTACCCTATGGTATGGTTCAGGTAAGCAGTGTGTCAGTGTGTACCTTCCTCCTCATCCTGACTCTGTGCCCCACGAGGGCATTAGCACATTGTACCATATGGTGTGGTTCAGGTAAGCCGTAAGCCCTAATTGTACCTTCCCCCTCCCCCTGACTCTGTGCCCCATAAGGGCGGAAGCACATTGTACCGCTGTGGTGTGGTTCAGGTAAGCCGTAAGCCCTAACTGTACCTTCCCCCTCATCCTGACTCTGTGCCCCACGAGGACGGAAACACATTGTACCCCATGGTGTGGTTCAGGTAAGCCGTAAGCCCTAACTGTACCTTCCCCCTTGCTGACTAGTTTAGCCTGATCTATGCGGCGACGGAATGGCGACGCGTCGCACAAAACAAAACAGTGCCCTCTTGCTGGATCAAAGCCTCTTGAATTGAATTAAATTAAATCGTGCTAAATTGCGCTAAATTTGAAGTATCACAACTACATCAATCCCTGGTCTCTCCAATTTGTTTGTAGGTTCTCCACACGAGTTGAGCTTGCCCAGATGAGTGTTCTTTCTAGACCGCAGGCTCTTGAATTTTATTGAATTGTGCGGAATTGAAACTAAATTGCTCTTCAGCTCAGGGGGGGGGGGGGGGGCAACTTCAAACCAAAATGACCCAATCATCAAACTTTGTAGATAGCATTTAAAGTATTACAACTACATCAATCCTTGGCCTTTGCCCTGGCCTCCACCAATTATTTTTAGGTTCTTGACACAAGTTGAGCTTGCCCAGATGACTCATCTTGCTGGACCGCAGGCTCTTGAATTTTATTACATTGTGCTATATTGCGCTAATTTGAAGTATTACAACTACAGCAATCCCTGGCCTTTGCCCTGGCCTCCTTATTGTTTTTAGGTTCTTCACACGAGTTGAGCTTGCCCAGATGACTCATCTTGCTGGCGAGGCGAGTGGGCAGGCAGGCGGAAGCTCTGCTGCTGGCGCTGATGATGAAGACGGCATTGGTGGCGGCGACTACTTTTACAATGCTAGTGATGACGATGATGAGGATGATGACAGCGAGGATGATGATGAGGATGATGACAACGAAGATGATGATGAGGATGAAGAGGGTGAGGAGGAGGGTGCCGCTGCTGCTGCTGCTGATGATGATGATGATGATGATGATGATGATATATCTGTTGACATGGATGCTGATTCCGATGATGATGCTGATGTTTCAGATGTACCTGTTGCAATGGATGCGTCCGGAGGTGCTCATGGATCTGCTGGTGAATCTGGGACCTCTCGTGTTTCACGACCTGATGTTGCTGGTACATCTGATACTGCTGGCGCATCCGGTACTGCTGGGACATCAGGTGCTGCTGGTAAATCCAGGACCGCTGGTACATCTGGTACTGCTGGTACACTCGCCTCTATGGGCCCATCATCCGTGAACAATGAGAATCCATATCTCAGGACAGGCTGTACAGCAGATGTTGGCCCTGGAGATGTTGGCCACAGCTGTACGGTAGGCCATGGCAAGGCACCACGGCGACCTGAGTGGGTGGAGACAGGGATGGCAGCAACGAATGCAGCTCCATGCCCCTTGGGACCAAACCTCACGGCGGATGCACCCGAGGCTGGTTACTCTTTTGGACATGGCCCTCCTCCCCAAAAAGGCAAGTGGAAAGTGAGGTGTGGTGGTGGTGGTGGTCGTAGAAAGTGAGGTGTGGTGGTAGGGGTGGGGTGATCTCCCTTGGTATCAAGCCTCACGTTGGATACACCCAAGGCTGGTCACTCTTTTGGGCATGGCCCACCTCCCCAACTAGGCAAGTGGAAAGTGAGGTGGTGGTGGTGGTGGAGGTGGTGGTAGCTATAGGGTGGGGGTGGAGGGAGTGAGGTGATGGTGTGTGTGGGGGGGGGAAGTGAGGTGGGGTAGCTATAGGGGCCGGGGTGGGGTGTGTGTGGGGGGGTGAGTTGATGGTGGGTGGGGGGGGGGAAAGTGAGGTGGGGGTGGTGCTGGTGGCAATGGTGAGAATACTGGTGGTGGTGCAAGTGGAAAGTGAGGCGGTGCTGGTTGTTGTAGTGATAGTGGTGGGGGTGAGGTGTTGAAGGTGGGGCGATCATACTTACGTATTTGTTTGATTGCTTCACGCACCTACAGGGGGTGCTTGCTCCTTTCACTCCCCGAGGTTATTTTCAGTGGATCAGCGCGTTGCGAATAGCTTTCCTTTTCAGCTAAGAGCAACAGCTTCTTAGCAGCTCCCCTGGCTGGCTGTTCAGCCAAACGTGAGCGACCTGGTGCAGGGATTTTTTCCCCCGCTATATATAGCGATCGCTAGTTTTGACCCCGTTTTAGCAAAATTATCGCTATAAAAAAGTCCTCCCCCCCCCCTGAATGGCCCTAAAAAGCTACTAAGAGCTATACAAACCTATAAAAACCACTAAAACGCTGTCCCTGGAGGAGGCCTACAATCATAAAGCTAGGAGAAAAAAAATTCAGATGTGAAAAAAAAACTGACCTAGTGCACCTTGTAGCTGGCAGTCTCAGCTTTCCAGCATTGCTGAAATCTCTGGGTGTCGCCCTGTGGCTGACTCAGGGCGCTGTTAAGAAGGGCCGAAAAGAAAAGCCCTGGTGTCATGCAGGGCTTTACTTTTTGGCTGCCAGCAACAGCTTCTAAGCAGCTACCTGAGACTGCCGCTGGGACAAGCCAAAAGATTCTAGGAGCACTGGAAAGCTGACAATGTCAGCTTCGCGGTGCACCAGGTTGCTTAAGGTTTGGATGATGAGAGAGCCCGGGAAGCTTCCCAGAAGCTGCTGCTCGTAGCTGAAAAGAAAAGCTAAGGCGTTATGCGTCTTGCAGGTGCCAAGATGATGTTTCACTTGCACGGGGTCCACTTGGAGCCACAAGGGATGCCCCCCGTGGACTAAATCATCGGCTGAGGGGGGGGGGAGGGGGGGGGGGGGGGGGGGGTAGCAGGTGGGTAGCTTTTGGGGATCACACTCGCATCTGTTAGCGTGCCGGTTGAAGAAGATAGTCGGCCAGCCAGGCTGACATGAGATAGGACTTCTGTGGTGATGGTGGTGGGTTGGGTGGGTGGGTTGATGGGTGGGGTGCAAAGGTGATGCTTCACATGCCCCACTGTTGGTGCTCCTTTGATAAATGGAAACTGAAAATTGTTACGCCTTGCCATGGGGCGTGAGGTTGAAGGAACCTCCCCGTTTGTTTGCACTGGGGAGTGGTTACTGTGGGAGTGCTTATTTCGCATCCTCATCTTATTTTTTATTTTTTTGCAGGAGCGGCGAATTGTAAAACGATTATCTTTCTTTTGTGATGCAAGCGGACAGATGAATGAGATGATGCTTCATAAGATCACAGGAAATGCTCCTTTCACTTCCTCACCTAATGCTTTTTGTGCTGCAGGCACGGCGAATTGTTCTCTGCAGATGGATAGACACCTTCAGGCGTAAAGAATCATGTAACAATCCCTCACTTTCTGTGTTTTGTTGTTGCATGCGGAAACATGATGCTCCACAAGCTCACAGAGGGTGCTCCTTTCGCTTCATCACCTAATGCTTTTTTGTGGTGCAGGCGCGGCAAATTGTATTCTGCAGATGGATAGACACCTTCAGGCGTATAGAACCATGTAACAACCCCTCACTTTATGTTTTTTGTGTTGCAGGCGAAAATATGATGCTCCACAAGCTCTCAGGGGGTGCTCCTTTCGCTTCCTCACCCTAGGTTTTTTTGTGTGTTGCAGTCGGACACATGATGATTCACAAGCTCACACAAGGTGATCCTTTTGCTTCCTCACATTATGCTTTTTTTGTCGCAGGCGGAAAGATGATGCTCCACATGCGCCTCCGCCAGTCTTGGTCTGCAAATATGATGGTGGTGAAGCTGATTGAGGCTGAGAACTTACAACCTCGGTTCAATGTGGACAGAGGTGGATGCAACAGTGAGTTTTGAAAGAATGAGCCGTACTTATCAGCATTGAGTGGGGTTTACAAACCGTTGTTCGCTTAATTGAGCTATTATTATATCAGCAAGCACCTAGAGAGCACTGTAAGAGAAGGTTCAACGTGGGCAAAGGGGGATGCAACAGTGAGTTTCAGTTCTCAGCATTGAGTGGGGTTTAAGAACCGTTGTCCCCGTGGGGTTTAAGAACCGTTGTCCCCGTGGGGTTTAAGAACCGTTGTCCCCGTGGGGTTTAAGAACCGTTGTCCACTCAATTGAGCTATATTAAGAAGTACTTGAAGAGAACGTTCGACGTGGTCAGAGGGGAATGCAACAGTGAGTTTCATTTCTTGGCATCATGTGGGGTTTTAGAACCGTTGTCCACTTAATTGAACTATATTACCGAGTACTTGAAGAGCACTTTAGGATAACGTTCTACGTGGACAAAGGGGGATGCAAGAGTTTCAGTTCTCAACATTGAGTGGGGTTGGAGAATCGTTGTCCACTTAATTGAGCTATATTAACAAATACTTGAAAAGCACTGGAAGAGAAGGTTCTACGTGGACTGAGGGGGGGTGCAACAGTGAGTTTCAGAATTCAGCATTGAGTGGGGGTTCAAAACCGTTGTCCACTCAATTGAGTTATATTAACAAGCACTTGAAGAGCACTGTAAGAGAAGGTTTTACGCGGACAAAGGGGGATGCAACAGTGAGTTTCTGTTTTCAGCATCATTTGGGGTTTGAGAACCGTTGTCCACTCAATTGAGTTATATTAACAAGCACTTGAAAGCACTATGATAGAAGGTTCTACGTGGACCGAGGGGGGGTGCAACAGTGAGTATTGAAAGAATGAGCCGTACTACTCTACCAACATGTTACAGCTGACTGAGAGTTGCCATGGTAGTGTAGTATGGCTCACCCTGTCAAGTTTCTGTCTTCTTCAAATAATTAAATAAATCGACTTTTGTTTGTTAAAATGTGTTTTTGTTGACAAAAGATGTTCAGCATCGAGCGGGCTTTGATAACCGTTCTCCACTTAATTGAGCTATTTTAACCGTTATTATTGTATGTTAACCACATATTAACCAATATTAACCGCATATTAATTGTTATTGCGGGGTTTGAATCTCTACGGGTGTGCTTGAGTGTTCGCGGTCGCTGTCAACCGCCATGGTACCTTTGCCCAGGTAAAGTAGCAGCTCGTTCTCTACCGCTTTAAGACGGGGATCCCTTAATACCACACCCTACCAGGCGTTATCATTTCTTCCTCCAATACACCTGTGTCGTCCTCCCACCTCCCACAACCAAATGGTGGGGGAAGCTAGCCCCCACTTAAGTTTAAAGGGTTTAGGGTCTGGGATTTAGTGGTTTTGATCCAAAGGTTTAGGGCTTGGGTGTTTTTAGGGTTCAGAGTCTAGGTGGGCTTAGGTTTTAGGTAAGCGGGGGCTGGGCTAGCTTCCCCCTACCCAACCAAGTACCTCTTGAGCAATGTGGAAAAAGGAGGATGCATCCCTACCCCCTCATCCCTCTACCACACACACACACACACACACACACACACATCTATCCCCCCCCCCCCCCCCCCCTCCCCTACCCCCCTCATCCCCATCTACCACACACACATCCCTAACCCCCTCATTCCCTCGTCCCTTTCCACCTTTAACCCATCTACCCCCCCCCCCCCCCCCCCCCCCCCCAACCCCCTCATCCCTTCACCATGCAGTTGATGTTGGCTACGTCTCTCTTTTGGGACATGTGGTGAACCTGTAGCATACTTGCCGAAGACGGCGAGCAGCCAAATTGCTGGCTGGAGATGTGTTACCAAGTTCAAGTTCAAGTAGCATATAGCCGCGTGTTCAGTTCCACGGTCTCACCAATCGCTCTGCTGCATAGTGGTGCTGGACAAGAATAATTGCTGGCTGGAGCTATGTAACCAAGTTCAAGTTGTTTGCAAGTTCAAGTTTAAGTTCAAGTGCTGGACAAAAAGAATTGCTGGCTGGAGCTATGTAACCAAGTTCAAGTTGACTGCAAGTTCCAGTTCAAGTGCTGGACAAAAAGAATCGCTGGCTAGAGCTATGTTACCCAAGTTGAAGTTGTTTGCAAGTTCAAGTTCAAGTGCTGAACAATAAGAATTTCTAGCTGGAGCTATGTAACCAAGTCCAAGCTGTCTGCAAGTTCAATATCAAGTTCTAGTGCTGGACAAAAGTAATTGCTGGCTGGAGCTATGTAGCCAAGTTCAAGTTGTTTGCAAGTTCAAGTTCAAGTGCTGGACAAGAAGAGTTTCTAGCTGGAGCTGTGTAACCAAGACCTAACTCCGTAGTGGAGCTGGACAGGAAAAACGCTGCCAGGAGCTATGTAACCAATTTCAAGTTCGAGTTCAAGTAGTGGCAAGCAGTCTAGTACCTGGTGTTGTATGGGGTGTGTGGGCAGGGGGGGGATGTGTGTGTGGGGGGGGGGGGGGGGGGGGGGATCCAGTTAAGAGATCTTATCCAAACATTTAGTAGACTACCATGTGTACGTGTAACCAAGTTCAGAGATGTCCCGGCAGGGGGGGGGGGGGGGGGGGGGGCACTTAGTAAGGTCCCAAATACAATTATAAATATTCCTGTACTAATCCATGTATTATGCTTGTTAAGTGCGTAAGATGGAATTCTCTTTACAGCTTCCTTTCTATGGTTAACTAAAAGCAGTATCGGTAGTGATGGAATTAGTTACTAATTCAACTTGGTACATGGCGAGCAAATCGAAAATCCATCTTGCAAAAAAAACTCGGGGCTGAGCCCATGTAGCGTAACCAAATTCAATTTATTAAAGGAATTTCACCCCAGGAGGTGGATCTCAGCGACATTCATTATTCAGGTCGAATGGCTTTGCCACTCCTAGAAAAGAGTAGGCGCACTAGTCGATACAGGAGATACCGACCCTCGACCAAACAAACATTCACCAAGTTGAAATTAAGATTTGAGACGTACGTTATACTGTTACCTGGATCTTGTCTGGATCATCCATCCACATCAAACAATTCATTGAAGCTACTGGTGGAGACCAAGTCGCATCCACTGATATTCATATGAGACATTTTATTAGTTGTGACATACTAGAGATGTCAAGATAGAGTAGTAGCAGGCTATTCTGCTACTGATAGTGCAGAGCTATCTTGATCATTTAAGGTGAGGCAAGTCCTGTTTGGCTCCCCCTGGAATGGAAGGTTCATGCACAAACAAAAATACAAATGAAAAGTATTCATGGTTTAATGCAGACATATGGAGGTAGCCTACTGAATGTTTGGATAAGATCTCTTAACTGGATCAGTACAAAAATATATCAGAGCTTATCTACCAATTAGCAACGGCAACTAGATCAGAGCTTATCTACCAATTAGCAACGGCAACTAGATCAGAGCTTATCTACCAATTGGCAACGGCAATAGATCAGAGCTTATCTACCAATTGGCAACGGCAATAGATCAGAGCTTATCTACCAACTAGCAATGGCAACTAGATCAGAGCTTATCTACCAACTAGCAATGGCAACTAGATCAGAGCTTATCTGCCAATTGGCAGGGGGGGGGGGGGGGGGGGGGGGGGGGGGGGGGGGGGCGGGAATTTATTGACTGAATCTGACAAAACTTTTGATTCTTGTCCACTTTTTTGTATCTGAAGGGTTCACAAAGTGACCTAGGGTCAACAATCCCTTGGGGTTTGGACTGGACTATAGAGGGAGCTATTGGTTTTGGACTGTACTTAATCGCTGATCTAGAATCTAAATTTTGCCTAGATCAAATAAATTGCTCAATTCCCTGCGTCTAGCAAATTATCTACATCATTTGAGTATGCCGAGCGAGGTCATCCCAGTATAATACACGGATTAATACAGGAATATTAATGGTAATGGTATACGGAAGCAACCCTAGCTGGAGTTTGGTACTACCTTCATTCGACGAGTCTGCCCTCCACGACAGGATCCAATCAATCTCCGGCACCTGCTTCATTGCAATCCGCTTCCTTTAAATCGACGCAACCGGTGAGCGTGTCTTCTGCAGGATGGCCAACCCAAATGGCGTTGAGAAGGACAAGAGGTAAGGGTTCGAGCATTCTGGTGGGATCGCTCCCAGGCCCCCCAGATCTCTCCATATCAATATCTGTTCTACCCCGCGATGGCATTACTAGCAAATAGAAGAAGAAAAATAATTGTTGCATGGTTAATTACCAGCTCTTTATGCACTTCTGGCAATTCATGCAGGTACGATAGACAGTTGCGCATCTGGGGTGCGCATGGGCAGCAGCGCGTGGAAGCTTGCAAAATCGCGCTGCTCAACTGTGGCCCGACCGGCTCAGAAACGCTGAAAAACCTAGTATTGGGCGGGATCGCTGGATTCACCATCATCGACGGGGCCAAAGTTAGTGCCGGTGATCTCGGCAACAACTTCTTCGTGGAAGCATCGAGTCTTGGGGAGCCCAGAGCGAGGGTGGTCACAAGACTGTTGACTGAGCTGAACGAGTCTGTGGCTGGATCCTACGTCGAGGAGAACCCAGAGACTCTGCTTGCAGGCAATCCCAATTTCTTCAAGGATTTTGACATGGTTATTGCCACTCAGGTTTGTGTGGGTGGACAAATGTGTGGGATAATTGGGAATCAAACTGAAAGAATAGCTTACGCATTTCGATTGTACCTTGACATGTTTGACTCTGTTGACTCATGTCAGGGGCTGCCTGGCGTGTGCAGGGACATTATAGTGTGTGGTTTAAAAATCTCAAAGCAACTTCAGTTGGAAGATAAGATTATTCTGTGCTGTTCAAAAACTTCTAAGCAATTTCAGTTGCAAGTACATTTTATTATGTGTTGTTGAAAGAACTCAAAGCAACTTCAGTTCAATGAAATGTTAATCTGTATGCCCATGTCTGCGTGACAAAACTCCAAACAATTTCAGTTCAATGAAATATTATTCTGTATGCGTGAAAAAACTCAAAGCGGTGCCCTACCCAACCCTACCCTACACAAGACAGCACAACCCAACACAACCCAACCCTGCCCTACACAACACAAAACAACACAACACAACACAAAACAACACAACACAACACAACAGTACTCACACAACACAACACAACACTACTCACACAACACAACACAACACAACACAACACACACAACACAACACAACACAACACAACAAACACAGTCTTACCCTACCTACCCTACCCTATCCCACCCTACCCTACCCTACCCTACCCTACCCTACCCTACCCTACCCTACCCTACCCTACCCTACCCTACCCTACCCTACCCTACCCTACCCTACCCTACCCTACCATACACAAGACAACACAGCACAACCCTACCCTACCCTACCCTACCCTACCCTACCCTACCCTACCCTACCCTACCCTACCCTACCCTACCCTACCCTACCACACACAAGACAACACAGCACAACCCAACCCTACCCTACACAACCCTACACAACACATTCCTACCCTGCCCTACCCTACCCTACACAACACAACACAACTCAACACAACACACCACACCACATCACGACCCTGCCCTACACAACCCTTCGCAGCACAATCATATCACACATAACACAACACAACACAACACAACACAACACAACACAACACAACACAACACAACACAACACAACACAACACAACACAACACAACACAGCACAGCACAAAACAGCACAGCACGACACAACACGACACGACATGACACGACACGATGCGACACGACGCGATACGACACAAATCAACACAACACAACCCTACCCTACATAACACAACGCAACACTACACAACACAGCACAGCACAGCACAACACTACCCTACAGAGCACAACACAACACAACACAAATCAACACAACCCAACCCTATCCTACCCTACCTACCCTACCTACACAACACAAACTACACAGCACAAACCTACACAACACAAACCTATACAGCACAACACAACACACAACACATACCAACCCATCCCATCGTGATCCCCCGGCTGCAGATGAGAGAGGCGGAGTTGATCATCCTTGATGACATCTGTAGACAGTACAAGAGGCACTTGCTAGTGGTCCGCAGCTACGGCCTGGTTGGATACGTCAGGGTGAGTGATTAAAAAACACATTTGAAACCCGTTTGAAAAACAACTGTTGGAGCAGGTGGAGCCCAGGTCTCAAATGTTTCAGTTAGGCCGATTGATTTTTTCTGAGAATGGGGCTATAATGGCACGATTCATGGTTATGTTTTGAGCTACTTTTCAGGTCATTCTGAGCACCTCATTTAGGGGGGGGCGGTGGGGTCAGCCCTCTCATTTGTTTTCTCCTTACGGTTTGAGCAGTGAGATGCTGCTCCACACCTACCGGCCTGCACAACCCTATACGACGGCTAGCTATCCCCGTTTTGACGAATGGCTCAATGGCAGAGGTCCTCGAACGAAGAAGGTGCCGGGTTCAAATTCCCGCGGGTGCACTTAAGTGTTCGCGGTCGCAGTCAACCGCCATAGTAGCTTTGTGCAGGTAAAGTAGCAGCCCGTTCTCTACCGTAAGACGGGGCTCCCTTGATACCACGCCCCACCAGGTGCTATCATTACAACGGCTAGCTCACATGGCGTACAGCAGTTTGTTTTCACGACGACGCATCGCTACTGCGTTGCTATTCCGTCGTTGCATGGCGACGCGTGGGTTTGGCTAAACTAGTGCTCTCACTCTCTGCCAATTTTCCGCGTTGCTTGCGACGTGCCTAGGACTTGTTCTCTTAGACTACACATGGCGGCTTCTACGCAGCTCCCTTGGCTTGATATTCGGCAGAACATACAAAACAATTAGTGCAACTAGGAGCTGATTTGATAAGCTACCCAGCACTGCAACAATTGTCGGGCTCTGCCAAGTGTCGGCTCAGGGGGCTACCTGGAAGCTAGTGCTTGCAGCAGCAAAGAAGAACAATGCCCCCCAGTACTGATCATGAGCGGCCTATCGAGCTCAGGCTGTATGGTTCAATAGAACCCAGCACAAAAATCTGACAGGTCTGCGGTTCGAGCTCTTGCCAGGTTCCCAAATTTCAGACCTGCCGCCTTGGAAGAGGTAGAGAACTTTCCTCCGTGTTGTCTCGCGGTAGTCCTTGTCCAGTAGCCGGCTGCGAAACCAAAAACCCATCATAGTAGCCACTCTCCAGTACGTGCGGTGCATGCGGACGAGCGGGATCCTTCAATCTCATGCCCCGTAGCAGGGCGCACAAATTTCCATTTGCTTATCATGAGCGGCCTCACTGTGGCTCAGACTGAATTACAAAAACTCTTTCTGGCTCAGACTGAAGTATCCATTCACAGTGGCTCAGACTGAAATATGTATACTCTTTCTGGCTCTAACTGAAATATCCATTCACAGTGGCTCAGACTGAAATATGTATACTCTTTCTGGCTCAGACTGAAATATCCACTCTCCAGTCTGTGGCTCCGACAGAAATATCCACTGACTGTGGCTCAGACTGAAATATGTCTACTCTTTCTGGCTTTAACTGAAATATCCACTCTCTGTGGCTGAGACTGAAATATCCACTCTCTGTGGCTCCAACAGACATATCCATTCACAGTGGCTCAGACTGAAATATGTAAACTCTTTCTGGCTCAGACTGAAATATCCACTCACTTGGTTAGACTGAAATATCCTCTCCCTTAGGTTAGACTGAAATATCCTCTCTCTGTGGCTCAGTGGCTCAGACTGAAATATCCTCTCCCTTTGGTTAGACTGAACTATCCTCTCCCTTAGGTTAGACTGAAATATCCTCTCTCTGTGGCTCAGTGGCTCAGACTGAAACATCCACTCGCTTTGGTTAGACTAAAATATCCACTCACTGTGGCTCAGACTGAAATATCCACTCCCTTTTTTTAGACTGAAATATCCTCTCCCTGTGGCTCAGTGGGTCAGACTAAAATATTAACTCACTGTGGCTCAGACTGAAATATCCACTCACTTTGTTTAAACTGAAATGTCCACTCACTGCGGCTCAGACTGAAATATCCACTCTCTGTGGCTCCGACAGAAATATCCACTCACTGTGGCTCAGACTGAAATATCCACTCACTTTGGTTATACTGAAATATCCACTCACTGAGGCTCAGACTGAAATATCCTCTCACAGTGGCTCTCCCCTTACACAGCCAAGCCTACCGGAGCACCAAGTGATTGAGTCAAAACCTGATAGTGGATTGGATGACCTAAGGTGAGCTGTAGGGTAATTGCTTCATGTCATGATAGTGGATTGGATGACCTCAGGTAAGCAGTGGAGTAATTGCTTGATGCCACACTCAATATCACCGACACTACCACTTTTTACATTTCCTTGCATGAGGTTACATTCAATTTCACCTGCAGTTCCGCTTTTTACATTTCCTTGCATGAGGTCACTCTTAGAATCGGGTGAAGTACCGATTTGTTCATTTTCCCGTGCATGAGGTCACTCTCAACATCACCTGCAAGACTGATAGGTGGTTGCATGAGGTTGCATTCAATATCACCAGCAGTACCGATTTGTACATCCCCCTTGCATGATGCCAATCTCAAGATCACCATCATTGCAGATATGTAATTGCACGAGGTCGCACTCAAGATCAGCTACAGTACTGATTTCTACATCTCCCTTGCATGATGCCACTCTCAACATCACCAGCAGGACAGACATGTAATTGCACGAGGTCGCACTCAAGATCAGCTACAGTACTGATTTCTACATCTCCCTTGCATGATGCCACTCTCAACATCACCAGCAGTACAGACATGTAATTGCACGAGGTCGCACTCAAGATCAGCTACAGTACTGATTTCTACATCTCCCTTGCATGATGCCACTCTCAACATCACCAGCAGTACAGATATGTAGGGAAAGGCTACGTTAGTTAATATTAGCGAATGATTGAATGAATAATGTTAGTGAATGGTAGTTTATATTAGATGGACGAGCTGTCTCAGCAGAATTTTGAATTTATTTGAAAAACTGATATTATTGTGACACTGTAATAATATTAGTTCACATTAGTTTTTCAAACACTTATATTAGTTGCCGTTTCCTACAGATATGTGATTGCACGAGGTCGCACTCAAGATCACCTGCAGCACTGCCATGCACATTATTTCAGTGCATGTAAGTCCCTTGCAAGGAGGGCTTTTTATTTCCGCTATATACAGGGATCGCTAGTATTAACCCCGAGTTGGCAAAATTATCGCTATAAAAATGTAAAAACAAACCCCGCTCGCAAGTCCTTTTTTTCATCAGCCTTTCCAGCGTCCACCTGACCTCACCCCACCCCTCCCCACCCTCTCACATATCCTCTTCTATCCTTGCAGGCTCAACGCGCCCTTCCCTGAGTTGCGTGAACTAGCCCTCTCATTCAACCTAGAATCATTGGATGACATGACGTTTGCCCACATCCCTTTTGGTGGGTTGTGACTTAAATGCGCTCTTCGTGGCTCAGACTTAATTATCCTCTCACTTTGGCTTGACAAAAATGGGTTGTGACTAAAATGTGTCTTGTTCTTTTGTTTTTTAATAAGGGATTATGTAGACAAAATGTTGGTAAGTGTGTTCCAAAACAACTAACTAGTCACAAAACAACATTTTCAGGTCTCGTGAATAGTAGCTACAAAATTGAACATTCTAAATCTTATTTTTTCAAGTATGACTTATTTTGCAACAGTAAGATTCGCATAATAGCACATATGAGAAGCTCAGACTAAAATGCACCCTCATGTGGGCTCAGTCTAAAATATATTGCCACTGTGGCCCAGACTGAACATCGCCTCACTATGGCACAGATTAAAAGATCCACTCTCTCTGGCTCGGACTGAAATATCCTCTCTTTGGCTCAGACTAAAATGTACACTCATGTTGGCTCAGACAATAATATCTAATATGTTGGGGTCAGACTAGAAAAAAATGTGTGATCGGACTGGATCAGACTAAAATATCCGCTCTTCGTGGCTCAGACCAGCTCAGACTAAAATATTCACTCTCTGTGGCTCTGACTAAAATATACATTCTTGGGGTCTCAGAATGTAACATCTATTATTTTGGGGTCAGACTGAAATATCCGCTCTTCAAGTATCAGACTAAAATATCGTCTCACAATGGCTCAATCTGGAAAATGCTTTCTGGGGGGCTCAGACTTAAACATCCACTTGCTTTGGCTCACATTGGCTCAGACTGAAATATCCACTCACAGTGGGTCAGACTGACATATCCACTCATTTTGGCTCAGACTGAAATATCCTCTCCCTTTGGTCTCACTGAAATATCCTCTATCTGTGGCTCAGTGGCTCAGACTGAAATATCCACTCACTGTAGTTATGTCTACAATATAAACTCATAGGAGCAATTGCAACAAGTCCTATGCAGGATCACAAGCGACACGGAAAATTGGCGGAGTGTGTTGGCTACGGAACGGAAGGTGGCAACGATGGAGCTGAACAAAGCCAGTTAGTTACGAGACAGTTGGCTGGCTTATCAGGCTTCAATTTTTCGGTCGCACAAATGGACACCAGGGTAACTCTGGAGGCTCCCGCCCCCCAGAAGGGGAGACTCCGCCAAAAATATCCACTCACACAGGCTGGCAGTGATTCAAGTACCCACTTTGTGGCAATGACGAAAAAATATCCACTTACTTAGCTATGACTGAAATATCCATTCTTTATGGCCCTGACCAAAACATCCACTCTTTTGTCTCAGGCCAGGCTCAGACTAAAACATCCACTCTTTTGTCTCAGGCCAGGCTCAGACTAAAACATCCACTCTTTTGTCTCAGGCCAGGCTCAGACTAAAACATCCACTCTTTTGTCTCAGGCCAGGCTCAGACTAAAACATCCACTCTTTTGTCCCAGGCCAGGCTCAGACTAAAACATCCACTCTTTTGTCTCAGGCCAGGCTCAGACTAAAACATCCACTCTTTTGTCTCAGGCCAGGCTCAGACTAAAACATCCACTCTTTTGTCTCAGGCCAGGCTCAGACTAAAACATCCACTCTTTTGTCTCAGGCCAGGCTCAGACTAAATGATCCACTCTTTTGTCTCAGTCCAGGCTCAGACTAAAACATCCACTCTTTTGTCTCAGGCCAGGCTCAGACTAAAACATCCACTCTTTTGTCTCAGGCCAGGCTCAGACTAAATGATCCACTCTTTTGTCTCAGTCCAGGCTCAGACTAAAACATCTACCCTTGTGTCTCAGGCCAGGCTCAGACTAGAATATCCACTCTTTTGTCTCAGGTCAGGCTTAGACTAAAATATTCACTCTTTGTGGGTCTGCCGAGCTCTGACAGAAAATTATGGACTCTGGCTGAGACTCAATATGAAGTTTCTAGGTTGTAGTATGAGATCCCACTTAACACAGTATACAGTTATGATGACATATTGCAGAAAAAAGGAAAAGCGTTTGCGTAAACCTCTTCAACTCACTTTTCGACCCTCTTCAAAACTCTTTGACCCTCTCTTTGACCCTCCTTGACCCTCTTTCACCCTCACTTTGTTTGGTTCAACAAAGATAGGGTCGAAGAGGTATACACAAACCCTTTTCTTTCTTTCTGCAAGAAATCATCAAAATTGTCTACCGTGATAAGCCCATTTTCTCTCTGTATGACTTTGGAACCGTCCTTGGACTACATGCTATACCGTACTTACGATTCCTGGGAATTTACTCAGGCATTTTTTACCTTGCGTCTTCCCCCCTCCCCCATACACTCCACCCCCCCGGAACCCCACCCCACCCTGTCTCCCCCCACCCCCCCACCCCACCCATCCACCCACTGCCATTCACACAGCCATCCTCCTCATACAAGCCGCGGAAAAGTGGAAGCTAGGGGGCGAGGATGGAACTCCTCGGCCCTTCCCCTCAAAATCAGGAGAAAGGGCAGACTTCAAGGAGCTAATCAATTCAATGCGACGTGTCACGAACGAGATTCCCTTGGACTCAGAGAACTTTGATGAGGCTCTGAAGGCTGCATACCAAGTGTGGACTCCCTATGTTGTGCGTGAGTGACTCAAATTCACATTTATAGCCATTCAGCGGATGATTTGGATTTGGGTTTTTAAAACAATTAGTTGTTTGTAGGTCGTACCTCAAACTTGAGAATTGGGCCTGAAAATTCTGTCAATTTGGCCTGAGAATTCTGAGTTTTTTTTGCCTGAAAGAGTGGAGGTGCGAACTACGAACTTATAGACCCAAAACCAAATTATCCGTTGAATTGGTGTAAGAACAATCTGCAGAACTTCATAATCCAATGGATGGCTATGCAAATATCCAATGTCAATATCCAACACCAATATCCAACACCACTATTCAGTGCAAAAATCCAACATTTATATGAAGTGCAAAATTACAACGCCAATATCCAACGCCAACGCCCAGCACCAATATCCAACACCAATATCCAACGCCGACGCCCAGCACCAATATCCAACACCAATATCCAACGCCAGCATCCAACACCAACATCGAGTGCCAAAATCCAGTGCTAAAATCCATCGCCAACACCCATTGCCAATATTCAGTGCAAAATTCCAACACCAATATCCCACGCCAATATCCAACACCAATATCCAGTGCAAAAATCCAACGCCAAAATCCAATGCCAATATCCAGTCCAAAAATCCAACGCCAAAATCCAACGCCCAAATCCAGTGAAAAATCCAACACCAGTATCCAACACCAATATCCAGTGCCAGTATCCAATGCCAAAATCCTGTGCAAAATTCCAACGTCAATATCCAGTGCAAAAACCCAGTGCAAAATTCCAGTGAAAAATTCCAACGCTGATATCCAGTACCAATATCCAACGCCAATATCCCGATCAAACTTTTTTACTGCAGCCTCTGAGATCAAGACCCTGATGGCTGATGAGGCCGCAGCTGTGGCTCCAGACTCTGATACTTTCTGGATCCTCGTGTCGGCTTTGAAGGATTTCATAGTAAGCTTGCTCTGTGTTTCCTCACCATCATGCCTCATAATATGGCGTTTTATTTTTGCATCAGGCTCCACTGAGCTTTGGGTAAAGTGTATATAATGTGCTTTAGTTTCGCTGTCTGTGTGAGACGCAAAGAATGCTTGTGTCTGATGTTTGCAAGACTGGGCTTGGTTACCGCCCTCAATTTAGTGCAGTTCAGACTCAAAACGGACTTTCTCTGATTGGACCCAGATTAAGTAGGAATGGTGGTTTATAGAAAATAATAATTGGGATAAGAAAATCGGAATTGTTTCTTGGATTTTGGACCCACATTTATTTTTTGCAGTGACGTTTTCGCCAAAATGCTTATATATTCGTGACTTTCTCATTGAATGGAGCTGAGATCCCACTGTTCCGCCAGGTACACTTAGGCCCCCCTTCCTACCCCCCCCCCCCTCCCACACCCCCTCCATCAATATCTGACAGTGGTGTCCCATGCCTTTTTTTCCTTTTTTTCTTTTCGAAAATATGGTACCGTACCCCAGCGATACCCAGCCAAAAATGGTTGTTGTCGTAATCGTACTATGTACGTATGTTGTATTTTGTTACAGTCCAGGGGTTAGCAAAATAGGCTAAAGAGACTTGCCCAACCATGGCAGGAGGGGCTAAAACGAAAACACACTGATGAATTGAACCCCAAACAATCGTTTCCCCGACGGGGGCTTTCACCTCTACTTCCACTAAATGCCAATGGTAATCATTTAACAACAGAAGCTTTCACCCGAGGGGGGGGCAAGAAAAAAGCTGCCGTACCGCATCTTGGCTTGAAATAGAGCTTATCCTCAAACTAAAAAAACAGAGCCAAAAATAAAGTTGTACAAAAGTTAGAGGGGTCCAAAGTTTTTTTCACCCAAAGCGGCCGAAATCTTAACTTCCCGATAAATCACGTTTGAGCAACCTTACGAAAGATGTAAGAGCATAGCTGGAATGGGCACGAAAAGATCTTTCGAATGACCCCCTTTTTAGGGGGGGTAGGGTGAGGCAATCGGGTTTTAGGAGGGGGGGGGGTAAAAAAAACTTGTCCCAACTTTATTTCCCCCCTCTTTTTGCATGAAACTTCCACAATTCCAACTCCCATCTGAATCGGACACCATATTGAATATGCGGTCCGAAATCTGTCTCTCTGCCCCCCCCCTGCTTTCACCTCTCCTTCCACTAAATGCCAATGGTAACTGTTTTACCAACAGAATCACCTTTACCTTCACCTCCACTAAATGCCAATGGTAATCATTTAACAACGGGGGCTTTCACCTTTACCTCCACTAAATGCCAATGGTAATCGTTTTAACAACAGAAGCTTTCACCTCTACTTCCACTAAATTCCAATGGTAATCGTTTTATCAACGGAAGCTTTCACCTTTACCTCCACTAAATGCCAATGGTTATCAATTAACAATGGAAGCTTTCACCTCTTCCTTCACTAAATGCCAATGGTAACCGTTTTACTAATGGAAGCTTTAACCTTCACCCACACTAAATGCCAATGGTAATCATTTACCAACGGAAGCTTTCACTTTCACCTATACCTCCACTAAATGCCTAAGGTAATAGTTTTACCAACAGAAGCTTTCACCTTCACCTCCACTAAACAGGATGCCAACCAAGGATGCCTTCCCCTTGATGGATCTATCCCAGATATGCACTCCACCACTGAGTGAGTATGTATGAGACAGTCCAGGGGTAAGCCAACTAGGTCTGAAGGGACTTGCCCAACCGTGATGTGACAAAACAAAATTATTTATTAATGTATGTATTATTGATCTATTATTAGTTTTATATATGTATTATTTTTGTTTTCTCCTGGTCAAATGGGACATTCCCATGCCAATCATGTCATGTGTGTATGTATGCATGTAGGTAGGTAGGTAGGTAGGTAGTTATGTATGTAAGTAGGTACGTAGGTAGGTTGGTAGGTAGGTAGGTAGGTCCAGGGGTAGCCAATGAGGATCTAAGAGGACTCGCCCATCCTGTAGTAATTGAGATTGTTAAACACTAAGAGAGGCTATGGACAAGTCATAATTCGTACAATTATATTGAGGGATAATTGTCATAATTGTCCTCAAATTGTCCCCAAACTGTTATAATTGTCCCCAACACCCGTATTTCAGAAGCTCAGTTAGAAGCATTAGAATACGAGAATGCTCGTCACGCTTATATTTTGCAAGAAGAAAACTGAAGATCAAAGCAAATACAACCGCCTACTTGCAGCTTGTATCTCAAGATCAGAACAAATACAATCGCCCTACTTGCAGCTTGAATCTAAAGGTCCAGCGAGTATATTAACAACAACAACAACAGCAGCAGCATCAACAACATTAATGGCAACGCCAGCAAACACAACCGCCCACTTGCAGCTTGAGTCTAAAGGTCCAGCGAGTATATTAACAACAACAACAACAACAACAACAACAACAACAACAACAACAACAACAACAGCAGCATCAACAACAATAATGACAGCGCCAGCAAATACAACCGCCTACTTGCAGCTTGTATGTAAAGATCAAAACAAATACACCCGCCTACTTGCAGCTTGAATCTAAAGGTCCATTGAGTACATAAACAACCCCAACAACAGTACCAACAAGGGCACCTACAACAACGACAATGACAACGAATACAAATACAACCGCCTACTTGCAGCTTGTACCTAAAGATCCAGCGAGTGTATAAAGAGAAGGCTGAGCAAGATGTGTGTGCTGTGGAGGCTCATGTGAACGCAATCCTCACAAGACTTGGCCTCGCCGCTTCCTTGATACCCCTCTCAACCATCCGCCTGTTCTGCAAGAATGCCCGCGCCCTTAGGGTGGTCAGGTAGGATGCACCTTTTTTTTTTTTTATATCTCGAGGTACATTTTTATTATAAAATAAAATTTGATTTTCGCTGGGATCAAGGTTACCTGACTCATCTCATCTCTTATCTCCTGTCACGATTTTCTTGTCTCGTGTCTATATTCTCTTGTCTCTTATATCCTGTCTCTTCTCTCTTGTCTCTAGTTTCTTGTCTCGTGTCTTGATTCTCTTGTCTCTTATCTCCTGTCTCTTATCTCCTGTCACGAGTTTCTTGTCTCGTGTCTATATTCTCTTGTCTCTTATCTCCTGCCTCTTATCTCTTGTCTCGAGATTCTTGTCTCGTGTCTTGATTCTCTTGTCTCTCGTCTCCTGTTTCTAGTTTCTTATCTCGTGTCTTGATTCTCTTCTCTCTTATCTCCTGTCTCTAGTTTCTCGCCTCGTGTCTATCCTTTTGTATCGTGTCTCTTGTATTGTGCCTTAGTATTTGGACTAGCATTGTGAATAGTATTGTGAATAGTATTGTGAATAGTATTGTGAATAGTATTGTGAATAGTATTGTGAATAGTATTGTGAATAGTATTGTGAATAGTATTGTGAATAGTATTGTGAATAGTATTGTGAATAGTATTGTGAATTGTGTTGTGAATAGTATTGTGAATAGTATTGTGAATAGTATTGTGAATAGTATTGTGAATAGTATTGTGAATAGTATTGTGAATAGTATTGTGAATAGTATTGTGAATTGTATTGTGAATAGTATTGTGACTCTTGTGACTTAGTATTATGACTAGTATCGTATATTGTATATAGTCTATATTGACTAGCCTCTAGTCTGTGATAACTAGTTGTCTATAGACGTCTATTTTGTCTTCAAATATCACTGTTCCATTTTTCTAGCTGCGCATAGCAGCTTCTAGGCAGCTCTCTTCCCCTGTCCCCGGGCCAAATCTGAATCTAGCTTGTGCGCCTGAAAGCTGTCATGACAGGCGTTCTAATGATGCTGCAAACCCCAGGCTTGACCCAGTGGCTGGCTAATGGAGCTGGCTGGAAGCTGCCATGCGTAGCCCAATAAAGAAACAGTGTATAATATGTTTTTTTCTGGCTGGTCCTTAACCATGGTTTCTATATGCCTTTAAGGCTTATGGGCTCACGGTCTTGATCATGATAGCGAAGATGCTGGGCTGCTGCCTGATGGATGACGAGGGTATGACCTTCCTCAAGATGGCGAAGGCCAAACAGTTTGCAGATGAACACCCTTCGTTTCATCGCCAGACAGCCGAATTGAAAAAGTAATGAAGAGAGATAGTTAGTTTTCGCCCCCTCCGTCTGCCTACCACTTTCAAGGCGAAACTAAGTCTGGTGAAATCTACTACCATTGCATGCGAAAAATGTCAGACTTGCGACCTAGTATCTCGAATTTTGCCTGAAATCTGAGAATTCCGGGAGAATTCTGGGAGCTTTGGCCTGAGATCAAGTACAAAGTCTGACCTCTGAGCCCAATTCATCCCCTAAATTGCTACAAACATTTTTAGTATGCCATGGTATGCCTGCTGCCCAAAAGCGTTGCCATAAAAAAACAGAGGTGACCGGCCCAGGTGCATGCGCAGGTGGCGTGGGACTAAGGCCCCGGTCGATGTCTAACCCTTAGGTATAATCGGCACCGCTGCCTTCCCGAGTGGTAGGGGTGTCATGTTGAGGTTCAGCCCTCATAAAGGGGTGGCAATTAGTGCAACAAAAATTGAAAACTCATGCACCTTGCGAAAACTCATACACCTTGCCACAAGGCGTGAGATTGAAGGAACCTTCCCGTTCGCCTGCAGTGGGGAATGGTTACTATGATGGTTTTTATTGTTTAGGCTGAAGTTTGAGGCAGCAGGCAGTGGCAGGAGGGACAGTAGAGGAGCCTCTCTCCAAAAGGATCTGTCAGCTTAGGGTTCACAGCTAGCAGAGGTTTCCTATGGTGTCCTTTGGTCAAAATCGTATGATGTGCCGGTTCCTAGTCATAACTAAAAATAATAATACAAATGTAGGTACCGACCGCTGAAGTTCGAGGCAGCAGGCAGTGGCAGGAGAGACAGCAGAGGAGCCTCTCTCCAGAAGGATCTTTCAGCTGAGGGTTCACAGCTAGCAGACGTTTCCTTTGGTGTCCTGCTGCTTGCAGTAGACAGGTTTTACGCTACCTACTCCCGGTACCCTGGCACTGCAGACCACTTGCTTGAGGAGGATGTACCAGCGCTGAAGGGGGTGGCTAATCAGGTGGGCAGGGTGGCGTGTGTGAGTGAGATCTGTGTGTGTGTCAGATGCGTGTGTGAGTGAGATGTGTGGGTGTGGCACTGCAGACCACTTACTTGAGGAGGACGTACCAGAGCTGAAGGGAGTGGCTAACCAGGTGCGCAGAGTGGCGTGTTTGTGAGAGTGAGATGTGTTTGGTGCGTTTTAATCACTTGCTTGAGGAAAATGTACCAGCGCTGAAGGGGGTGGCTAATCAGGTGGGCAGGGTAGCGTGTGTGAGTGAGATCTGTGTGGGTGTGGCACTGCAGACCACTTGCTAGAGGAGGATGTACCAGCGCTGAAGGGGGTAGCCAACCAGGTGCGCAGGGTGGCGTGTTTGTGAGAGTGAGATATGTGTGTGAGTGAGACGTGTGTGGTGTGTTTCAATCACTTGCTAGAGGAGGACGTACCAGCGCTGAAGGGGGTAGCCAACCAGGTGCTCAGGGTGGCGTGTTTGTGAGAGTGAGATGTGTGTGTGTGAGATGTGTGTGAGTGAGATGTGTGAGTGAGTGAGATGTGTGTGGTGTGCTTCAGTCACTTGCTAGAGAAGGACGTACCAGCGCTGAAGAGGGTGGCTGACCATATGCGCAGGGTGGCGTGTTTGTGAGAGTGAGATGTGTGTGTGTGTGAGATGTGTGTGTGTGAGATGTGTGGGTGTGGCACTGCAGACTACTTACTTGAGGAGGACGTACCAGTCCTAAAGGGGGTGGCCAACCAGGTGCGCAGGGTGACGTTTGTGTGATGTGTGTGTGAGAATGAGATGTGTGTGTGAGTGCGTTGTGTGTGTGTGAAATGTGTTTGTGTGTGGTGTGTTTGGACCACTTGCTGGAGGAAGATGTACCAGCGCTGAAGGGGGTGGCCAACCAGGTACGCAGGGTGGCGTGTTTGTGAGAGTGCGCAGGGTGGCGTGTTTGTGAGAGTGCGCAGGGTGGCGTGTTAGTGAGAGTGCGCAGGGTGGCGTGTTTGTGAGAGTGCGCAGGGTGGCGTGTTTGTGAGATGTGTGTGGTGTGTTAGTCTTCGTGTGTGTAGTGTGTGTGTAGATTCGACTTTGGAGGGACCCTCCCCCTACTAGATCATAGCTAGATGGCTAACTGTATTTTATTTATCGTAGGGTTGACTAGATGACTTATTCCTTTTTTTGTTCTTAAGTTGTGGAAGGACTTTCACCCCAGGAGGTGGGTCTCCCGACACAAACCAACGATCCAGAGGATTCAGTTTGAATGGCGTTGCCACTCCTACAATAAAGTAGGCGCACTTTGGGTCGGTGGGAGAAATGTGGACTAAGTTGTTTTTGTTTACTGTGCGGCTGGACCGCACTAATAAATCAATGTGGACTTGGTTGTTTTTGTTTACTGTGCAGCTGGACCGCAATAATTAATCAATGTGGACTTGGTTGTTTTTGTTTACTGTGCAGCTGGACCGCAATAATTAATCAATGTGGACTTGGTTGTTTTTGTTTACTGTGCAGCTGGACCGCAATAATAAATCAATGTGGACTTGGTTGTTTTTGTTTACTGTGCAGCTGGACCGCAATAATTAATCAATGTGGACTTGGTTGTTTTTGTTTACTGTGCAGCTGGACCGCAATAATAAATCAATGTGGACTTGGTTGTTTTTGTTTACTGTGCAGCTGGACCGCAATAATAAATCAATGTGGACTTGGTTGTTTTTGTTTACTGTGCGGCTGGACCGCAATAATGAATCAATAGTACGTCTTGTTACGAGGCGTGAGGTTGAGGGGGCCAGCCCGTTTGCTTTCACTGGGGCCAACCACTGGACAGGACTATTATTGTGCAACACCGCTTACCAGGGTGGCAGCAGCCTGCCCTGGTTAGTTGTGCATGTCCTCAATGTATGTGAAGGAGAATTGTCGTAAATTTGGCCTGAAAAGTCGAGGTACTGTTGAACAGCATGGCTTTGAGTGCTCTCTAGACATCTAGCAAGATGTCTAGAGAGCAACCGAAGCCGTGCCTTTCAACAGGTACAGAGTACGACCTACGACTGTTGATTCCGGATTATGCTTTGTATTGATATAATGAGTGTCAGATGCATAGTTTGGTATCTGAAGGAAACGGCTACATGATATCATATAATCAATCAACCAAACAATATGTCAATCAATGGGTCAATCAAACAAACAATCGATCAATTGATCAATGGATCAATCAAACGATCGATCAATCAATCAACCAATCAACCAAACAATAAATCAATCAATGGGTCAATCAAACAAACAATGGATCAATCAAACGATCAACCAATCAATTATATCAATCAATTAATCAATCAAACAATCAGACAAACAATTAATTAATCTGTCAACCAAACCAGACCAAACAATCAAACAAACAATAAATCATTCAATGGGTCAATCAAACAAACAATAAATCGTCCAAAAACAATGTTTGCCCAAGCTTCGTTTTTTGCTTTCTCCTGCTTCTCGTGCAGATTCTCTCAGAGCATGGCGTCACTGGCTGCATTGCCGATGACTACGTGGTGGAGGTATGCAGGTTTGGCGCTGGAGAACTCCATGTGGTAGCTGCTCTCATGGGTGGTGTAGCTGCACAGGTGCGAAGCGAGGGGGGGGGGGGGGGGGGGGGGGCAGGAATAAAATCCACAGACCACATGCCCTTTTTTTCAAAAGTTGGCTGAGTTTACCATCCACCCACCCACCCACCCCGGCTCCGGAACCCACTTGGCCATAATCTTCTCCCTAGGCCATAATCTCCTCCCACAATAATAATTAGGTGCTCAGAAAATCTGAAGTAAAAGTCAAAAATCGCAAATATTCATGTCATCCTATACTGAAATGGAATTAATTGGTCGGCTTGAATCAACTTCTGGCACAGGATGAAACCTCCTGACCCACTGAATCATTACTCTTGCTAGTTACTGCTCGCACCCATATGTTATCAGTCGGTGGTTCGCCCCAGTGCAAGCAAACTGGCTGCCCCCCTCAACCTCACGCCTCGTAATAAGGCGTACTATTTATTAATTTATGTAAATAACTGTAAATAATTATAATTATAATAATAATAATAATAATAATTATAATTGTTACAAGATTCTTAACTCCAGATTTGGCGTCCAACTGTCTGTAGTCTCTGCACATTGCAGCCAACAATTGCCCCCCGAGCGAGAACCACGGAAACCAGGTATTTCTAGAGCACACGACAGAGTGCAGATTAGAACCGGGGCGCCCTACAAGGGGCCGACGCCCTCGAGGGGACTCCCCCATTCTAACCCGTGCACCACACCATTATTTATGTAATCAGTCTACGCTACTCAGTTTATCACACCATGTGCAGCCCCTTGTAATCTTTCTACCCATGTGCAATGCAGGAGGCCATCAAGCTCATCACTCAGCAGTTTCTACCTGTCTCAGGGGCTTTCATTTACAATGGAGTGTCCTCTACCACGTCTGTGTTCGACTGGTTGTAGCCTATTTACGTATCATGATTTTATATCAGAGTATCATATATGCGGCTCTTCAGCACGCTCGTACGTATTGGCTTTACGTTTTAAATTTTTGGAAATTGTACATTTGTACGAGCTGCCAGAGGACGCGAGATTGAAGTTTGCATGTACCGTACCTACTGGAGAATGACTACCATGTTGGGTTTATTTGGTTTCGTAGACCGAAACTACGCCTGACCTGGGACTACCGCTCGATTGCTAGTGGAAAAAGGCGGCAAGTCTGAAATGTGTGATCATGGCCAGGGCTCAAACCGCAGACCCGTCTGACTGATGCTGTGTAGTACTTGACCATACAGCTAGAGATCGATACTTACGATTTTGAAATGTAGTGTTAAAAGTTGCTTGAGATTTGCAGTTTAAATATATTTTTAAGGTAAGATACTTCCTGTTACACAATTTAGTAGTAAGCAGGCTGTGCTGCTGTCTTGTCTCGGCAATGATTTGCTGAGTTTCTGTGTCGAACCCTCTCCCTCCCTGACTCTTTCTCTCTCTATATGTATATGTATATATATAAAGAGGTTTGTGGGGGTGGCTCAGAACCCTCATGCTTCATGTTATAAAATTAGATGGTAGGCAGGCTGTGCTGCTGTCCTGTCTCGGCAATGATTTGCCGAGATTATTCAACGAGCCCTTTATCTCTTAGATCAAGGACCCCCACGTGTCCTGTTGTACAATTGGATTGAAGGCTGGCTGTGCTGCTGTCCTGTCTCAACGATGATTCGCCGAGTTTATGTAATGACCCCCCCCTCTCTCTCTCTCTCTCTCTCTCTCTCTCTCTCTCCTCCCTCAGGTGGTGGGAAGAAGTTCTGAATCATATACATATTACGAACCACCTTGTGAGGTAGGTCTCTGATGAGATAAGAAGGCATCTCTGGTTTGCCAATCTCATCCCATGAATAGGACATCCAAGCGGGGCACCGCTATACTACGCCTTAAACGATATCGTTGACGTCAGCCAGGCTGGGGGGCGGCCTCCAAGATGGGTCCGCAGCGCAGGACTTCAGCGAATTCCGTTGACTTGAGTACTGACACTTGGTGGTGGTGGGGTTGGTGCGATTGACCTACTGGTCACGCCAGGGCTACCTCGGTATGGAGGCAGCGATATGGGAGTTACCAGGCTGGCGCGTAAAGGCTGTTCAGCAGGTCGCCCTGATTACTGAAGTGCCAATGCAACGGAATTCGTTCGGAAGTCCCCCTAGCCTCACGGGCGTCAACGATATCGTTTAAGGCGTATTATAGCGGTATAGCGGTATAGCGGTAGAAACTCTTGCCGTACTAGAGTGGAAGCGAAGATTGTGAAGATATATTATGCATGATTCGATACGCCACGATCTTACGTCAATATTTCAATCTGAACCTTGATCTAGATTCGATACGCCACCCATCTTGCGTAAATCTTTCAACCTGACCCTCGATCTGACCATTGAGTTCAAGGACGGTCTACGGCTGACTATTGCTAGGTGCTATAAATATTCGAAACTGACATGCGTTCTTCCTCATATATTCTCTTCTCTCTGACGGCTCCGTCCTCGAACCTGCGTCTTGTAAAAGACCCATCGCGAGTTTAGTAAGGATTGCTAGGAGGTTTGAGGCTGACGTATACACAAGGTGAAGGGACGCCAACATAACCTTTACGCCCGTGGCTAGCAACTTTGAGTACAGATTTTGTTGAGTAGACTGTTGAGTTGAGTTGCTGCCTTCACGACCTCTTCTGGTACCGGCTGGCAAAGGATGGCACTTCCACCGTCATCCGCTGGTTCCGTTAGTGATTCAGCCTCCTCTGCAGATGCCCCGACCACCGCGGCTTTCGCCTGCTACGTTTGCTGTGAGCTGCTGGTCGATCCCGTAGTCTTTCCCTGTGGACACGACACCTGCTTTTCTTGCTAGAGCGCATGGGTTGCAGAATGCCGCGAATCCGGGAACCCCAAAGTTTGCCCCATATGCCGATCTGCCCTTCCCGATTCTCTTGGTGAGTGCCCCTTTCTAGATAGCCAATTAGGTATGCAGCAACGCTATATTAAGTCACTTTTTCCTAGCATGTGATGTCCGGATGTCCCAGCTGCTGGAAGCGGCCTCTGATGCGAGGGACGGTTTGAGATTTTGTCGGAAGGTTCGACGTAGAGATATTAGATTAGCCCAACGCTAAATAATCTGTTATCTCTTCTTCTGATACCATTTTCGACCTGATCCCAATTCATGCCGAGTTTGGTTTCATTCTTATGCTTTTCGATCGGGACTATTTGAACAAGGTTCCCTAATCTCATATTGGTCCCTTTCCTTTTGTGCAGGCGTATGTCTTCGTCATCGCCATGCTGAGAAGGCGTTGCATCCTGAGGTGACTTCAGAGAGACGAAGCGGGATGACGTGGGGAACTTCTGGTACGTGCTTCTTGCGGTTTCTCATTACGACTGATGCTGTCGTTATTACCAAAAAAAGGCCAGCGACCTTGTAGAAAGTTCATGTTTCAAGTTGTAGCTGTTGCCGGCTGATTTCAACCCAGTGAAGCTTGTTAAGGTCGACCAGGTGATGCTACAACCCTCATGTAACCAAGTCTTGTCCTGGGGAAGTAAGCCCCCGGTTGAGTAACTCCTTTTCAAACAGGTTTAGGTTCTGAGTTCAAGGGTTAGAGTTTAGGGACATGGCGGGTTCAGGGATTACTGTGGTGGGGGCTAACTTCCCCACTACTGAAGTCTTCCACTCTAGATTGATGCAAGATGGCAAAAGCTGTGTACTACTTTCATGACACATCGCTGGGAAGGACAGTGAACTTCGGAGGTTTGGTTTCCTTTTGGAGGATATGACGTTTGACCTGACTCGTATACTCTCATCATTTATATTATTTGTACTTCTAAGCTTAGAGGTGAATGGACCAGCCCCATGCTCTTTTGTATGCACCTTTCCTGTCTCCACACCCCATTTTGCTGACATGGTGTCCATCACACAGCATTCTCACAAGGAACTCATCAAGTTAGCCAGCCTAATCTACGCACCTTGTCTCAAATCTCATCTCATGTCATATGCCATATCATACCATATCTAATCCCGTTTCATACCATGTTTATGTCATATCATATACCGTATCATATCATATCATACCTGTCTGCAGGTATTCCAACAAAACTGGAAACCTACTACAACCCAGTGGCTCCCCTCTTGGATTCTGCAAACTGGATCAACATGGCCCATATGCAAGAGTACCACTACAGCACAGCCAGGCAGGTGGTCCACGCCTGGCCTGTGTTGGGCACCAACTCCCAGACTGTGGGCTCATGGGGCCAAGATGGTTCTGAAGGCTCATCCGACGGTGAATTTGTTGTCAAACCTAGTGAGCCCATCCATAACACCAGCCAGGGTGCTGCAGTTGGGGCAGGTGGTCAGCAGGCTTGCCCCCAAGCCTCGTCAGATCAGAACTTGAAACATCGCTTCAAGCAGGATGAGCGGGAGCCAATATCTTCCCCTGACCATCAAATCCTGGACCTCCAGACTGCTCACTCCTCAACCATGGCGCAGGCAAAGTGGCAGAGCCCAACCGATGCTGGGATGAGATTGCAAGTGGCCCGGTCCATCTTGATGATCCTGCGAGCACGCGCGGGGCCAACAATGAGCAAAGAACGGCTGCTAGCGTCCATTCGGAAGTTGGAAGTCGTCCTATACTGCAAGGGCCGCAGTCGATTGGAATACATGGACCGCTCTACCTTGGAGGAGAGAGTCCTAGCTGTTGTTAAGCAGCATGTAACCAGGCAGCGAAGCTAGCTGATGTCGTTACGCAGCATGTACGCTGGCAGCGGGGCTTGTTTACGTGGTCAAGCAGCATGTACCCAGGTAGCGAGGATATCGGAGGTCATTAAGCAGCATGTACCCTGGCAGCGAGTCTAGCGGATGTCGTTAAGCAGCATGAACCCAGGCAGCGACGATATCGTATGTCGTTAAGCAGCATGTACCTTGGATCCAGTAGTTTTCGTTTGATGGTAGTAGTTAGATTGTAGTAGTGGTGAAGGGGGGCTGAGGAGGGGGGTAACTTATTGGAGGCTTGCCAGACTGGCACCTGATCGGAGGCTTGCCAGACTGGCAACTTCTTTGAGGCTTGCCAGACTGTCATCTTCTTAGAGGCTTGCCAGACTGGTATCTCCTTGGAGGCTTGCCAGACTGGCATCTTATTGGAGGCTTGCCAGACTGGCATTTCCTTGGAGGCTTGCCAGACTGGCATCTTATTGGAGGCCAGTGCATATCTGTGTGTGCTTGCTAGGAGCACGGGATTATTGATAACTTCTTTGGCAAGGAATCGTACTTCACGCACCAAATTTTCTAGGCGAGGCGTAAGAGATGTCGACCGGGTGATAAATTGTGAGCACCCTTGCAGAATTGAATGCTTGTTTCATCTTGTTCCAATATTTTGAGGAACTCATCATCAAGAAATTATCATCAGCAAAGCCTTGATCACTGCATGAATCTACATTTCAGGAGTTTCAAATAGGAAATGATATTTATACCAATGATAGCAGTTGTTTGAAGTCTTTTTCGGGGTGCTAAGGATGGTCTGATCTCCTGGGATGAAATATTTAGACGGTTTCATCCTGTATAAATGATACCAATAATATCAGATGATCAAAGTCCGTTTCGGGACGCTAAGGATGGTCTGATCACCAGTGATGAAATATTTTGACGATTTCATCCTGAAGCTTGCAGATAGTCCTATGTTGCCTGCCCCGAACAAGCCATTCTTTCACTCACTACTAAAATGGAAACAGACCACAAACGGTTAAACATGGATCAAAGGAGTTGATTTAGGGAGATCTGACCGTACGAGGGCTAAATTGACCACTTTATTCCATGTTTAACCGGTTGTTGTCCGTTTCCATTCTAGTATTTACGGCCATTGCTGGGCCGATGCTGGGCTCTGTTAACAAGGGTTCAGTTTCTGGGTAGCGATTGTCGGTGAAACTGTGTTAATGTTCAAAATATTTTATATGGTGGTTATCTGCTTGGGCTATCGAGGCAAAATGTTGATGTGCTACAACTTCATTGGCACTGCGTCGTGTGAGTCTGTGTCACTACTCGCCATAGTTGGGCCGATGCTGACCGTGAATTATACCCCACTACAACTGGCATGCCGGGGCTGAGGATGGTCTGATCATGAGGAATGAAATATTTAGGCGGTTTCATCCTGAAGCTTCATCCTGAAGAAATTCCCATGTTGCCTGCCCTAAACAAGCCATTCTTTCACTACTCGCTGTCAGAGTGGTCAAGATATCGATATAGCATTCGTGTCTCTGTAGTTCACCACTCTGACACTTGCCATTGCTGGGTCGATGCTGACCGTGGACCATCTCTGTAGTTCACCACTCTGACACTCGCCATTGCTGGGTCGATGCTGACCGTGGATCATCTCTGTAGTTCACCACTCTGACACTCGCCATTGCTGGGTCGATGCTGACCGTGGACCATCTCCCACTACGACTGACATGCGGTGTTGGTTCCATCATCACGATCCTCCTGTTGGATTGGCTTGATACACGGTGTATCAGACATGCTGACTGGGTATCAGCTTTCTCATGGCTTTTCTTTCAGGCCTTTCTTAGCAGCTTGTAGGCAGCTCCCTGAGCCAGTCACTATGCTACCCCCCATATATTTCATCAGTTCCGGACTGCTGATTATGTCAGCTTCAAGGTGCACTGTGAGTCGTGGATTAGGCTTGATAATCAGTAAGGGGAGCTGCCTAGGCTAGAAGCTGCTGTTCGTAGCCGAAAACAAAAGCTCTGATGTCTCAGAACGACTTGCATCTAGGGCAGGCCATCATCACGTAGCTTTTATTTTCAGCTACGAGCAGCAGCTTCTAGGCAGCTCCCCTCACTGGCTAGTCGGGAAAACCTGATGCAACCGAGTGCACATTGAAGCTGACACAACCACCTCTCCTGTATTTTGAAGCAGCATGTACAGCATATTCAATGCCAGCTCCCATAGCTTTTCCTTTCAGCTACGAGTAGCAGCTTCTAGGTAGCTCCCCTGATGCTCCCAGTGCAGGTTGAAGCTAAGACAACCAGCTCCCCTAAATTGTTTCCATCTTGGGGCTGGGCCAAGTGGCTGGCTCAGGGAGCTGCCTAGAAGCTGCCGTATGTAGTTCAAAAAAATAGCTATGCATCATCACAATCCTCCAAATATACTTGGTCTATCAGCCTTCAGATCTGATTCATGCATGGTCTATCAGCCTTTAGATCTGATTCATGCATGGTCTATCAGCCTTTAGACTGCACACTGTATATTCAAGTAGAATGCAATGCATAGGCCCTGTATAAGGTGTTAGTATGTGTGTCCTCTCTCTTCAATACCTCTTGGGTAGTGTGCGAAGCCAGATGCTATATTTTAATGCACGTGTGTGTAGGGATGAACGAGGAAGATATAGAAGCTTCTTGTTTGGAATGAAATGCAGGGTTAAAGTGCTGTGCTTTACTTGGCAAAACTGGGCTCTTTCAACCAGGGTTCGGGTTCTGGGCAGCGATTGTCGGTGAAACTGTGTTGACGTTGAAAATAAATTTATCTGGTGGTTATCTGCTTGAACTAGTGGGGCAAAATTTTGATGTGCTACTACTTCATTGGCACTGCATCGTTTGTGTGTGTGAGCCTGTGTTGTGGTTCAATCGAGGCTGCAGGATGGTTAGGAGTCCAGAAAGCAAGAGTTGAATCATCGAATATGACCACCATTCACTGCCAACTTGCGCAGCATGTACTGGGCTGGGATGTCTGAGATGCTAAATACTACTGGCCTGCCTAAGATATCTCAGGGAGAGATAGCCCTCGCGATATTCTATGATGCGAATAGTTTTGAAGAAGGAGCGTATTGTTTTCTCCTATGCCCCCATCACATTTTCTATGATGCGCATTATTTTGAAGAAGGAGCGTAGTTTTCTGATGTGTCCCCACAGCATGTTCTATGATGGACATTGTTTTGAAGAAGGAGTGTATTGTTTTCTCCTATTCCCCCACAGCATATTCTATGATGTGTATTGTTTTGAAGAAGGAGCGTATTGTTTTCTCCTGTGCCCCCACCACATGTTCTACAGTGCGCATTGTTTTGAAGGAGGATCGTATTATTTTCTCCCATCCCCCACCACATGTTCTATAGTGCACACTGTTTTGAAGAAGGAGCGTATTGTTTTCTCCTCCGCTTTGATCACCCGAATTTGTGTTCTGGTGCCAGGATTTTTTTTTCTTAGTTGTGAAAGGACTTTCACCCCAGGAGGTGGGTCTCCTGATACAAATCAGCGACACGGAGGATTCATTTTGAATGGTGTCAGATTGAGCTGGAGTCTATTCTTTGGTGTCTAATTTTCTTTGCACCGTCAACTGGATTTCCTAATTAATTTTGGAAGCTCGAAGTTGTCTTTTGGAGGTTCGAAGTTGATTTTGGAGGATCGAAGCTGGAACACTTTTGGTAGTCAGTTATTATGCTTTGCTAGTCCCTTCAGCTTTTAGCCAACATGCACCGCCAACACAGCCACCTGGTTGCTGTCTCGAAAGACCTTGTCCCTTGATAATACATTTCCCAACTATCACTTGTCATGACTTGACTTTGCCGATCACATCTGATCCTTTCAGGGTATGGCCAGCGAACTAAGACCCACCAATTGAGGCGAATATCCTTGTTGTAAAAAGAAAGACGTCCATACAGAACTTGAAGTTGTTCACCGGGCTCCAGCCATCAAGGATGCACGCTTTTTTTGTTTGGAGGGAAGGTCCAAACAAAACCCTCAACCCTGGAGGTGGCTCTCTTGACACAAACCAGCGACACCCAGGATGCAGATACAATGGCGTTGCCTCTCCTACAAGATAATAGGCGCACGTAGGTCAGCGGGAGATATCGACCTTCAACCAAACTAAAAACGTTGTCCTTATGAACTTGAACTTGGTTAAATGGCTCCAGCCAGCAATTTCGCTGCTAACCCTCTCCAGTAGTAAAAACATAATTAAGGGGAAATGTAAAAATGAACAGATCGTTTTTTACCCGTTATCCTCTTATCACCTTTCTTGTGCATACTATCAGATCGTCAACCGGATGTGGCAGGGTGTTGAATGTTCTAGTTTAACATGCAGTTGTTGACTTCCGGTATTTGAACATGCTAGCATAGATAGGATTAATGCCCTATTTAAACACCCTGGACGCCTGTTCAACCATCTGGACGGGGAGTAGTTGAACACCTGATGAACTACCCTGAACAGGGTGCAGGCAGTCGTAGGGAGAGGGGGAGGCTGAGCCGTCTGGCTGAGTTAGTCGAGGCCCTGGTGTATACAAGTGTGCATTTCGAGTACCGACCCAGCTACTGACCGACAGCTGACTAGGGTGACAGCTACAATTGAGCGGTATCAGGTCAACTAGAGGCATCGACAGGCCCTACGCCAACCCCTGCCCATCCGATAAACGCGCAGTACCCACCAGGAGCATTTGTCTCTTCTGGCATTACTCCTCCTCCTATCTTGTCCGTATCGCCATCCTTGAATTCCCCAAGCGCTTCTTTCTATCAAGGGCTTTTTTCATTCCCTCCCTGCTTGTAGTCTTTCCCCAATTCCCAGTCGCGTAAGGGGCCTTTTCAATCTTTCTCCTGCTTCCAATCTTCCCCTATCGCGTACGGGGCCCAGCATGTTAGCTTCCGCCCAGAGCCGGATTACTCGATCCTCTCCATGCGTATTGAAAGCAAGCCGCGTCCCCTCGCTTGCAGCCCCGCCTGCTCAATTAAATGTCCCAGGACCTCTCCCCTTGGGCCGAATACCACCACCAGCATTGGGGTTAGCCTCTCCGACCCTTAGATCTGCTAACCTGCCTAGGAGGACTACCCACCGCCTGAATGCTCTGGCCAAGAATGGAAACACAGAGGAGTCAGGAAATGGAGTGTACTTCCTCCTCCTAGCGAATGTGCTAGTTTTCGTAGCAGATCATGTGCTGCACTATCCTGGCTTGAGGGAAGTACTGTACCTGCACCATGCAGCACCCCAGTGGTGGCAGGTGAGAGGATACAGGGATCTGGTGCAAGCATGGACATTGGTTGTCACATATATATAGGGAACAGCAATATGATATCATTTGATATCATGTCATCATATGATATCATATGATGTCGGCAGTCTGGCTAGGCTAAAGTTACCATTCATGCACAAAATCATTTGACGCAATTTGTATGATACCAAACGATATCATACTCACATTTGCTCAAAATCATATGACATGTCAGTGCCTAGATATTTACACACATGCAAATATACACACACATAGACACGCATGCGCACTCACATGTGTAGACATGGGCACTCAATCGCACATCTACCCGCCTGTGCACCTACACACAGAAGGAGACCCATATGCTAACACATGCACACACATGCAGGATACACACATGCACAAAGGAGACACACATGCATATGCATGCATACACATGCACACACATGTGCATCTAGTCACAAAAGTATACCTTGTATGCACACACATGCGCACACATGTACATCTAGTCACAGTATTATACCCACATGCATACACATGCACACACATGTACATCTAGTCACAATATATTACCCATATGCATACACATGCACACACATGTACATCTAGTCACAATATATTACCCATATGCATACACATGTACATCTAGTCACAATATATTACCCATATGCATACACATGTACATCTAGTCACAATATATTACCCATATGCATACACATGCACACACATGCACATCTAGTCACAATATATTACCCATATGCATACACATGTACATCTAGTCACAATATATTACCCATATGCATACACATGCGCACACATGCACATCTAGTCACAATATATTACCCATATGCACACACATGTACATCTAGTCACAATATATTAACCATATGCATACACATGCACACACATGTACATCTAGTCACAATATATTACCCATATGCACACACATGTACATCTAGTCACAATATATTACCCATATGCATACACATGCACACACATGTACATCTAGTCACAATATATTACCCATATGCATACACATGCACACACATGTACATCTAGTCACAATATATTACCCATATGCATACACATGCACACACATGCACACACATGTACATCTAGTCACAATATATTACCCATATGCATACACATGCACACACATGCACATCTAGTCACAATATATTACCCATATGCATACACATGCACACACGCACCCATCTGCATCTAGTCACAAAACTACACCTTAATGCATACACATGCCCAACCCAACCCAACCCAACCCGACCCGACCCAACCCAACCAACCCAACCCAACCCAACCCAACCCAACCAACCCAACCCAACCCAACCCAACCCAACCCAACCCAACCCAACCCAACCCAATCCAACCCAACCCAACCAACCCAACCCAACCCAACCCAACCTAACCCAACCCAACCCAACCCAACCCAACCCAACCCAACCCAACCCAACCCAACCCAACCCAACCCAACCCAACCCAACCCAACCCAACATAATGCTGCCCCCCTCTCTCTCCCCTGTTACTCTTGTTTGTATGCATTTTGTCTCACATTCCTTGTCACGATAGCTTGCCTCGCCCTGTTGCGCTCTGTTTTGCCCTGCTTTGCTCTGTTTTGCCCTTATTTGTCATTTTTTAACACGTGTTTTTACTGATGTTGCTCTTACTTGTACGCAGTTTGTCACACAATCCTTCTGCCATGGTAGCTTGCCTCGCCCTGTCTCACTCTGTTTCTCCTGTTTCCCCTGTTTTGACACGTGTTGACACGTGTTGACACGTGTTTTCACCAACGTTGCTCTTATTTGTACGCAGTTTGTCACACATTCCTTCTGCCATGGTAGCTTGCCTCGCCCTGTCTCACTCTGTTTCTCCTGTTTCCCCTGTTTTGACACGTGTTTTCACCAACGTTGCTCTTGTTTGTACGCAGTTTGTCACACATTCCTTCTGCCACGGTAGCTTGCCTCATCTGAGTGGAAATCTTTTCAACCTCTTGGTACGTTTGGCTGTGTGTTGCTCGATGCTTTGGCTGTGGGTTGCTCGATGCAGCTGTTAGGTGCTAGGTGTGGCTGGAAGGTGGTTGGTATAGCTTTACGTCAGTAGGTGCAACTGTGGGTTGCTCGATGCACCTGTTAGGTGATAGGTGTGGGTGGAAGGTGGTTGGTATAGCTGTACGTCAGTAGGTGCAACTGTCGGGTGGAAGGTGTAGCTGTCAGGTGGTTGGCATAGCTGTAAGGGGGTTGGTATAGCTGTACGTCAGTAGGTGCAACTGTCGGGTGGAAGGTGTAGCTGTCAGGTGGTTGGCATAGCTGTAAGGGGGTTGGTATAGCTGTACGTCAGTAGGTGCAACTGTCGGGTGGAAGGTGTAGCTGTCAGGTGGTTGGCATAGCTGTAAGGGGGTTGGTATAGCTGTAAGGTGATTGGTATAGCTGTACGTCAGTAGGTGCAACTGTCGGGTGGTAGGTGTGGCTGTGGAGTGGTAGGTGTAGATAGGAGATACAAGACCATTGTGGATGTAGTTATATTCATCTCTCACAAGGAGGCACTGCCTGCAGCCCCCCTCCCCCTCCCCCCACCCTAACACACACAAACTCTCTGTCTGCCAGCCTGGATTTTTGTTGGCGTCCTTTCGTTGCGTGTGGACGTCAGTCACATACCTCCTTGCAACCCTTGCTACGATAAGAGCAGAGGGTTGTTATGGGGTGGTAGGCCTTTGTCAGGCTGCTACTTGAAATTGAAATTGAAATTGTTACATCCGTGTAATACAGTTACTCACAGGACGTGAAGTTAAGGACACCATAGCGTAAGCCGGAGCTAGCTATAGTCACCGTCCAGGCTGCTAACTTGATAGTCTCTCTCCATTCTTGCCTGCTTGCTAACCTGCTAGCCTCTCTATCATACACTCTTACATGTGCCTGCTTGTAATGCACTGGTATACACCACTCTATATGCAAAACACCACCAAGCGACACAACACTACGCTACACAGCACTCTATACGCTATGTATACATATTTATACACTACATACTACATATACACTAAGCTACACAACACGCTATACCCCATACACCACATTATACAACACTAAGCTATGCAACCATATGCAATACAGCCATAGGTTATACAATAATATGCTGTACAATACGCTACACAACACACTAAACGCTTCACAACTCTAGGCTATACAACCATAGGCTATACAATAATACGCTTCACAACACTCTATACGCTATACACCACATTATACAACACTAAGCTAAGCAACCATATGCTATACAGCCATAGACTATACAATGCGCTACACAACACACTAAACGCTATACAGCACTAGGCTATACAACCATAGGCTATACAATAACACGCTGCACAACACTCTAAACGCTATACACCACATTATACAACACTAAGATATACAACTATACGCTACACAAGACGCTATATGCTATACAACACATTATACAACACATTATACAACACTACGCTACACAACACTCTATACGCTATACAACACATTATACAACACTAAGCTATGCAACCATGTGTAGGGAGGGGCAGGGGGGGGGGGGGGGGGGGTAGCTGGGTAGCGCTACCTAGCGCTACTCGCGCTACCTAGCGCTACCTGCCGTGCTCGCATAGCTGGTTTTGAGCTATTAATGTCGGTAACTTGTCCTCGAAGTTGCTATTTGGTACCGATTTTGTGTAGCTTTTAACAAGGAATCCGAATTTCGCATTCGCGAAGCGTGATTCCGTTCATATAGCAAGGTAACCCGGAGCCTGTCGTGACCTACCCTTTCTCGTGGTAAGATTTTTGATGGCTACATTTGGCTAAGTTAGCTCCCAGCTATTAGGACTAACCCAGCTATTAGGGCTATAAGTCCTACTTTTGGCCGAAGTTAGGGCTACCTGCCGCTCCCTAGCCATATGCTACACAACACCCGATACGCTATACAACACTCTGTACAACACTACGCTATACAATACGCTACATAACACTCTAATCGCTATATAACACTAGGCTATACAACAATAGGCTTAACAATAATATGCTGTACAATACGCTACACAACACACTATACAGCACGGTACACAACACTCAAACAGGTATACAACACTAGGCTAAACAATAAAACGCTGTACAATACGCTACACAACACACTATACAGCACGCTACACAACACTCAAACAGCTATACAACACTAGGCTATACAATAATAGGCTATACAACAATACGCTGTACAAAAAGCTACACAGCACACTATGCAGCACGCTACACAACACTATATACTCTAAACAACACACTATACAACACTTCGATATACAACCATATGCTATACAATAATAAGCTATTCAATACGCTACACAACACACTAAACGCTATACAGCAACAGGCTATACGACAATACGTTATACACCATTACGCTATAAAGCACTACGCTATACAATACGCTACACAACACTCTAACAGCTATACAACACTAGTCTATACAGCCATAGGCTATACAACACTACACGGCACAACACCCTAAACGCTATAAAACACCCTCACTTGCAGTTTTTTGGCAAAATTGTTGAAGGTGGAATCAACTCACACCAGTTTTTTTTTTTTTCAAATCTTAAAGTGGATTTTTCTAGCTTTATGGTTTTTAGGCCACCTCCAGGGACCACCGTTTGTGTCTTTTAAAGGTTTTTGTAGCTTTTAGTGCTATTCAGGGGGGGGGGGGGGGGGATCTGCTTTGTTTTACAGCGATATTTTTCGCCAAAACGGGGCCAAAACTAGCGATCGCTATATAAAGCGGTAAATTAAAGCCCTGGCTTACACCTCAACCTCAGGAACTCAACTCAAGGACTCTCCCTCACCTCACCTCACACCTCCACTCACCTCAAGGAAATAAACTCACACCCCAACCTCAGGAATTCAACTCAAGGAATCCCCCTCAACTCAACTCAGCTCAGCTCAGCTCAACTCAACTTCACTTAACTCACACCTCACCTCAAGGAATCAAATCACACCTCAACCTCAACTCGGCTCCAGACTCGCAGGTAGGCAAGATAGATGAAGAGACTGAGCTACCTGAAATCATAACATTCGTCTCTTTCTCTCGCCTTTTTCAACGGTCAACTTTCAACACCACGCCCACTTTCAGGTCTTTGGCAAGATAGATGGAGAGACTGAGCCGCCTGAAATCATAATATTCGTCTCTTTCTCTCGCCTTTTTCAACGGTCAACTTTCAACACCACGCCCACTTTCAGGTCTTTGGCAAGATAGATGGAGAGACTGAGCCGCCTGTAATCATAACACCCGTCTCTTTCTCTCGCCTTTTTCAACTGTTGAATAAACTCGTCTCGAGAAAGTATTCAATCTAGATCTAAGACCAAAAGACCCCCCTACCCGTAATGAAAACAAGATTCCCCCCCAACACCCACCACCCACCACTCTCCACCCACCACGCACCACCCACCACCCACCACTCTCCATCCACCACCACGACTCTCCAACCCACCAACCCACCACTCTCCACCACCCACCCACCACTCTCCACCCACCACCCACCACTCTCCACCCACCACACCCACCCACTCTCCCACCCACACCCACCACTCTCCACCACCACCCACCACTCTCCAACCAGCACCCACCACCACGACTCCCACCACCACCCACGACTCTCCATCCACCACCCACCACTCTCCACCCACCACCCACCTCCACCTCTCCATCCACCACCCACGACTCTCCACCCACCACCACACCTCCACCCACAACTCTCCACCACCATCCACCACCCACTCTCCACCACCCACCACTCTCCACCCACCACCACATCCACCTACACCACCTCCACACCACCCACCACTCTTCTCACCACCACCCACCACTTACTCCACCCACCACCCACGACTTCCATCCCACCACCCACGACTCTCCATCCCACCACCCACCACCACCACCCACGACTCTCCACCACACCACCACTCTCCACCACCACCCACACTCCGACCCACCACCCACGACTCTCCACCCACCCACCCACAACTCTCTACCGACCACCCACCACCACACACCTCCACCCACGACTCTCCACACCACACACTCTCCACCCCACCCACCAACTCTCCCACCACCACCTCCATCCACTTCTCACCCACCACTCCATCCGACACCACCACTCTCCCACCCACCACCCACGACTCTCCACCCACCACCACCACTCTCAACCAACCCACCACGGACTCTCCACCCACCACCCACCACTCTCCACCCACCACACCACCCACCAGCCCCACCACCACTCTCCCACCACCACCACCCACGACCATCTCCACCACCACCCACCCACTCTTCCACCCACCACTCTCCACCCACCACCACACGGACTCTCCACCCATCTACACCCACCACCCCTCTCCACCCACCACACACACTCACACCCACCACTCTCCACCACCACCAACACCACAGGCCTCCATCACCACCCCCTCACCAACCCCCCATCCACCACCCACCACTCACCACCCAACCAGTCTCCACCCACCACCACCCACCACTCTCCACCACACCCCACACCCACCACTCTCCACCCACCACCACCACCTCCACCACCACCACACTCCACACCACCCACCACCCACCACCCACCACTCTCCACCCACCACCACCCACCACCCACCACCCACGATCTCCACCCACCCAAAACCACCCACCACCCACCCACGCACTCTCCACCCACCACCCACCACCACCACCACCACTCTCCACACACCACTCTCCACACCACCACACCACACATCTCACACCCACCCCACACACCACACACCACACACCACCACACTCTCCACCACACCACCACTCCACCACACCACTGCTCCACACCCTCTCCACCACACACACCCACCACACACCAACCACACACCCACGACTCTCACCACACCCACAACCACCACCACACCACCCACCCACCACCACCGCCCACCACCTCCACCCACCACCCACTACACCCACCACTCTCCATCCGCGCACCACCCACACCACCACCACACTCATCCACCCCAACCCACCACTCGTCACCCACCACCACCACCCTCCACCCACCCACCCACACTCTCCACCACCACCACCCACTCTCCACCACCCACCGACAAACTCTCCACCCACCACCCACGACTCTCCACCAACACCACACCACTCTACACCACCACCCACCACTCTCCACCACACCACCACACCACTCTCACCCACCACTCTCCACCACCCACAAACACAATCCAACAAACACACACCCACCACTCTCCACCACCACACCACCACTCTCCACCACCCACCCACCACCTCCACCCACGACCCACCACCCACCACCCACCACTCTCCACCCACCACCACCAACTCCACACCACCCACCACACCCCCACACACACCACACCACCACCACTCATCCACCCACCCACCACCCACCACCCCAACCACTCCCACCACCACCCACACCCACACACTCTCACCACCACACACCACACACCACCACCACCCACGACTCTCCACCCACACCACACACCACACACACACACCACTCTCCACACCACACACACACCACACACACAACCAACTCTCACACCACCACCACACCCACCACCACACACACTCCACCACCACACCACCCACTCTCCACCCACCAACCACCACGACTCTCCACCCACCCCCACCACCCCACCACCCACCACCCACCACTCCCACCCACCACCCACCACACCCACCCCCACCCCCCCACCACCCACCACCACCACCCACCACCCACCACCTCTCCACCCACCACCCACCACCACCCACCACCACCACCCACCACCCACCCACTCTCCACCCACCACCCACCACCACACACCCACACACTCTCCACCCACCACCCACCACCACCACCCACCACTCTCCACCCCACCACCACCACCACACACCTCTCACCACCCACCACCCCCACACACCCACCACCATCTCACCACACCACACCACCCACCACTCTCCACCCACCAACCCACCACCCACCACCACCACCACCACACCACCTCTCCACCCACCCACCACCCACCACTCTCCACCCACCACACCACCACCCACCACCACCACCCACCACCCACCACACACCACACACCACACTCCACCCACCACCACCACCACCCACCACACACCACCCACCACCCACCACCCACCACCCACCACCCACCACCACCACCACCACTCGACCACACCCACCACCCACCACCCCACACCCACCAACCCACCACCCACCACTCTCACCTTCAGGTCTTTGGCAAGATGGTTGAAGAGACTGAGGGCGCTGGTGGGGTGATCTCAATCTACATTCTTACAGCACTAGGTGAGAGGCCCCTCCTGTCATGCTTTGGCACTGTATGTATGTATGTATGTATGTATGTATGTATGTATGTATGTATGTATGTATGTATGCATGCATGCATGTATGCATGTATGCATGTATGTATGTATTTATGTATGTATGTATGCATGCATGTATGCATGTATGTATGCATGTATGCATGTATGCATGTATGTATTTATGTAGGTAGGTAGGTAGGTATGTAGGTATGCATGCATGCATGCATGTATGTATGTATGTATGTGTGTATGTATGTATGTATGTATTGTATGTATGTATGTATGTATGTATGTATGTATGTATGTATGTACCGTAAAAAGATTAAAAGTCGGCAAAAATCGTGTTTTGTCAATAATTTATGTCTCAAAATTGCATGGCAAAAATAACTTGGCAAAAGTGATTTGAATACCTGAAAAAGGTGACTCGAGTTTAGATCTAAACAAATGTTGCTAAAGGGTCGTTTTGCCAAATTAAACTTATATATATGTTGAAAATAACCAGCCAGGGAGTGAGGGGGAGAGAGATAGAGAGAGAAAGAGAGAGAGAGAGAGAGAGAGAGAGAGAGAGAGAGTATGAAATACCCAGCCAAGGGTTGCAGTGTAAAACCAGGTTTTACTGTTTAAAAAAAAAGTTCCAGTCATTCATTGTAGTTAACTGGCCCACTACTACAAGCTGCACATCCTCGGCTTGAATACTTCTGGAAATCTAGCGTTGGGCCATGACTACCAAGCAGAGGGTACAGGTTTCAGAAGTTCGTTGGTAACCGATGTTGTTGGAGATACTTGGCAAATGCGAGCCAGCTAGCGAGCAAACCAGCCGGCTCAGTATCTACTCAAATTCAGTTTGGCAAAGGGTCATTTGCGAAGTCATTTGCCAATTAATCTTGCGCGTACGGTATGTAGGTATGTTACAGTCCAGGGGTAGGCCAAATAGACTAAAAGGACTTGCCCGACCGTGCCCAACCGTGGCACTGCAAATTCAGGGGCTCCTCGGCACCCTTGCCACCAAATAAGTTCACCCTGTCAACACCTTGCCCCCTACCCCCTACTCCCAACCCTACCCCCCCCCCCCCCCCCCCCCCCCCCCCCCCCCCCCATCCCCACCAACCCATCCCCACCACCAATCACCAACCCGACAGGTGATTGGTTGTCGAGGACCCGTTGGGGGGCAGCCGCCCCCGGCAGCCAGGAGATATGGGAGCACGGAGCACTGGGCACAGGCCCACACTTGGCGCAGCCCCCCCACCAACCCACCAACCCCTCCCCCCCACCAACCCCCCTCCCCTGCCCCCAAATAGAGTCACCCCTTTCAACAGCTTTCAACAGCTTTCAACAGCAGGGCTTTTTCCCCGCCATATATAGCGGTCGCTAGTTTCCCCCCCGTTTTGGCAAAATTGTCGCTATAAAAATGTGAAAAACTCGGTCCCTGGGGGAGGCCTAAAAACCATGAAGCTAGAAAAAATCCCACTTCCAGACGGGTTTTCAGATTTGAAAAAAGGACCTGCTTGAAGGTTGAATAAGGAATAATAAAAAGGTGCCTAAGACCAGCCTAAGACCCCCCAGGACCCCCCAGGACCTCCCCCCCTCCCCCCAAATGAGCAGTGTGGGTGGAGGGGGGAGGTCCGATTTGTCTGGCCAATTCACGACTGCAAAACGCGGACATTGAAGGGAGGAAATAGGAATGAATTTTACAGAGGTGTCATGTGTGGCCAAAACAATATCATCTGACCGATCTACTCCCTAACGGTACTTGGTGAGCACCTTTCTTTTGGGGGCGTCTCATGATAGCTTCCTACCAGCTCCATTAGCCAGACACTGGGCCAAGTCTTAAGCTGCCAGCTGCTTTGGAATGCCCATCATGTCAGCTTTAAGACACACTAGCTAGTTTCAGGTTTTACCCAATGGTGGGGGAAAGGAGCTGCCTAGAAGCTGCTCTAGCTAGTTTCAGGTCTGACCCAAGGGTGGGGGAAAGGAGCTGCCTAGAAGCTGCTCTAGCTAGTTTCAGGTCTGGCCCAAGGGTGGGGGAAAGGAGCTGCCTAGAAGCTGCTAAGTCTGGCCCCCCCAAACATCAGTGTTGGTGAGAGGCCCCTCATGGCATGCATCAAAGTTGAACATTGTAGCGCCTTGCCATGGGGCGTGAAGTTGAAGGAAATCTTCCTGTTCGCTTGAACTGGGAAAGGTTACTGTGGGTTTTGCTTTCGCAGACCGCTACAGCCCCTGAGCTCAGACTACAGCGCGACCAAAAAGCGGCAGGTCTGGAATTGTGAATCTAGAAACAGTTTGATCCCCTGACCTGTCAGTCAAAGCTGGTACTACTGTACCATCGGAGCCTGAGCTTGTTAGGGGTTCAAATGCCTACTGCTTCATGCTTCATGAACACCAACGCTTGGCATTACAGCCAAGATGTGTGAATGAATCACATATAGCTGTGTATGATGCGTCATATCACATATGTCATGCCGCCCTATGCAGTTCTGGCCCATCCCGTCTTATCCCATCCCATCCCACACGACATCCCATCCCATCCTATCCCATCCCATCCCATCCCATCCCACACAACATCCCATCACATCACATCCCATCCCATCCCATCCCACACAACATCCCATCCCATCCCATCCCATCCCATCCCATCCCATCCCATCCCATCCCATCCCATCCCATCCCACACAACATCACATCACATCACATCACATCACATCCCACACAACATCCCATCCCATCCCATCCCAACCCAACCCAACCCAACCCAACCCAACCCAACCCAACCCATCCCAACCCAACCCAACCCAACCCAAACCATCCTAACCAAACCAAACCAAACCAAACCAAACCAAACCAACTCAACTCAACCTATCCCAACCTATCCCAACCAAACCAAACCCATCCCAACACACCACACACACACACCACACACACACACATCCCCCCCCCCTTCTCACACACACACACATAAACTCCCCCACCCCCAACCCAACCCAACCCAACCCAACCCAACCCAACCCAACCCAACCCAACCCAACCCAACCCATCCAAACCCATCCCAACACAACACAACCCATCCCAACCCAACACAACACAACCTCTGAACCCTGCCGTTGACCTAAACCCTAAACCCAACCTTTAGGTGCTGCTATGGCTTCCTTCTTCCTCTCGGGGCGTAGTAACATCAGTGTTGGCGCTAGTGGTGCTGTGTTTGGATTATTTGCGACAAGTGTGTTGCTGCGGCTAACAAGTGGTTTCAACCTGAAGCGTCTTCTCGAGGCAGCTATCTTGGGTAACTTCGTTGTTAGACAGGTGAGTTTGTTTTAATGTTCATTTCTCTGTCCTTCTAGAGATACTGGTAGCGGGGGGAAAAGCTCTGGCTTTCAAATGCAGCTACTTCTTGAGGCAACTATCTCGGGCAACTTTGTAGTTAGACAGGTGAGTCTGTTTTCATTTTCCTTCCTCTGTCCTTCTAGAGATACTAGTAGCGGGGGGGAAAAGCTCTGGCTTTAAACTGCTGCTACTTCTTGAGGCAACTATCTCGGGCAACTTCGTTGTCAGACATGTGATTTTTTATTTTTCTGTTTACAAGAAGGTTTGGCCTAATAAGGGTCCCAGGTGGCCATCGCTATTGGTAGCGGGGGTAAAGACTCTGGCTTTAACCCGAAGCGTCTTCTTGAGGCATCTATCTTGGGTGACTTTGTTGTCAGACAGGTGAGTTGTTTAAAACAAAACAAAATCTGGGGTTCGGGGGGCAGGGCAGGGCGGGAGTGTCTCAGGGTAGCGGAAGGTTTGGCCAAAACGGGGTCTCAGGTGCCCATGTTACTGGTTGGGGAAAAAAAGCTTTGAGGAGCATATGAATCATGAAATTTCTTTTGTTTGCTTTTTTTAGCTTCTATATTTATTCAAATTAGAAAAAAGGTTGCCATCGCTACTGGTGGCGGAAAGAAAACTTTGAGGAGCAGATGAATCATGAAATTACTTTTTTAATGTTGAACGTTTTTTTATTTATTTAATTGTAACCAAATTTTAACAAATTGAGCTTTAAGGAGCATATGAATCATGAAATTACTTTTATTTGCTTTTTTTAGCTTCTATATTTATTCAAATTAGAAGAAAGGTAGCCATCGCTACTGGTAGCGGGAAGAAAACTTTGAGGAGCAGATGAATCATGAAATTGCTTTTTTTTCTTTTTCAAATAGTTGCCTGTCGTCATGAGGCAGCTATCTTTTTAACTTTGTTGTCAGACAGGTGATTTGTTTTTCCTTTTTTCTGTTATTCTAGAGATACATTTAGCGGGGGAAAACGCTCTGGCTTTAACCTTTTCAGCTACTTCTTGAGGCAGCTATCTCGGGCAACTTTGTTGTCAGACAGGCGAGTTTGTTTTATTTGTCTGTTTACATGAAGGATTTTCGTCTCAAAGGGTAGCGGAAGGTTCGGCCAAAAGGTAGCCATCGCTACTGGTAGCGGAAAAAAAGCTTTGAGGAGCAGATGTATCATGAAATTATTTTTCTGTTTACAAGAAGGATTTTCGCCTCTAGGGTAGCGGAAGGTTTGGCCAAAACAGTGTCCCAGGTAGCCATCGCTATTGATAGCGGGGGAAAAGGTTCTGGCTTTAAACTTCAGCTATATCGGGCAACTTCGTTGTCAGACAGGTGATTTTTTAATTTTCTGTTGACAAGAAGGTTTGGCCAAAACAGGGTCCCAGGTAGCCATCGCTATTGGTAGTGGGGGAAAAGGCTCTGGCTTTAACCCGAAGCGTCTTCTTGAGGCATCTATCATGGGTAACTTCGTTGTCAGACAGGTGAGTTGTTTAAAAAGAAACAAAATCTGGGATTCGGGGGGCGGGGCAGGATTGTGTGTCTCAGGGTAGCGGAAGGTTTGGCCAAAACAGGGTCCCGGGTAGCCATCGCTACTGGTAGTGGAAAAAAGCTTTGAGGAGCAGATGTATCATGAAATTAATTTTCGTGTTTCGTTTTTTTAGTTTTATATTTATTCATATTATTATAAAAATAAAAAAAGCAAAGAAAGCTTCAAGGAGCAGATCGATCACGGATTTCCTTTTTCGTTTTTTATTTTTATATTTATATTTTTATAATATATTTATATATTTATAATATATTTATATAAATTGGACAAAGGTAGCCATTGCTACTGGTAGCGGGGGAATAAGCTCGGGCTTCAACCTTCAGCTCCTTTATGAGGCAGCTATCTCGGGTAACTTCGTAGTCAGACAGTCGAGTTTGTTTTGGCGGACTCCCCCCTTCTGGGGGGCGTGAGCCCCCATATTCATCCCGTTGTCCATCTGTGCGACCAACCGGAGGACTGACCGAGAAAACAAGGCCTGACACGTCAGCCAACTGTTTCGTAACTATCTGGCTTCAGCCACCTCCATTCTGTTGCAACCTGTCGTTCCGATAGCCAACCATCTCCGCCAATTTTTTGCGTCGCTTGTGACGCTGCCTAGATCTTGTCTTTTTCCTTTTGACAATAAGGATTTTCGCCTAGGACTTTTTATTTTTCTTTGTACAAGGGCAGGTCTCTGTGCGCTTGCCCTAGACTCATGGATTATATGTGATAGGGCACTACAAACTGCAATTTCACTTGAAATAAGTTGAATTTTCGGGCAGTTGAGGGCAGAATCCGAATTTGAATTTGAATTTGAGATTACAAATTAGTAGGGGTCGGCTATGTTATATAAAATATGTGAATAAATAATATTATATAATATTAGTCGGATGAGCCGTCTCCTGGATTTCAAATATGTTTGAAAAACTCATCTTCTTGTGACACTAAAATAATATGAGTCAATACTAGTTTTTCAAACACTAATATTAGTTGCCGACCCCCCCCCCCCCACACACACACACACACACACACTCACACACACACACTGTAAATTGGTTGAACGATATTTAATTGTTACATGGTTTTACAGCCAAATCTGGGCTGCTCACCCTCCTATTTGAACTTGAACTTGGTACCATAGCTTTAGCCAGCAATTTGACTGCTCACCGTCTTTGGCAGTAGAAATAAATACCAGGGAAAATGTCAACGCGAACAAATCAATTTTGTTTTCTTCGTTTTTTTCATTTTCACCGTCCTTCTCATCATCCGCTTACTTTGTGTATGCAGGTACTGGAGGAAGTACGGAACCAAGTGAGTGGAGGATTGACAATGGGTGGGATGTCAGTGGCCCATGTCGCTCACTTAGGGGGGGCCCTAGCTGGCGTTGTGCTCGTCTACCTCCTCTCACATCTGCCATCCGACACTAAGTCGAACTAAGTCGAAATAGTGATTAGTCGTCTTCTGATCTACCCGATCTGAGATTAAGTTGAACTAAGTTGAAATAGTGATTCGTCGTCTTTTGATCTACTCGATCTGAGATGAAGTTGAAATAAGTCGAAATAGTGATTTGTCGTCTTCTGATCTGCTCGGTTTAATAAAAATGATGTCTTCAAAAGGAACGTCGTTTAGAATATAAACGACGTTTCAATCAAAATGAGAAATTTTTTAAATGTTGAGGTTACTGCCGCAGACGGCAAGCAGCTTTAAAGGGTGGCAACCAGGGTTGTGCAGGACGCGCGTCCTTGCGTCCAAGGACGCAACATGGGGAGGGTCCGTTGCGTCGCAGACGCAACATGGGAGGGTCCGGTGCGTCCCGGACGCAGGTTCGGGATGTTGGTTGCGTCTCACCCATCAGTTGATTGGCCCACCACCACTCCATTGCCTTGGGCTGCGGGTTCTGTTGATACGTTGACGCAGCCTGCAGAGTCTGGTGTGTCCCAGGACGCAACCTATCGAATTAGGGTGCGTCCCAGGACGCAACCCCTTGGGTCCGTTTGAAGTACCCTAGTGGCAACCAGGGGTGTTCAGGAGGACCCCCACCTCTGCGTCTCGAGACTCCACCAATTTTACAGCTTGCGTCCTGAGACGCAACCGACCCTCAAGCAACCAATCCAAAAGGACACAACGGAGCCTCCCCACGTTGGCGTCTCAGGACGCAACGGACCCTGCAACGTAGCGTCAGCGACGCAGGACGCAGCGTCCTGAACAACCCTGGTGGCAACCTAGGTTGTTCAGGACGCTGCGTCCTACGACATATGCGCAACGTCGAAGGGTCCGTTGCGTTGCAGACGCAGCTTCCGTGGGTTGGTTGCGTAGCAGGACGCAGGCTATGGGAGGATTTTTTTGAATGTTAAATGAAAGAGAGATGCCGCGTGTAGGGGCGTGGTGTTAAGGGGACCCTCCGTACGCCGCAGCTGGGGAAAGTTACCAAGTGGGTTGGTAAGGATACTGCCGTATACGGCAAGCAGCCCTCAAGGGTGGCACCTTGTAATCAGGTTCACATTCACTACTGAACCAGTAGAATCAACCAATCTTTTTGGTTGGCCCCAGCGCTAACAGGCTGTCCCCCCTAAAAAACTTTAAAATGACTACTTTCTACGAACCAGGGCCCCCGTCAGTAAAACGATTGTTTGGGGCTCACTTCTTCAGTGCTTTTTCTTTTTAAGCCCTTTCTACTACCGGTACGGTTGGGCAAATCCTTTTAGCCTATTTGGCCTACCCCTGGTCTGTAACATACATACACGCAGGGCCCATGAGCAGCCCAGGCTTTGAGTTCATGCGGTTCGACAGGCAAAGCGCTTTAAAGAAGAATTGTCACAAGGTTCTATACGCCAGGTATGGCGTCTAACCGTCTGCACATTGCAGCGAACAATTACAACCAGTGTGAGAACCACGGAAACCAGGGATTTCTAGGGCACATGTCGGATTGCAGAAAGCGCTTTAAATGCTGTCCATAGCCCGGCCTTCGCCATTCTTAGGTTTACCCCTTTCAACTGCTTTTTGTCTTTCCCTTTGAACCCAGGCTTGGAGTCCATGCTTTTCGATAAGAACAATGCTTTGAATGATATCTGTAGCCCGTCCATCATCATTTCTAGGTATTTTCTCTGCTGCATTACTTTATTTTCAGCTACCTGCCCTGTATAGCTTTTCAGCTACCAACACCAGCTTCTAGGCAGATCCTGCGGCTTGCTACCCAGCCACACCTGCAGCAACGTAGTGCATCTGGAAGCTGACAGACCCACCTTTCCCAAACTGTTGAAAGCCTGGGGGTTGGCCCAGAGGCTGGCTCAGGAAGCTGCCTAGGAGCTGCTCCTCGTAGCCGAAAAGGAAAGCTTTAGTTAGCTGTCTTTCTCTATAGGAGTTGACAGCCCTGGGCCATAGCTTTTCATTTCAGCTACGAGCAACAGCTTCTAGGCTGCCCCCCTTATTGGCTATTGAGGCAAACCATATGCGACCTGGTGCACCTTGAAGCAGACACAATCAGCTGTCCATAACTGCTGAAATATTGGGGTTCAGCTCAGTGGCTGGCTCAAGGAGCTGCCTAGAAGCTACTGCTTGTAGTAAAAAGAAATCATGTGCTAAATTCATGCTTCAAACAGATGCTCGAGCAGGGTTTTTTGGCTATCAGCAGCAGCTTCTGGGCAGCTCCCTGAGACTACCACTGGGCCAAACCCAAAGATTCTAGGAGCGCTGGAAAGCTGTAGCTACCAGCTTCCTATTGACATATGGTGGTGGTAATATGTATGTATGTATATATATAGAGAGACTACGTGACGATGCAAGAGGTTGTACACCTGAGTGCGCCTCGATGGTGGTGTGGGTTGGATGATTGTGCTTCTGCATAGGGTGACTGTACCAGGCATTATATATTGCCTTTCTCTTTTTTTTAGACTCTTTTCTTTTCGGCTACCAGCAGCAGCTTCTAGGTAGCTCCCTGTGACTTCCACAGGGCCAGACTCAAAGATTCTAGGAGCGCTGGACAGCTGACGATATGAGCACCCTGGTGGGCTAGGTTGCTCCAGGTTTGGATTAAGAGAGAGCCCAGGGAGCTGCCTAGAAGCTAGGAATAAAAGCTATGTGCTCGGGTGCTGCAAGAAAGCGAAATGCTTTGATCAATAACGCCTTTCTTTGTCTGAGGATTTGTTGGAGGACACCTCCCAGATGTTGAGGAGCAGGCTTGCCTTGGGCCAACCATAGCCTGTCGATGACAATGTCATGTATGAAGCAGTTATTATGACACAACCATCATATCGGGAGATTATAATTGTTTAATGCACACATAGCATGATTTGCTTTGTTTTTTTGACTCACAATCTTTTGAACATGCTGATACCCGTTATATTAAATTGATTTTACTGCTCAACACAGTGAGCAGCCAAATTGATGGCTGGAGCCATGCAAACAAGTTATATTTGGAGTCTAGTACTCCGGTAGGGCACCACGACAATTGAAGCATACCTGGCTGGAGCCAAGCACACAAGTAATATTTGGAGTCAAGTACTCCGATAAGGCACCATGACAATGTAGGCATAACCACCACCACCACCACCACCAGACAGGATTGGTGTGGCTACTGTTGTCTGTGTCCATGTCAGTTAGTTCTACCTAGTCGTGTTAGTAGTACAGTCAGTTATGGTGGTGAGTAGTACCAGACAGGATTTGTGTGGCTACCGTTGTCCGTGTCTGTGTCAGTTAGTACTATCTAGTCGTGCTGTACTGTACAGCCAGTTATGGTGGTTAGTAGTACAGTCATACCATACCATACGATACTATCGGTTATGTGAACGTCATTACCACTTGGAGAGCAGTAGAGCTCAAGAATAATGTAACCACCACCACCACCAATCCATCCACCACCACCATCTTGGATACGGTATATATAGGATAGCTGTGATGTGACTGATGTCTGTCATTACTGCTTGGAGTGCAGTAGAGCTGAAGAATAAAGTAACCACCACCACCAATCCATTTATCCACCACCACCACCATCATCTTGGATACGGTATATATAGGACAGCTGTGATGTGACTGATGTCTGTCATTACCACTTGGAGAGCAGTAGAGCTCAAGAATAAAGGAACCACCACCACTACGAATCCATTTATCCACAACCACCACCACCACTATCTAGGAAACGGTAAATACAGGATAGCTGTGATGTGACTGATGTCTATCATTAATCCTTGGAGTGCAGTAGAGCTGAAGAATAATGGAAGCACGACCACCACCACAACCACCAGCACGACCACCTTTGAAAGTATGAGGATGTAAACATGCAAGTATGTAACAATGTAAGTGGTAGGTAGGATGTAACCGTGCAAGTGTTTAGCCACCACCATCACCACCTTGGGTAGATTGAGGATAGTGGTGATGTGACTGGTGCCTAGCACATCCCGGGGTCCAATAGGGCACTAGGATAATATAACCACCACCACCACCATCATGCAAATATAGCAGGTGGCTTGGCCCCATTGGTTGACAGCCAGGCCTAGGCAGGCTTGGGGGCAAGCTGGGACCACATGTTGTGAAGCAGGCGGAAGCTTGCAGGTGGCTTGGCCCCAATGGTTGACAGCCTGGCCTAGGCAGGCTTGGGGGCAACCTGGGACCACATGTTGTGAAGCAGGCGGAAGCGTGCAGGTGGCTTGGCCCCAATGGTTGACAGCTTGGCAATTTCCTCCAGCTCCTCCTCACTCTCCGCGCCGTACTCGATATCCGACTGATAATCTGAGACACCCCCTCGAGACCACACAGTGTTGTCTGAGGGTGAGCGGTAGCTCACAGAGAGGTCAGAGAGAGGAGGGCAAAGGGGGGAAGAGGCGGCCAGCTCATCTTTCAAGGCAAGCAGCAAGTCGGGGTTGATGACGTCGTGTGCATACTCATCCACCTGGAAATTCTCTAGGATGTGGATCATAGATCTGCGACAGCAAGGAGGAGGAGGAAGGAAGGGGGGGGGGGGGTCAGTGTCAGTGTCAGTGAGAGAAAGAGAGTGTGTGTGTGTGTGGTGGTATTGGTGGTAGTAGTGAGTGAGAGAAAGAGTATGTGTGATGGTGGTGGATCATAGATCTGTGGCAGGAGGGAGGAGGATGGGGTGGAGGAGGAGGTCGAGGTCGAGGTCGAGGAGGAGGAAGGGGGGCGGGGGGGGGGGGTGGGGCAGTGTCAGTGGTTGAGGCGGTGGTGGTAGGGGGGGGTAGTGTCAGTGGCGGTGGTAGTGGTGGTAGTAGTGAGTGAGAGAAAGAGAGTGTGTGTGTGTGGTGGTGGTAGTGAGTGAAAGAAAGAGTGTGTGTGATGGCGGTGGATCATAGATCTGTGGCAGCAGGGATGAGGATGGGGGGGGGGGGGGGGGGGGGGGGGGGGTAGTGTCAGTGGCGGTGGTGGAGGCGGTAGTAGTGATGGGGGTGGTGGGGGTGGTAGTGATGGTGAGGGTTGAGGTTGAGGTAGTGGGGTGGTAGTAGTGATGGTGGTGGTGGGAGTTGTGGTGGTGGTAGTGATGGTAGTGGTGGTGGGTGTAGTGATGGTGGTGGTGGGGGTTGTGGTGGTGGTAGTGATAGTAGTGGTGGTGGTGGTGGTGGTAGTGATGGTAGTGGTGGAGGTAGTGGTGGTGGTGGTAGTGATGGTCGTGGTGGAGGTTGTGGTGGTGGTAGTATTCATGGTGGTGGTTGGGGTTGTGGTGGTGGTAGTGGTAGTGATGGTGGTGGTTGGGGCAGTGGTGGTGGTAGTCAGCGTTATTCCTAAGGATTTGGACCTAAACGTTTAATATTGTGCATCACGATGCCCAGGTGTGGCATTTGGGAAGGCTTTGAATGTTGACGTTACCATGAAGACTGCAAGCAGCCTTCTGTTTTTGTGTGTGCGACCGGTCGCACATTGTGCGACGTGGTGCGACCCAAATTCGTTGTGCGAGTTTAGGGCGAAATGGGCCCTTGGTCGCTGCCAGCCATTTAGCAATTCAGCGGACGATTCGGATTTGGGTCTAGTAATTCGTAGTCCGTATCGAGGGCCCCTCAGAATGTTGCTCGTGTACAGCACGTTGAAATCCGGGGCTAAAGGGGTCGTAAGCCCCGAAACCATCGAAAAAGTCGGGAAATGTGTCGGGCCCCCCCGACACATTTTCCGACTTTTTCGATGGTTCCCGCGGGCGGGGGGGGGGGGGGGGGGGGGGGGGCGACGGCTTTCAGAAATATCCTGTGGTGGAAACTGTTAGAGGCCAAAACTTCCTCAGGACTCGGTCTCTGATAAAATTAAGCAGACCTATGACACAAGCTCGACGAGATCTTTCCGATCTACGTTTATTTCCGACAACGAGTGAATATGGAGGCGTGATCCTCTAGATCCAAGTCGAGGCACCTGCCAGGCTGGCAGATCCTAGTACAGAAGTCGAGCCGGTTTCGGAAATATCTTCGTAACTTCCTCACTAGACGGTATCTGGCGAAGTTGAGCATACTGACGAAACTGGTTCGACAAGAGCATTCCGAATCCGCGCTTGTTTTCGAGACTGAGTAAATGTGTCGTGGTAGTGCTCGAGTAGTGACCTCCACAGGTTCCAAGTACACCAAGTGTGAAAGTTGAGTCAAAACAGAAACTCAATATTTGATACCCAAACTTCTTGGGTATAAGGAGAGTACTTAGGCATGCACCTTTGGCTCAAAACAACCTTCAAATTCTCAAACACCAACACTAGCTAGCCCAGCTCAGAATCAGGACTAAGAAAGGGTTTTTGCTTGACCGTGTTGTGAAACTTTGATCAAATCCAAATTTAAGACCACAAATGGATAGAGCTCGTTGAAAGGATCATTATAGACACTACTTTGACCCCCTAATTATAATTCCTGAAGGAGATATGGGCCTTTGGGAAGGGGGGGGGGGAGGGCAGATTTAAGGTACGACGTAGGAATATGAAAAAAAACTTCCAGAGGGCCCCCTGGTCTGTATCTCCACTTTTTCAGCCCAAATTTCTGACAGTTTTCAGCGTTTAGGGGTTAGGGGTTAGGAAAAAGTGGGCCTTGCCTCATCGACAGAGATCAGCACACGTCCCGCCGTATTGCCTGATCCATCAACAACTCTTTCGGCATCATCAGCAGGTCAGCTGCTTGATGGGGGGAAATGATACAAACGTGGGCCTCACCTCATTGACAAAGACTGCAACTCCTCCCGCCGTATTGCCTGCTCCACCAACCACTCCTTCAGCATGAGAAGCAGGTCAGATGCTGAAAAATCAAAAAAAGGAAGAAGAAAAAGTGGGCATCACCTCATTGACAAAGACTGCAACTTGTCCCGCCGTATTGCCTGCTCCACCAACCACTCCTTCAGCAAGAGAAGCAGGTCAGAATGCTGAAAAATCAAAAAAAGGAAGAAGAAAAAGTGGGCATCACCTCATTGACAAAGACTGCAACTTGTCCCGCCGTATTGCCTGATCCACCAACCACTCCTTTAGCATGAGAAGCAGGTCAGCTGCTGAAAAATCAAAAAAGGAAGAAGAAAAAGTGGGCCGCACCTCATTGACAGTGACTGGCACACGTCCCGCCGTATTGCCTGCTCCGTCAACAACTCTTTGGGCATCATCAGCAGGTCAGCCGCTGCTCGCATGAGTGGGAACAGCACCGCACCGCTAACATTCACCATCGCCTCAGTGGTGCGAGAGCTGCCGCTGGTTAGACTCTCTGCAGTGATGCCTTCCCCATTCGCCCACTGCAGGGTGGTGGTGGTGGGGTGGGTGGTGAGAGGTGGGTGGTGGTGGGGTGGGTGGTGCGAGATCTGCCGCTGGCTAGGTCTCTGGGGTGATGCCTTCCCCAGTCGCCCACTGCAGGGTGGTGGTGGTGTGTGGGTGGTGAGAGGTGGTGGGTGGGTGGTGAGAGGTGTGGGTGGGAGGTGCGAGAGCTGCCGCTGGCTAGGCTCTCTGCTGTTATGCCTTCCCCATTCGCCCACTGCAGGGTGGTGGTGGTGGGTCGGTGGGTGGTGAAGGGTGGTGAGAGGTGGTGAAAGGTGGTGGGAGGAGGTGGGTGGTGGTGGGTGGTGGTGAGTGGTGTGTGGTGTGTGTGTGGTGAAGGGTGGTGGGTGGTGAAGGGTGGTGAGAGGTGTGGGTGGGTGGTGAAGGGTGGTGGGTGGTGGTGCGAGAGCTGCCGCTGGCTAGGCCTCTGCTGTTATGCCTTCCCCATTCGCCCGCTGCAGGGGTGGTGGTGGGGGTGAGAGTGGTGAAAGGTGGTGGGAGGAGGTGGGTGGGGTGGGTGGTGGTGGGTGTGTGTGGGTGGTGAAGGGTGGTGTGTGGGTGGTGAAGGGTGGTGAGAGGTGGTTGGAGGTGGTTGGAGGTGGTGAAAGGTGGTGCGAGGTGTGGGTGGTGGTGAGGTGGGTGGTGCGAGAGCTGCCTGGCAAGGCCCTCTGCTGTTATGCCTACCCCATTCGCCCGCTGCAGGGTGGTGGTGTCGGGTGGTGGGTGGTGAAGGTGGTGAGGGTGGTGAGAGTGTGAAAGGTGGGGTGGGTCGGTGGTGAGTGGTGGTGAGTGTGGGTGGTGAAGGGTGGTGGCGGTGTGGAAGGGTGAAGGGTGGGGGGTGGTGAAGGGTGGTGAGTGGTGGGTGGTGAAGGGTGGTGAGAGGTGGTGGAGGTGGAAGGTGGGGTGGAGGTGTGAAAGGTGGTGCGAAGGAGGTTGGGTGGGTGGTTGCTAGGTGGTGGGTGCGGTGGTGAAGGTGCGTGGGTGGGTGGTGTGAGAGCTGCCACTGGCTAGGCTCTCTGGGGTGATGCCTTCCCCAGTTCGCCCACTGCATGGGGGTGGGGGTGGATGGGTGGTGAGAGGTGGTAGTGGTAGGTGGGTGGTGGGTAGGTGGTGAAGGTGGTAGTGGGTTAGTGAGAGGTGGTGGGTGGCGTGGTGGGAGATCCGCCGCTGGCTAGGCTCTTTGGGGTGATTACCTTCCCCTGTCGCCCATTGCGGGGTGGTGTTGGTGAGAGGTGGAGGTGAGAGGTGTTGGGTGGGTGTTGGGAGGTGTTGGGTGGGTGGTGGCCTGGTGGACCTGGTGGGAGGTGTGTGTGTGTGTGTGTGTGTGTGTGTGTGTGGGGGGGGGGGGGGGGGGGGGGGGGGGGGCTGGAGCCTGGTCACAGTCATCTTCACGCTTATTCCGCTGGCAAATGTAACCATCATCATCATCACCACCATCAACAGCTCATTCACTACCGTATTTAACACTCTCCTACCTGCTGGAGCCTGGTCACTGTCATCTTCACACTCATTCCGCTTGCAAACGTGAGAAGACCGCGTGTGAAGGGTAGGCTGCTGTCTTCTACTTGGGGCATGGGCGCGTTGGGCGCTCCCCACAGCTTGGGGTCTGGGTTGTACTCCTGCAGTACAATTTGAAGTGTGTACATCTGAGTGTAGTACTAGACATATGCAGAGGCATGGGCGCGTTGGGCGCAACCCACAGTTTGGGGCCTGGGTTGTACTCCTGCAGTTCAAATTGCAGTGTGTACATCTAAGTGAAGTACAATATATATGCTGCAGCAAAGCTGTGCGTTGGGCGCTCCCCACAGCTTGGGGCCTGGGTTGTACTCCTGCAATACAAATTGCAGTGTGTACATCTAAGTGCAGTGCTAGAGACATGCTGAGGCATGGGCGCGTTGGGCGCACCCCATAGTTTGGGGTCTGGGTTGTACTTCTGCAGTCCAAACTCCAGTGTGTAAATATTAGTGAAGTACTATATGCTGCAGCCAAGCTGTGCGTGGCAGCAGCCACAGCTTGGGGTCTGGTTTGTACTCCTGCAGTACAAATTGTAGTGTGTACATCTAAGTGAAGTACTAGACATATGCTGCAGCCAAGCTGTGCGTTGGGCGCTCCCCACAGCTTGGGGTCTGGGTTGTACTCCTGCAGTGCAAATTGCAGTGTGTAAATCTGAGTGAAGTACTAGAGATATGCTGCAGCCAAGCTGTGCTTGTCCTTGGCTGCAGCAAATTTCTAGTTTCTAAATGCAGTTCAATTGTGCCATTTGCTGGCCAAGGGCGGGCAGATCCTATCATGTAAGCTCAGTGTGGGTTCAAAAGCCTATACCGACCAAAGCTCAGTGTGGGCAAGTGTGTGTGTTTCAAAAAAGCCTATTCTGACCAAGTGTATGTTCAAAAGCCTATTCTGACCAAGTGTGTGTACAAAAGCCTATTCTGACCAAGTGTATGTTCAAAAGCCTATTCTGACCAAGTTTGGATTCAAAAGCCAATTCTGGCTAAGCTTGGATTCAAAAGCCTATTCTGGCTGATTTTGGGTTAAAAAGCCTATTCTGACAAAATTTGGGATTAAAAGCCTATACTGACCAAGTTTGGCTTAAAAAGCCTGCTCTGACTAAGTTCGGTTTAAAAGCCTATTCTGGCCAAGTTTGGGTTAATAAGCCTATTCTGGCCAAGTGGGTTAAAGAGCCTAATCTGACCAAGTCTGGCTTTAAAAGCCTATTCTGACCAAGTCTGGCTTAAAAAGCCTATTCTGACCAAGTTTGGTTTAAAAAGCCTATTCTGGCCAAGTTTGGGTTAATAAGCCTATTCTGGCCAAGTGTGAATTCAAAATCATTTTCTGGCCAAGTTTTGGTTTAAAAGCCTATTATGGCCAATGGTGGGTTAAAATGCTTATTCTGACCAAATGTGGACTCAAAATCATTTTCGGCCAAGTTTTGGTTTAAAAGTCTATTCTGGCCAAGTTCGGGTTACAAAGCCTTTTCTGGCCAGGTGGGGGTGAAACCAATCCTGCAAACCTATTTACTGGCCATGAGTAGGGGTCGGCTATGTTATATAGTATTAGTGAATAAATAATATAATATAATATTAGTTTTTCAAACACTTATATTAGTTGCCGTTCCCTAGCCATGAGTAGGGTGTAGCTGCAATATCCCCGTTCGACAAATGGCTCAATGGTTGAGCTGCTTGAACCAAGAAGGTGCGGGGTTCGAATCTCTGCAAGTGCGCTTAAGTGTTTTCGGTCGCTGCCAACCGCCATGGTAGCTTTGCCCAGGTAAAGTAGCAGCCCGCTCCCTACAGCCGTTAGGCGGGGCTATCTTAATACCAAGCCCCACCAGGCTTTATTATTACTTTACCTATTTGCTTGCCATGTGTGGGACGTACCTGTAGAAGGATACTACATGACGCGCGCTATTGCGCGCTAGCACGCTAGGTTTTGAAGCCCGACTGCGCGATTGACGCAATGTTTAAACCCCCTCTGAGCGCAGCGCGCACATTTCCATTATCAGTTGAGTCAAAAGCGCTACCCAAAAGGACGCAGTTGCGTCAAAAGCGCTAACCAAAACGACAAAATGCTAACATACAAAATGCCAACATAATGACAAAAGGCCAACAAAATGACAAAATGTCAAGCAAAGCCAACCAAAATTTCAAAATGCCAACAAAATGACAAAAATTCAAGCAAAGCCAACCAAAATAAAAAAATGACAAAATGCCATACAAAGCCAACCAAAATGACAAAATGCAATACCCTGACCTGCAGCAGGTCATCCACATCCTGGGGAGGCGCTGGCAGCAGCAGCAGATGGTGGAAGAGCAGCGCATCAAGGCGTTTTAGGCACTGTACCATCAGCTGCTGCCGGAGGGCGTTGGCTGTAGATTACCGCTTTTGAACCCGCTCAGCTGCAGTGCCACCATGTCCAGTCCCTCAAACCACTTCTTTATGGCGGCCTCCTGGTGGGCCCTTTTGGTGAGCGGGGGGGCTGCGGCGGCGGCGGCGGCGGCCGCGGGGGTGGGTGTGCTGGCGGCAGCTTTGGCGTCCTTGGGTATGCTGCTACCAGCAGGGGGCAGGAGGAAGTTAGACCAAAGGTCGTTGAGCATGCGCTCGAAGATGGCGGTGGCCTCGAGGGTGACCAGGGAGGGGACCAAGGTCTCGGCAGCCCACCTGGATGAGGGCTGGGGGTCAGGGGGGAAATGAACGTCTCATTAGTTGGGTGTTCTGGTCTGGTTAGGTCTTTTGGATGCGTTTGCGAAAGGTGTGTGCTTGTGGTGTGCTTGTGTGAGTTTGAGTGTGTTTGCTTGTGCTTGTGTGTTCAGCAAGCGCCTTACTCATTGTGTGCGTGTAAAAGCAGGTCATTGAGCATGCGCGCAGAGATGGCGGATGGACTTGAGAGTGACCAAGGGTCTCTGCGGCCCCCCACCTGATGAGGGCTGAGGGTCAGGGGGGAAAATTAATGTTCTCATTAGTTGGGTGTCCGGTCTGGTTTGGTTTTTTTTGATGCGTTTGTGTGTGTGCTTGTGCTTGTGTGCTTGTGTGTGTGTGCTTGGGGTCAAAGGGGAAATGAATGTCTCATTAGTTGTGCGGCTTGGTCTTGTTTGGTCTCTTGGATGCGCTTGTGTGTGTGTGTGTGTGTGCCCCTGTGTGTGTTTGTGCTTGTGTGTGGACTTGTGTGCTTGTGATGTGGACTTGTGTGCTTGTGTGTGCTTGTGTATTTTTTTTTTTTTGTGTTTGTTTATGCGTGTGTAAAAAGCAGATCATTGAGCACGGCGAAGATGGCAGTGGCCTCCAGGGTGACCAGGAGGGCGGACCAAGGTCTAGGCAGGCCCACTCTGCGATGATAGGCTCGGGGTCAGGGGAAATGGATGTCCATAGTTGGGCGCCTTGGGGGGGTTTCCTCATCCCCTTCCATTGCCTCTGACCTCTTTGACCAATCTTCGTTCCCCTGGTCTGCCATTGCTCATTCTTGGTCCTGCCACCTCTCTCCTCTGCCTGCCTCAGACTTGGCTGTTCCTCGTCTGGTTGGGTCTTTTGGTGATGCGCTTGTGTGTGGTCCTTTGTGTGCTTTGGTGTTCTTTGTTTCTTGTGTACGTGTTTGTGCTTTGGGGCCACCGGCTTGGGGGGTCAAGCGGGAAATGAACGTCTATTAGTTGGGCAAGCTTGGTCTTGGGCTGGTCGGACAGAGGTTTTGTGCGTTATTCTGTGTGTAAATGTTATGTATTTGGAGCAGAATAATGTGTGTTTGAAGTGTTGTTGGTTTGTTTGATGCGCTTGCAGTTGTTTAGAAGGTGTGTCGTTTGTGTGAGCATATGTGTGTGTTAGTAGTGTTTGTAGGTGTGTTTGTGTGTGTTGTTAGTGTTTGTGAGGTAGCTGCAGCTACCCACCCACCATCTGCTACCCCTGAACCCACGCACCAGTGCGCCCACCATCCACCACCTGCCCACATCCACCACCCACCATCTGCCTCCACCCGAACCCACCCACAGTGCCCCACCACCAACCACCTGCCCACCAACCCACCACCTGCCCACCACCATCCACCATCTGCCTCCACCCCTGAACCCGCCATTCCTTGCAGAAGACCATGCAAGTGCTATGATCACCCAAGAAGCTCCCCTCCTTACCTCACCGCATCCCTGCAGTACACACAGGTGCTTCGACCCCACCCCTTACCCTCAAACCCACCACCCACCTGGCCTCCTTCCTCTAGCTCACCATTCCTTGCAGTCGACCACAAATTGCTTCGACCCACCACCCTCAACCCAACCCACCACTTGCTCCTTCCTCTAGCTCACCATTCCTTGCAGTTAGAACCACAATTGTTCCACCCACCCACCCACCCTCACCCCACCTACCACCTGCCTCCTCCCTCCACCTCACCGTTACTTGCGGTAGACCACAGAGGTTACTACAAAGCGCGCGCTGCAGCGTGATTTCGCGCACACTTTTTGAGCCCCACTGCGCATTTCGCACAGATTCTGCGTTTTTTTTTTGCACTACTGAGCGCTGACCGTTTTGACGTTTATGCGCAGACCAATTTGAACAAAATGTGGTACGCTAGTAGACCACAATTAGTCCACCCACCCAACCCACCTCAACCCACCCACCACCTGCCACCTCCCTCTATCTCACTGTTCGCTGCAGAAGGCCACGCAAGTGCACACAATCGCTCCACCCACCATCCCACCATCAACCCACCCACCACCTGCCTCCTCCCAAACCAGGGTTTGACATGCCTAGAATTTTCCAGAAATGGGAAAGTGCCTGAAAAGGAACTAGGGCACAGATCACGCCGTCCCCTGCAGGAGGCCAAGCAAGTGCACACAATTGGTCCACCAGAAGACCAGCGTGCCATGGTTTTGTTTGTAGTTGTCTGGAGCAGCGATGTGATCACCTGCCCTCCTCCCTCTAACTCGCTGTTCCCTGCACTAGCTTGAACACGGGTACTCCACCCCACCCACCACCCACCACCCAAACCCCCCCTCCCGTCTCTATCTCACCGTCCCTGCAGGAGCCTCACGCAAGTGCACACAATGGTCCGACCAGAAGACCAGTGACGTGCCATGGTTCGTTTGTGAAGTCTGGAGCAGCGATGTGATCACCTGCCTCCTCCCTCTAACTCGCTGTTCCCTGCACTAAAGAACACAGCTGCCTCCACCACCCACCACCCACCCCCCTCCTCTATCACCCTCTCACCGTTCCCTGCAGGAGGCCACGCAAGTGCACACAATTGCTCCACCAGAAGACCAGCGTGCCGTTGTCCGCCTGCGAAGGCTGAAGCAGCGAAGTGAGCACCTGCAGTGCCTGCTGACCGAAGGGCAGGCCATTGGCGGGTCCGAGGCACGTGATCGTCCTGGCTAGCCGCCGAGCAGGGGCATACTTCCTAAGCCTATGTGGAGCTCTCTTGCTACTCTCACCGGTGCCTCCCAACTGGCGGGGAGCGAGAATTCGAGCAAGGTAGACACAAACTTCCATGGCTGATGTGCAGACCAGCTCAGCTTCGAGGAGGGCTTCGTTGGCATCGCTGGCGGTGGGTGATGCTAATCTGCGTTGTTGCTGGTGAGAGGAGGCAAGGGCAGCTCCTGCTGCTGCTGCGCCCCCTGCAGCGGCGCTGCTTGACATACCTGCTTGAGGACTCTCCACGGCTGAGGACGCGGCAGAGGGGGACGGCCTACAATCATTTATGTACAATTGAAAATTAGTACGAGCTTGCAACAGGACGTGAGATTAAATATCAGGGACCTTGGCCTCGGCGATGTAAACCAAGTTCTCAGTTTTCTTAATCTACTGATGATGCGGCAGAAGGGGGTGGCCTACAATCATCCGTCCACCACCCCCACCACCACACACACGCGTCCACCCCACCCCCACCGTCCACCTCCACCCCCACCACCAAACACATCCGGACTTACAAGCTGCCACCAGAATACTGCCTGGTTGCCGGCGAGGAGTAGGTGGCTCTCAGGCCATTGCCACCACCATTGCCTTCATGGTTGCCATTGCCAAGTGGGGCAGCAGCAGACGCTGACCGTGCCGCTTGTTGCTGTCGCAAAGAGACTGGACTTGTTGCATTGAGGGGCCTGCACAGTGTGTGTGTGTGTGAGAGTGTGGGAATGAGTGTCATCGCCAAGTGGGGCGGCAGCAGATGCTGACCTTGCCGCTTGCTGCTGCTGTAAAGAGACTGGACTTGTTGCATTGAGGGGCCTGCACAGTGTGTGTGTGGGAACTGTGAGAGAGAGAGAGAGTGTGTGTGTGTGTCAGAGAGTGTGAGAGTGAGTGCCATTGCCAAGTGGGGCGGCAGCAGATGCTGACCTTGCCGCTTGTTGCTGCTGTAAAGAGACTGGACTTGTAGCATTGAGGGGCCTGCACAGTGTGTGTGTATAAGTGTGTGTGTGTGTGAGAGAGATAGAGATAGAGATAGAGATAGAGATAGAGATAGAGATAGAGATAGAGATAGAGATAGAGAGTGAGTGTGAGAGTGTGAGAGAGTGTGTGAGTCAGTGTGTGAGAGAGTGTGTCAGAGAGAGTGCGTGTGTGTGTGTGTGTGTGTGTGTGTGTCAGAGAGAGTGCGTGTGTGTGTGCGTGTGTGAGAGAGTGTGTGTGTGAGAGAGTGAGAGTGTGTATGTGAGAGTGCGTGAGTCAGTGTGTGTGTGTGTGTGTGTGTGTGCGTGTGCGAGAGTGTGTGAGTCAGTGTGTGAGTGTGTGTGTCAGAGAGAGTGTGTGTATGTGTGTGAGAGTGTGTCAGAGAGAGTGCGTGTGTGTGAGTGTGAGAGAGTGAGAGTGTGTATTTGAGAGAGTGTGTGATTCAGTGTGTGAAAGTGTGTGTCAGAGAGAGTTGCGTTCGTGGTATGTGTGTGAGTTGTGTCAGAGAGAGTGAGAGTATGTATGTAAGGGAGTGCGTGGGAGTGTGTGAATGTGTGCGTGAAAGAGTGTATGTGAGAGAGTGTGTTTGTCAGTGTATGAGTGTGTGTGTGACTGAGTGTGAGTGCGTGTGAATGAGAGAGTGCGAGTCAGTGATTGTGAATGTGTGTGTGAGGGTGAGGGTGTGACAGAGAGAGTGTATGTGTGTGTCCACCACCACCACCACACGCACACTATCCCCCACAACTCCCTCCATACATGGAACAAAACATTACCAGGCCCTACCATACACACACATCGAAGCCCAGGGCACACACAAATTTTGTTGAGCAAAAGTAGCACCACCCTCGCTACACACACACGTACACACACATCGAAGCCCAGGGCACACACAAATTCACACCACCCTCCCTACACACACACGTACACACACATCGAAGCCCAGGGCACACACAAATTCACACCATCACTCACAACACCCTCCCTACACAAACCATGAAACAAGACACTATACCCCCCCTACACTACACACGTACAGACAACATCGAAAAGGCAGTCCGCACACATACACACACACATCTCCTAACACAACATCCTCCCAACAAAAACACGAAAAAAAAACAGCGGGGCGAGTACCACCCCCTTACACACACACACATAAAGCCCAGTGCACACACAAATACACACCATCCCTAACAACATCCTCCTTACACAAACCATGAAAGAAAACATTACCCTCCCCCCCACACACACCTCCCCCCACACACACCACCACCACCACCACCACCACACACACATCTCCCCACGCACATATCCCCCCTCCACACACACACACCTCCCCCCGACGCACACCTCCCCCCCACACACATCAAAGCCCAGTGTACTCACGGTACAACCCCATTCACTTCCTCTAGGGGGGACTCCCCAAATTCGTCTGCCCCCTCCTGTATAGTGCTCATAATTGCACTGGGTCTTGCATCGAAGCCTTGCAAGTCTTGTTCCTCGTTCATGGGTTGGTCCCCCCCCTTGATGCTGTACTTGAAGCGTAGGAAGGAGCTCAAGTTGGCTGTCATTCGAGAGCCTGGGGGGGAAGGGGGGCAGTGGTGTGTTTGAGTGTGTGCGCGTGTGGTTGGTCCCCCCTTGATGCTGTACTTGACAGCGTAGGAATGAGCTGCAGGTTGGCTGTCATTCGAGAGGCCTGGGGGGCGAAGGGGTCAGTGTGTGTTTGAGTGTGTGCGCGTGTGGTTGGCCCCCCCCCTTGATGCTGTACTTGAAGCGTAGGAATGAGCTCAGGTTGGCTGTCATTCGAGAGCCTGGGGGGGAAAGGGGGCAGTGTGGTGTTTGAGTGTGTGCACGTTGTGGTTGCCTCCCCCCTTGATGCTGTACTTGAAGCGTAGGAAGGAGCTCAGGTTGGCTGTCATTCGAGAGCCCTGGGGGGGAAGGGGGGCAGTGTTGTTTTGAGTGTGTGCGCGTGTGGTTGGTCCCCCCCCTTGATGCTGCACTTGAAGCGTAGGAAGGAGCTCAGGTTGGCTGTCATTCGAGAGCCTGGGGGGGGAAGGGGGGCAGTGTGTGTTTGAGTGTGTGCGCGTGTGGTTGGCCCCCCCCCTTGACGCTGTACTTGAAGCGTAGGAAGGAGCTCAGGTTGGCTGTCACTCGAGAGCCTGGGGGGGGAAGGGGGGCAGTGTGTGTGTTTGAGTGTGTGCGCGCGTGGTGGTTGGTCCCCCCCCTTGAATGCTTGCACTTGAAGCGTAGGAATGAGGCTCAGGTTGGCTGTTCATTCGAGAGCCTGGGGGGCGAAGGGGGTCAGTGTGTGTTTGAGTGTGTGCGCGTGTGGTTGGCCCCCCCCTTGATGCTGTACTTGAAGCGTAGGAATGAGGCTCAGGGTTGGCTGTCATTCGAAGAGCCTGGGGGGGGAAGGGGGGCAGTGTGTGTTTGAGTGTGTGCGCGTGTGGTTGGCCCCCCCCCTTGATGCTGTACTTGAAGCGTAGGAATTGAGCTCAGGTTGGGGCTGTCATTCGAGAGCCTGGGGGGGGGGGAGGGGAGGGGGGAGTGTGTGTGTGTATGCATGTTGAGGTGAGGTGGGGGGTGGAGGGTGTCTGTGTGGTTGTGTGGGTGTGAGTGAGTGAGTGGACGTGAGGGTGGGTGGGTGGGTGGGTGGGGTATCGAGGTGTGGCGGCTGTGAGTGAGTGAGTGAGTGAGTGAGTGAGTGAGGGGTGGGTGGGTGTGAGTGTGCGGACTTGTGAGTGAGTGAGTGAGTGAGTGGTGATGGGTATTTCTGTGATCTCCTTGCCCGTCCATTAGTCGCCCCGAAATGTCTGCGCATTCTCTGCGCACAGTCGCCTGTCTCCATACAAGTGCGAGGTGCGTCGCAAGCAGGTGCCTGTGTGGGTGTGAGTGTGTGGGTATGTGAGTGAGTGAGTGTGTTTTAGTTTATGTGTGTGTGTGGTGTGTGTGGTGTGTGTGGTGGGGGGGGAGTCTCTCTGCGCACAGTCACCTGTCCAAACAAGTGCGAGGCAGGTTCACAAAGCAGGTGTCTGTGGGGTGTGCGTGGGTTGTGAGTGAGTGAATGTGCGTTAGTTTTGTATGTGTGTGTGTGTGTGTGTGTGTGTTGTGGGGGGGGGGGGGGGGGGGGGGGGGGGGGGGGGGGGAGTCTCTCTGCACACAGTCGCCTGTCCATACAGTGTAAGGGCGGGTCGCAAGCAGGTGTGCGTGGGTGTGCTGGTGGGTGTGAGGTGTGCGGCTGTTGGTGAGTAGTGAGTGAGTGAGTGAAGTGTGTGTTTAGTTTGTGTGTGTGTGTGTGGGGGGGGGGGGGGGAGGGAGTCTCTTTACGCACAGTCGCCTGTCCATACAAGTGCGAGGCCGGTTGCAAGCAGGTGCCTGCGTGGGTGTGGGGTGTTTGAGTGTGCGCCTGTGTGAGTGAGTGAGTGAGGTGAAAAAGTGAGTGTGTGGTGGTGTAGGTGGAGGGGCGGGGGGGGGGGGGGGGGGGGGGGGGGGGGAGGGTCTCTTCTGCGCACAGTCGCCTGTATCCATACAAGTGCGAGGCGCGACGCACAGCGACAAGGAAACTTGGCGTTGCCGTAACGGGCAAGAGTGGTCACCAAAATCGAGTGCAGCAGTCCGAAGCCAAGGTTTCCAGCATAGTTAGGGCCAGGGTTATGTGCCGACAACACGACAAGCGGACAGAGGGGTAACTCTGGGGGCTTCCACCCCTCTGTCCGCTTGGGGAGAGCTCTGCCCAAAATAGCAGGAGACTACTCTGTACGTTTGAAGCAACGCTAACTGGCCACCTGGACAAGTCTATAAACTGTCTAATCTGCTTAGTTTGCTCCCTGGTTTCTATGGGCATCGCACGGGTGGACTTGGGGTTGGAAGGATGCGTGAGCAGCCCAGAGCTGGCTCTAAACACATGTAACGTTTGAAGCAACACAGAGTCAGCACCTGGACAAGTCTATACACTGTCTAATCTGCTTAGTTTGCTCCCTGGTTTCTGTGGGTATAGAATTATACGGGTGGACTTGGACTTGGAAGACGGTGAGCAGCCCAGAGTAGGCTGAAAAAACATGTACCAATTCAATTCGAATTTCTAGTTTTCTTGCTTAATTTTACCCATTTCCCATCTAAATTAATGGTCATTGAAGACCCCCCCCCCCCCCCCCCCCCCCCCCCCCCCCCCCCCCCCCCCCCCGGATATATGGAGCGGGCTTGTCTTGGGTCAACAATGGTCTGCATATGACAATGTACCGTGATACACCAACCACTCATTGACTTGTCGTCATCCATCATGTATTCATTTCACCACCAGTTGTGTCGGTACCCAAGGATTTGTTGTCCTCCATCATTTCACCACCTACCACTTGTGTCAGTACCCATGGAGTTATTGTCATCCATCATTTATTCGCTTCACCACCGACCACTTGTGTCCATACACATGTATGCTTGTTGTCGTCCATCATTATTCATTATTCATTATTCATTATTCTTAACCACCTACCACTTGTGTGCATACTCATGGAGTTATTGTCCCCCATCCACTTTTTTAATTTTCACCACCAGTTGTGTCAGTACCCATGGATTTGTTGTCATCCATCATGTATTCATTCACCACCACTTGTGTCCGTACACATGGATTTGTTGTCATCCATCACTTCACCACCTACCACTTGTGTCAGTACCCATGGATTTGATTTAAACCATCATGTATTCACTTCACCACCTACCACTTGTGTCAGTACACATGCACTTGATCTTATCCATCATGTATTCACTTCACCTTCTACCACTTGTGTCAGTACCCATGGAGTTTTTGTCATCCATCATGTATTCATTTCACCCACCAGTTGTGTCAGTACCCATGGATTTGTTGTCATCCATCATGTATTCATTTCACCTTCTACCACTTATGTGCGTACGCATGGTCTTGTTGTCATCCATCATTTCACCACCTACCACTTATTCTCATCCATCATGTATTCATTTCACCACCTACCACTTACTCTCATCCATCATGTATTCATTTCACCACCTACTACTTATTCTCATCCATCATGTATTCATTTCACCACCTACCACTTATTCTCACCCATCATGTATTCATTTCACCACCTACCACTTATTCTCATCCATCATGTATTCATTTCACCACCTACTACTTATTCTCATCCATCATGTATTCATTTCACCACCTACCACTTATTCTTATCCATCATGTATTCATTTCACCACCTACCACTTATTCTCATCCATCATGTATTCATTTCACCACCTACTACTTATTCTCATCCACCATGTATTCATTTCACCACCTACCACTTATTCTCATCCATCATGTATTCATTTCACCACCTACTACTTATTCTCATCCATCATGTATTCATTTCACCACCTACCACTTATTCTCATCCATCATGTATTCATTTCACCACCTACTACTTATTCCCATCCATCATGTATTCATTTCACCACCTACCACTTATTCTCATCCATCATGTATTCATTTTTGCACCACGCCTACGCAGTAGTGTCCTGTACTCGGGAGTTATTGTCATCCATAATTTCACCATCTGCGTTGAACACTGCTGGACCTCCGGACTTCTTCCACTGGCACCTGGGGGTACACGAGCCAGGAAGAGGGATGGTTTGGGTGTAGTGATTTCAAGGGTTTAGGGTAACCCTTTAACCCTAAACGAGCCAGGAGAGGGACGTTTGGGTTTAGGGTTTAGGTGTTAAAGCCTTAACACTTAACGAGCCAGGAGAGGGATGGTTTGGGTTTAGGGTTTAGGTTTACCCTTAACACTAAACGAGCCAGGAGTGGGATGGTTAGGGTTTAGGGTTTAGGTTTAACCCTTAACACTAAACGAGCCAGGAGAGGGATGGTTTGGGTTTAGGGTTTAGGTTTTACCCTTAATACTAAACGAGCCAGGAGTGGGATGTATGTTTGGGGTTACAGGGGTAAGCCTTAACCTAAAGACGAGCAAGGAGACGCGTGATGGTTTGGGTTTGGGGTTTAGGGTTAACCCTTGACCCTAAACAAGTCAGGAGTGGGATGGTTTGGGTTTAGGGTTAACCCTTAACCCTAAATGAGCCAGGAGAGGGATGGTTTGGGTTTAGGGTTCAGGGTTTAGGGTTGACCCTTAACCCTAAACGAGCCAGGAGTGGAGGATGGGTTTGGGTTAAGGGGGTTTAGGGTTAAGGTTTAGCCTTAACCCTAAACGAGCCAGGAGTGGGATGGTTGCATAGCAAGGCATAGCATGGTTAGCATGGGGTGGCATGGTTGGCATGGCATTGGTTATGGCATGGTATGGCATTGGGTGGCTGGCGGTGCATGGGTGGCTGATGGTATGGATGGTTGCATGTGTGTTGAGTGGGTGGCATGATGTGACATGACAACTGGGGGGCAAACAAGCCAGGAGTCCTAAAATGGGAATGGTTTGCCATAGCAAGGCAAAGCATTGGCTGGCATGGCTTGGGACTTAGCATGTTGGTTGGCATGGCGTTTGGGCAAGGTAACCAAGCACGTAGGGTAAGGTACACCGTTTCCAGCCATGGTTGGCATGGTTGGGCATGGTTTGGCATGGGATGGCATGGGGTGGTATGGGATGGGATGGGTTGGCCTGGTTGGCATGCGGTGGCATGGTTGGCATGGCATGGTATGGCATGGCATGGTATGCATGGGGCATGGTTGGCATGGAGTGGTAAGGATGGGATGGCATGGTTGGCATGGGTGGTATTTGGTATGGGATGGGGTTGTGGCCTGGTTGGCATGGGGTGGTATGGGATGGTATGGGTTGGCATGGGTTGGCATGGGTTGGCATGGGGTGGCATGGCATGGGACACAAACATCGAAAAGGAGTGCACAAACACAAATACACACCATCCCTCACAACACCCTCCATACACAAAACCATGAAACACAACACTACCACCTTCCGTACACGTACACACACATCAAAGAAGCAGTGTACTCACACATGTTCACACCATTCCTCAACAACACCCTCGAGCCACAAAAAAACACTAAATGAATTTGAATTTGAATGAGTTTGGGAGACCAAAGACGGAGAAGGGATCAATTGCGCTCCTGGGGGGATCACAAGATGTGGAGCTACATACCCTTCATTTTATTTCTCACTTTTCATTCTTCTCGTGAAGTTTTTGGCTGCGAAATAAGCTCATGCCTAGGCATGCCAGCAATGTCATCTACTTGGACTGTGGGTAAAGATTCATTGTTTCTTTTTGGGGCCACTGCGCAGTAGCTTCTAGGCAGCTCCCTTTCTGTATCATTGGGACCAAACCTGAGACCAAGGTAGAGCCGTCTGGAAGCTGACATGACATGCATTATAATTAGGGTTGGGAAGCAAACGTATATTTTGATTTGTGATATAGCCGTAATAATACTATGCATATAAACGTATAAAAACGTAAATACAAATTAGGCACTTCTTGAGAAAATACTTTTTACATGGGTTCAAAAGGTATTGGCCGTCTTATCTCCATATTGTGCCTCTAAAGCTCCGACCTAACTGAATGGTTTTCACCTATTACCTCAAGTCAATAGAAGAACTTGGTTTTTTGCTAATAAGTTTACCTAACCACATTCAGTTCAACATAGAAATACTTAGTAGAGTTGGGTTCTCTCAGTTTGTGGGAAGCAGGCAAAGCAAAACATGCGATTTTTTCACTATGGGTGCTCTTTTAAGTCGGTTACGGATTTTTACGTAAGCAAGATGGAACGGAGCCTATCGCTATTCAAAAAAACAAGTTTTCGTAAAATAGAAGTAGGAGTAGCCCTATTATGCACATCTTTCCTCGCAAGTAATTGTTACATCAGGTTTTGGATGGCAGTACATGGGCAGTACGGGTGAATATGGACCCCCAAAATACTGATTATTTACATATTGTGGGTGCCATAAGTGTGGTACAACGCTGCACAAGCTGAATTGTTTCATTCTGGTTCTTAGCTTTGCTTCATCGCACGAAGACGAACTCTTTTTACTTCGAAATTTCAAAATTCAAATTGTTTTTCAAAATATATTCAAAAAAACAACTTTGTTTTCAACTTTGTTTTTAACATCCACATCTGAAGTTAGAGTTTGATTTGGGAAAGGGGGGTGAAATCTCAAGTTGGGAGGTGGGATTGGGAGGTGATCAGGTGGATTTTTGGGTTGTACTGCTGTCTCAGTAAATTCCGAGGCCAAGGCTGAAGCGCAGCCTCCAACTTTGTGGTAGGGGTTTGATGAATAGCTCGCGCGGCCTCGTGTCTGGCGCGATCTGGATTTGTACCGCAATTTATCGCACATATGATGTACTGCCACCGGCCTTCCGTACAAGGCTGCTTGCGACCGCGATGCGAATGCGGACCGGAAATACATGTGCGCGTAGCTGACACAATTGCGCGAAAGGTGGGCCAGACAGAATTTGATTCCGAGCATTTTAGGGCCTGTACGGCTCTGTACCACAATCTTGTACCAACTTAGGGCGTTTTTGGACTTCAGCACCTATGGAGATAGCTAATTTCATTGGCGTCACATTTCAACTCTCTCAAAACAAAACTGGCAAGTTTAGGTTGTCCAACTCTCAGAAAAAGAAATCACGACCAGAAAGCGTGTCGACCAAGGCGCGCGGTCCCAATCTAAGGGAGCCATTAAATGCCAGTTGGTCTATTATATAACTGTATTACTGTATATTGTAAGCGCATAAAGGTATTGCGATATTACCCATGTTCACATTGCACTAGGCTTGCACCATCAATCCTTCAAGCCCTCGTAGGAGCACAGCTTGTGGAATGGAAGGCTAGCTGGCGCTCTGATATGTGTGCCATCCTGGATACCTAGATCAACCTCAAGGACAAATTTATATGAAATGGTGCACGTGAATGGTGAATTGTATTGCATATTGTGATAGAGGAGGTCAATAGCTTTCCAATGAGCTATCTAAATCAAAAATATAATGAAAACCAAGAAAGTTAAGTGCCGGACGTGTCTTTGCTGTACTTCTCGAAGTACAGAATATACGTTTTTATATGACGTATATAAGGTCGATTCGAGAACAATAAACGGCGTATATATACGCACCACGGCCCAACCCTAATTATAATGCAGCTGAAAGCTATGGGATAGAGGTAGTGGCTGGCTAATGGAGCTGGCTGGGAGCTACCCCGAGTAGCCCAAAAAAGAAACAGTGATATTCACTCATAGCCAAGTTGATCACGTTACTGCATGCCTAGCCTGTAGCTTGTTCACAGCCCAAAAAACTTCACGAGAGAATGAAAGTGAGAAATAAAAAATAAGGGAGTATGTAGCTGATGGGGATCATCGGTTGTGGGTCACCCAAAAACGAAAGAGAATGGAACCGAATTGCTAAAAAGAATTAAGTGTGCACCAATCGACCTTAGGCTTGGTTGGTACAGTAGTATCAGCTTAGTCTGACAGGTTGGGCGTTCGAACCCGTTGCTAGGTTCACGATTTTCGACCTGCTGCGTTGAAAGAGGCCGAGAACTTTCCTCCATGCTGTCACGCGGTAGTCCGAGCTCGGGCGGGGTAGCTGTCTGCGAAAGCAAAACCCACAGTAACCTTCCCCAGTTCCCAGTTCCTCAGGGAGGTTCCATCAACTTCACGCCCCGTGGCAAGGGGTAACTAGTTTAAATTTTGAAGAATGAACCTGATGATGATCATAAAGTGTGGGTCACCCAAAAACGGAACAGAACACAAGTGGGTTGGTAACAAAAATAAAGCATGAACCTCGGGATGGTGATCCTAAGTTGCGGCTCAGCCACAAACGAAAGAGAATGAAAGTGGGTTGAAAAGAAGAATGGAGTTTGTACCTGATGGTGATCCTAAGTTGCGGCTCAGCCACAAAGGAAAGAGTATAAAACTTGTTTGATAACAAGAATACAGTAGGATGGTGATCAGGAAGGTGGTTGTTCAGGAAGGTGATCAGGATGGTGATCAGGAAGGTGGATTGGTTAAAAGTGGGTTGATAAAAAGAATACATCATGTACCTGATAGTTATCGTAAGCTGCGGCTCACCCACAGCTGAGTGTATTGCCTTGTTGCATGCCACCTGGAAGGTACGAGTCTGCTGACCATCAACGGATGCAAACTCAGCCAAATCGATGACGATGCGACCCAGAGCAGCAGTGGCTTGTGTGCGCCCATCTGTCTCAAGCACGGCCATAATGATGCATTTCTTCTTGAATGGACCCAGGGTTTTTTGTGAGCCTGCCCGACCATCGTTTGCCTGCATTGGAAGGAGCATGACTACATGAGGACGCTTAATCCTAGCTGCTTGCATAGTTGCTTGTCTTGGTATTAGTCCTTAACGGGGTACGCTTGACGGGGAGTACCCCGTACGGGAAAGATGCCCTAGGTCTTGGGACCTCTGGGTAACGATTTCACCTTCAAAAATTAAGTATTGCTGGAATGCCTCTATTAAAGCACCTATTAGAGATCTGGGCAGATCTTAGATGAAAATGTAGCCTCTCATCCCGTAGACATTGGGTAGTGTCCACTAAGGGAGCTTAGGGATTCAGATCTGGAGATTCCTAATCTTATTTCTGTGGATGCGGAGTGTGGTTGAGCAGTGTGGCCCCTGACCTGCATGAGGAGGGGGAGTGGCTTGCCAAAGCAAGTGAGTCGATCGGAATGAGATGAAAGATAAATGATTGGTGGTGGTGGGGGGGAGGGGGGGGGGGGGGGGGGGGTGGGTGGGGGGCAGGAAAGCCTGTTGGCGAAGCTTTGTGTCCCCCTAGATTCATAAACAGGTAACCTAGTTATTCCATCTCTGTGGAGGATGTGCACTGCACATATGGTTCAACAGTATTCACAACCACCAAGAGCTAAGAAATGCGAGAAGAAGATAAGGTTGTCATCTATCCAATGGCCTTTACAACTCCATACGTGTTATTGCAACCATGTGCTATTTTCAGCAGCGATTATTTTCAGTACCTTGTACAGAGATGCATTGAAGTCGATTTTCTCGTTGAATCGCACCACAGCCCCGAGCCTGCCAGGGGCAGTAGAAGTGTAAACTGAACGCGTTGCACCTCGTTTCTTCTTGCCGCCTGCGGTAGACAAGTATGCGAAGAAATATGAGAGTGTCGCAAGCAAGACTAATTGGGCATGGTCAATGACTAGTCAACGCAACAACTAGGACTCACGCTGCCATCCAATCGCCAGCGCCTTGTTGCCAGCAGGCCATGGATTTAGATTATGAACTGTGAAGGTAAATTGAAATCTAGTAGCCGAGAGCTTGCTCTTAGCCTTCTTAAGGCCACCAAAGATGTTGCCGAACATGGTGAGGCCGGAAGGAGAAGGTAGCCCAAGCTAGACGAGAAACCGCGACTAGCTGGGAATTAAATCTCGAGGCGCACTCCCAGGCACATTTATGCTACAGCCAACTGCTACAAGATTCGCCGATGCACCCATGAACGAGCAACAGGCTAGAAAAGAGAAAGAAGGAAAGCGGTGGGTCGGAACAAAAATGGGCTTCGGCTGGAGCAGACGGGCGCCAGGGAGCTTCTTCCTAGCGGAAGATGAGTTTGCTCCGACCAAAATGTCAGTACAGTACTGCGAAATGTTGAGATCATATCCTCCCTAGGCTGGCTCTCTATGCAACCCCCGATGCGACAACTGAACCCTAAGCTTTCGACCCCAGTTTGACAGGGTGGCAGCTTCGTCTTCCACAAATTCGGACCTGCTGTTGACTTGCGATTTTGAATTGGATAGCAGGGATATAAGCAGCGAGATTGGACGAGAACAATGACAGTAATTTGCGGCTGCTGGTTCCTAATTTCGCTAAGCCCCGAGTCAGAATTGTTTTAAGTGCCGAGCTTGCTCTGAGACTGCGCTGAGCTGTCCTAGTAATTTACTACTAGGGTCGAACTTTATTTCTCGAGCCAGACTCTTAGGGTTCAGTTGTCGCATCGGGGTTGCATAGGGTGCCAGCCAGAGAGGTGCCAGCCTATGGGACATGGCCATCAGGGTACTTCAAACGGACCCCAGGGGTTGCGTCCTGGGACGCACCCTAATTCGGTAGGTTGCGTCCTGGGAAGCACCCAATTCGGTAGGTTGCGTCATGGGACGCACTCGACTCATCAGGCTGCTTCATACTATTAACAGAACCCATAGCCTACGGCAATGGAGTGGTGGTGGGCCAATCAACTGATGGGTGAGACGCCACCAACATCCCGAACCTGCGTCTGCGACGCAACTAACATCCTGAACCTGCGTCCGGGACGCAACGGACCCTCCCATGTTGCGTCCTGCGACGTTGGACGCTGCGTCCTGCACTACCCCGGGTAACATTTCAGGTAACTTAGGCCATCTGGGATACAGCCTTCAGATCCCTCCATCAACGCCTCATCAAGGCCCCCCACAACTTCCTCCTCTTCCCCAGCTTATTCCCACCACTCTAACCCTCATCCCTCACTCCCTCTCTGCCCGCCCTTCCCCCCCTCCTACTACATCTCTGAAACACCCCTAGATCAACCTTTCTTGACCAGTACAAAGTTTCATCCCTGGAGGAAAACACTGGGTGACACCCTGACGGGACATACGTTATTGTTAAGAGTGGTAGATGAACCATTCCTGACATCTACCACTCTTAACAAAACAAAGGTAGGATATATTGAGAAACCAGTAATCAGATACCGGTATATTTGTATTGGTTCTACGATTGTTTTATTAAATTGAATAGTTTATTTATGCGCTCTTAGGCAAGTAGCCGTCTGTGGCATACAATTTGTCAATCGTATTAAGCAAGAAATGTGCAATTTATATTGTAATGTGCGACCCTTTTCTATTTTTCTGCACACCCTATTCCTTTTCCACGCTTGGAAGCTGGCCCCGACTAAAACAAATCTCTGACCTAGGCTCGCCTCAACCTACAACTCGGCATTCGAATACAACAAAACCCTTCTCTGTACAGTGTACACCCAACAACTTTCCCACGCATTCATTACATGGGGACAGCGGTTGGCTAAGTCAGACACGAGTAGAATCCTCATAGTGATCGGATATGTACTGCCTAGTCCCTAGTCCCTAGTCCCTACCCACTTATTTGTGTGTTTGTCTCGTGTAAACAATCCACGAACCTTAAAGTTCGTTTCCCTATGTACTAATTATCCATATCTGGTCTCACATGGTCATAGAAGGTGCGCCTACAACTCTGTAGGCTGGGGTGAAAAAACTTTCAAAACTAAAAAATAAACTGCTGTTGACCCAAGACAAGCCCGCTACACAACATCCAACACAGGTTTTTCGTGATGGTGCAATGTATACGGTAGCACACGTGCTAAATAATGCACCTCAGTGTTTTGGGGATGTTTTCGAAATCTGCGTTTCATGAGCCTACTAGTTCTCTTTGTCTCATCAGCAGAAATCTACGTAGGCAACGTAACAAAACCTCCAAAATCTGCATGTGAGACGTGAAACGTAATGTTTGGACAACCCTGGTTGACTTGCCACTAATGCCTGCCTATCTATCTAGATAGGCAGGCATATATGCAGACAAATAAGCAGGCTGCAGCTGGCTGTAGATGACACGCTTTACGCTTGGTTTCTGGTCAGCCGCGGCCACGTGCTGCTGGCCCTAATTGCAGGCGCCACCCGCACCCGGCGCCACCCAGGCGAGGGCCGCGACTCCACCCCGCACTGCCCTACCACTGTCTCCGCTATTCTATCAGCGCGTTACACCCTTCATGCAGCTGTATGCTCTCTTTCCGGTGTCTGGAACCGTATAAATTCAATAAGGCAGGAGATAAATCTTACGCAGGCCCAACCGTACGCCACCTTCAGTCGCAGTTAAATTCGCCTGGGTTCTTCCGACCATTCTCCAATAAACAATGAAAGGTCACAAGCTTGAAAGTTAAGAAGCAAAGACATAGTCGTTGGCCATCCACCGGTCCCAGGCAGCTCCTCGGCAGGGATTTGAAAAGCGTCGGCAGGTGGCGTGCGCGTGCGCCCGCTGTGCAAGATGTCTCGGAGGGGGGCGGATGTAGGCGCTGGCAAGGAGTGGGAGCGCATGAATACACATGACACGGTATACGTGGAGCAGGAGGTCATGGGTGAGCAGCAGATGTGTGTGAAGTGAGGTACTGGGGCCCACGGGGTGGCTGGTGGGGTTTAGTGTGGGGTTGGGGTTGGGGCCGTGGGTTGGGGGTGGGGCATGGAGGACGGAGTGTGGGATGTGGGGCATGTGTATGGGGTTTGTGATGTGAGATGTGGGGGGGATTAAAGGCACCATATGTGTGTCACTAAATGCGCAGTACAAACCATGTTTGCTTATCAGAATATCCGCTGTACAAGCCATGTGTGCGAGCCACTGCATGTGCAGTACACTCACTGTACATGTGCTCATATATGCTCAGTATAAAGCATTTTTGTGTGTCACTATATTCATGCCTGTTGTTGGTTAGCTCCAGCGATTATTTATACACATGTTCACGCCCACTGTACTGCCCACACACACAGCACATGTTCATGCTAATGCCATTTATTTATACACATGTTCACGCCCACTGTACTGCCCACATGCACAGTACATGCTCATGCCCATGCCATTTATTTATACACATGTTCACGCCCACTGTACTGCCCACACGCACAGTACATGTTCATGCTTATGCCATTTATTTATACACATGTTCACGCCCACTGTACTGCCCACACGCACAGCACATGCTCATGCTCATGCCATTTATTTATACACATGCTCACGCCCACTGTACTGCCCACATGCACAGTACATGTTCATGCTCATGCCATTTATTTAAACACATGTTCACGCCCATTGTACTGCCCACACGCACAGTACATGTTCATGCCCATGCCATTTATTTATACACATGTTCACGCCCACTGTACTGCCCACATGCACAGTACATGTTCATGCCCATGCCATTTATTTATACACATGCTCACGCCCACTGTACTGCCCACATGCACAGTACATGTTCATGCCCATGCCATTTATTTATACACATGCTCACGCCCACTGTACTGCCCAAACACACAGTACATGTTCATGCCCATGCCATTTATTTATACACATGTTCACGCCCACTGTACTGCCCACACGCACAGTACATGTTCATGCCCATGCCATTTATTTATACACATGTTCACGCCCACTGTACTGCCCACACGCACAGTACATGTTCATGCTTATGCCATTTATTTATACACATGTTCACGCCCACTGTACTGCCCACACGCACAGCACATGCTCATGCTCATGCCATTTATTTATACACATGCTCACGCCCACTGTACTGCCCACATGCACAGTACATGTTCATGCTCATGCCATTTATTTAAACACATGTTCACGCCCACTGTACTGCCCACATGCACAGTACATGTTCATGCTAATGCCATTTATTTATACACATGTTCACGCCCACTGTACTGCCCACATGCACAGTACATGTTCATGCCCATGCCATTTATTTATACACATGTTCACGCCCACTGTACTGCCCACATGCACAGTACATGTTCATGCCCATGCCATTTATTTATACACATGCTCACGCCCACTGTACTGCCCAAACACACAGTACATGTTCATGCCCATGCCATTTATTTATGCACATGCTCACGCCCACTGTACTGCCCACACGCACAGTACATGTTCATGCCCATGCCATTTATTTATACACATGTTCACGCCCCCTGTACTGCCCACACGCACAGTACATGTTCATGCCCATGCCATTTATTTATACACATGTTCACGCCCCCTGTACTGCCCACATGCACAGTACATGTCCATGCTCATGCCATTTATTTATACACATGTTCACGCCCCCTGTACTGCCCACATGCACAGTACATGTTCATGCTCATGCCATTTATTTATACACATGTTCACGCCCACTGTACTGCCCCCGCACACAGTCCATGTACATGCCCGTGCCATTTATTTATACACATGCTCACGCCCACTGTGCTTACCTACATGCCATGCCATGTCTGGAAGCACTTGCACATGCTTGTCAATGTTTTTTATTTCAGATATCTGTAGGCCAGGTTGAGTAGTTACTTGGGATACTGTAGCCTGATTTCAGGATTGTTGTGTAGCCATTGCATGGCAGATCGCGGAGCCCCGGGAGTGTCAGGGGCAGCGCTAAACCCATGCGTCGCCATGCAACGACAGAATGGCGATGCAGTGGTGACGCGCAGAAAAAACTGATTCTTGGGTAGTGCTCAATTTGTCCCTTGCGTAGAGCTAGTTGCAGTTGTCCCTTGTGCAGTGCTATTTTTGTCACTTGCATGTACTGTACATCACATGTACATCACATGTATGTTACAGGTAACCATACTCAACTTGCAAACTGCTCGTTGCATTTTTGCCACTTTGTTTTTGTGCAACAAGTCGCCATTCTGCCGCTGCATGGCGACACATGGGTCCGGCTAAACTGATCAGAAATGTCCCCCCAATTCCCCTGGGCTCTGCGCCTCGCGCCCCGTGGGGTTTGGGGGGCAGCGTGTCGCACTACGGTCGCACCAAGTTGCTCAATTTGGAACAAGTTACAGTCCAGCACGCCCGAGTAGTTGTTATAACCATTCAGCGGAGAGGCTAACTTTGTTTTGTACTTTTTGTTCTCTCTACATTTTCTTGATTTTATTATCCTATGGAACTAGAACTTGAACTGGTTCACATGGCTCCAGGTGAATACAAACACATGCAATGTATCACCCACACCCCACCCCTCACCCCACCCCTCACCTCACACATCAAACCTAACCTCACCCCTAACCCCTCGCCCCACACCTCAAACCTCACCTCACCTCACTTCTCACCCCACACCTCAAACCTCACCTCACCCCACACCTCACCCCACACTCCACCCCACACCACAAACCTCACCTCACCCCACCCCTCTCCCCACCCCTTACCCCACCCCTCATCCCACCCTCACCCCACCCCTCACCCCACCCCTCACCCCACACTCCACCCCACACCACAAACCTCACCTCACCCCACCCTCACCCCACACCTCATCCCACCCCTCACCCCACCCTCACCCCTCACCCCACACCTCAAACCTAACCTCTCCCCACCCTTTACCCCTCACCCCACACCTCAAACTGAACGTCACCCCACACCTCACCCCACCCCTTACCCCTCATCCCACCCCTCACCCCACACCCCACCCCACACCTCAAACCTAACCTCACCCACCCCTCACCCCGCACCCCGCACCCCACCCCACCCCTCAAACCTAACCTCACCCCACCCCTCAGCCCCACATCCTACCCCACACCTCAAACTTCACCCCACCCCACCCCACCCCAAACCTCAGACCTCACCTCACCCCACCCCTCTCCCACACCTCAAACCTCACCCCCCCCACCCCTCTCCCACACTTCACTCCACACCTCAAACCTCACCTGACCCCACCCCTCACCCAACACCTCAAACCTCACCTCACCCCACCCCACCCCACCGCTCACCCCTCACCTCACCCCACCCCTCACCCCACATCCTACCCCACACCTCAAACCTCACCTCACCCCACCTTTCTCCCCACACCCCATCCCACACCTCAAACCTCACCTCACCCCACCCCTCACCACACACTCCACCCCACACCTCAAACCTAACCTCACCCCACCCCTCACCACACACTCCACCCCACACCTCAAACCTAACCTCACTCCACCCCTCTCCCCACAGGCCACTTCTTCCGGCTATCCCAGGACCCCAGCTCCCAACACTTGGGCACCACTGTGTGGGATGCATCTATAGTCCTTGCCAAGTGGCTTGAAAGAGTGAGTGCACTTGTTTCACTTGGGTTAGGCTTGGACAAAGGGTCGCTTGTATTGTTTTTTGGGTACCACTGTGTGGGATGCATCTATAGTGCTTGCCAAGTGGCTTGACAAGGTGAGCGCACTTGTTTCACTTGGGTTGGGCTTGGACAAAGGGTTGGGCAAAGGGTTGCTTATGTTGTTTTTTGGGGTACCACTGTGTGGGAGGCATCTATAGTGGTTGCCAAGTGGCTTGAAAGGGTGAGCGCACTTGTTTCACTTGGGTTGGGCTTGGACAAAGGGTTGGGCAAAGGGTTGCTTATGTCGTTTTTTGGGTACCACTGTGTGGGATGCATCTATAGTTGTTGCCAAGTGGCTTGGAAGGGTGAGCGCACTTGTTTCACTTGGGTTGGGCTTGGACAAAGGGTTGGGCAAAGGGTTGCTAATGTCGTTTTTTGGGTACCACTGTGTGGGATGCATCTATAGTTGTTGCCAAGTGGCTTGGAAGGGTGAGCGCACTTGTTTCGCTTGGGTTGGGCTTGGACAAAGGGTTGGGCAAAGGGTTGCTTATGTCGTTTTTTGGGTACCACTGTGTGGGATGCATCTATAGTTGTTGCCAAGTGGCTTGGAAGGGTGAGCGCACTTGTTTCGCTTGGGTTGGGCTTGGACAAAGGGTTGGGCAAAGGGTTGCTTATGTTGTTTTTTGGGGTACCACTGTGTGGGATGCATCTCTAGTGGTTGCCAAGTGGCTTGGAAGGGTGAGCGCACTTGTTTCACTTCGGTTGGGCTTGGCCATAGGGTTGGGCTTGGACACAGGGTTGGGCAAGGGGTCGCTTGTATTGTTTTTTGGGTACCACTGTGTGGGAGGCATCTATAGTGCTTGCCAAGTGGCTTGAAAGGGTGAGCGCACTTGTTTCACTTGGGTTGGGCTTGGACAAAGGGTTGCTTATGTCGTTTTTTGGGTACCACTGTGTGGGAGGCATCCACAGTGCTTGCCAAGTGGCTTGGAAGGGTGAGCGCACTTGTTGCCATTGTTGCCATAGTGCCATAGTGCTTGCCGAATGGATAGAAAGAGTGAACGCACTTGTTGGCATTGTTGCCAGAGTGCAATAGTGCTTGCCAAGTGGCTAGAAAGGGTGAGCGCACTTGTTGCCATAGTTGGCATTGTGTGATAGTGCCATAGTGCTTGCCAAGTGGCTAGAAGGGGTGAGCGCACTTGTTGCCATAGTTGGCATTGTGTGATAGTGCCATAGTGCCTACCAAGTGGCTAGAAAGGGTGAGCGCACTTGTTGCCATAGTTGGCATTGTGTGATAGTGCCATAGTGCTTGCCAAGTGGCTAGAAAGGGTGAGGGCACTTGTTGCCATAGTTGGCATTGTGTGATAATGCCATAGTGCTTGCCAAGTGGCTAGAAAGGGTGAGCGCACTTGTTGCCATAGTTGGCATTGTGTGATAGTGCCATAGTGCTTGCCAAGTGGCTAGAAAGGGTGAGCGCACTTGTTGCCATAGTTGGCATTGTGTGATAGTGCCATAGTGCTTGCCAAGTGGCTAGAAAGGGTGAGCGCACTTGTTGCCATAGTTGGCATTGTGTGATAGTGCCATAGTGCTTGCCAAGTGGCTAGAAGGGGTGAGCACACTTGTTACCATAGTTGGCATTGTGTGATAGTGCAATATTGCTTGCCAAGTGGCTAGAAGGGGTGAGCGCACTTGTTGCCATAGTGCTTGCCAAGTAGATCCGTTCCCTTATTTGGGCAAAAATATGGGAATGCACCTGTTCCTTTAGGTGGGTGCGTGGGTGCATGAATGACTAGGTTGCCTTAGTGCTTGCCAAATGGCTAGAAAGGGTGGGCGCACTTGCTTTGCTTGGGTGGGGCTTGGGTGGGGCAAAGGGTTGGGCAAAGGGTTGGGCAAGGGGTCGCTTGTATTGGGCAACGGGTTGGCTTTGGGTTGTGTTGGGCAAAGGGTGAGCGCACCTATTTCGCTTGGGTTGGGCTTGGGTTGGGTAAAGGGTTGGGCAAAGGGTTGGGCAAAGGGTCGCTTGTATTGGGCAAAGGGTCGGCTTTGAGGTGTGTTAGGCAAAGAGTTGGGCAAAGGGTTGGGCAAAGGGTCGCTTGTATTGGGAAAAGGGTCGGCTTTGGGTTGTGTTGGGCAAATATTTGGACAGAATGTTGCTTGTATTGGGCAGTGGTTCGGCTTTGGGTTGGGTTGGGTTGGGCAAAGGGTTGGACTAAGGGTTGCTTGTATTGGGCAACGGGTTGGCTTTGGGTTGGGTAGGGCAAAGAGTTGGGCTTGGTTTGGGTTGGGCAAAGAGTTGGGCTTGGCTTGGGTAGGGTTGGGCAAGGGTCAGGTCGGGCTTGGTTTGGTTTGGTTTGGTTTGGTTGGTTGGTTTGGTTTGGTTTGGGTTGGCAAGGGTCTGCTTTCCTAACACCTGCTCCTACAGCTATTTCTTATACTGTTTGGGCGTGATACTATTTTTCAACATGCGATTGCTGAACATGTACTGGTCAGTAGTTTGAGTTGTTGGTAGGTACCTTGGTCAGATGGTTGGTATGTTGTTTGGTTGGCTGGTTGGTAGGTAGCTTGGATGGTTGATTGGTTGGTACTTTGGTTGAGTAGTTGGTTTGTAGGTAGTTTGGTTGGTTGGCCGGCTGGCTGGCTGGCTGGTTGGTTGGTTGGCTTTTTCAAAATTGACACTATCGTGTGAGCTTAATACAGGTTTGTATGTTGTTACAGTCCAGGGGTAGCCAAATATGCTTAAGGTCTTGACTAACCTTGATATCAGGAGGGGCTAATCAGAAAATGCGCTGATGAAGTGAACCCCAAACAATCGTTTTACCAACGGAGCCCCCCCCCCCCCCCTCCCCCTTCGTGCTACAGTGATTAATTTTATGATTATATCCACGATTTTTAGTCGTCTGGCATGTCCTGCATTTCCAACGTGAACTTCCTGCTTCTGCAGGAACTTGTCACTACATATGCAGTACAAGCACTGTATGTGTGTCCTTACATGTGCAGTACCCTCACTGTATGTGTGACACTGCATGCACAGTACAAGCACTGTATGTGTGACACTGCATGCGCAGTACAAGCACTGTGTGTGTCACTGTATGCGCAGTACAAGCTCTATGTGTGACACTACATGCACAGTACAAGCACTGTATGTGTGACACTGCATGCGCAGTACAATCACTGTGTAACACTGTATAAT
>CM039462.1:100126708-100154208 GCA_022414725.1 Microglena sp. YARC | reverse complement strand
ACACACACCCCACACACACACCACACACACACACCACATCTCCTACACCTGTGCAGGATGAAACTTGAGGCAGGTGGACACACGCCCACCCCCCCACCCACCCCCACCCCCCCACCCCACACACACAGCGTATACACACACTCCTTTCCTACCCTTTGCAGATGAACCCCCAAGCAGTTGGACCCCCACCCCCACCCCCACCCCAATCTCCACACACCTCCCTCGTACCTTTTGCAGGATGAACACCGAGCAGGTGGACACACGCCCCCCCCCCCCCACACACACACACACACACACACACACACACACAAGCACATACACACACTTCTCCTACCCATTTGCAGGATAAACCCAAGCAGTTGGACCCCACCCACCATCTCCCCCCCTCACACCACACACACACACTCCTCGTACCCTTTGCAGGATGAACCTACCCGAGCAGGTGGACACACGTTCCACCCCCCACCCACACCCCACCCTCCCCACACACACGCACACACACACACTCCTCGTACCTGTGCAGGATGAGCAGGTGGACCACGCCCCCCCCCACACCCCCCCCCACCCCCCCACCCCACACCATACCTCCCCACACACACGCACACACACACTCTCCTCATACCTCTGTGCAGGATAGAACCCGAGCAAGGTGGACAACTTCTCACCACGTGCGACTTTGTGCTGCTGCGGACTGCATTTACCACGAGGACATTGTTGTGCACTTCCACAAGATTGTAATTGGCGGTGGCAGATGCAAAGAGCCCCAGGTGAGAGAGCCTGGTACGGGGCGGTCTGTTGGGTCGGTTCAGTTGCTTGTTTACCGCCGTCCTTCAATTAGAGGCCGAGGGGCAGTAAGCCCCAAACCACCAGAAAAAATCGAAGGACATTGTTTGTGCACTTCCACAAGATGCTGCTGAATGGCAGTGACAGATGGTATGAGTCAAGGTGGAGAGAGCCTGTACTTGGGGCGGGGTCTAGTTGGTCCGAGGTCTAGCTTGCTTGTTTACCGCGTCCTCAATTAGAGGCGCTTGAAGGGGGCAGTAAGCCCCAAACCACAGAAAAATCGAAGACATTGTTTGTGCAATCCACAAGATTGTAATGGCAGTGACAGATGGTGATGAGTCAAGGTGAGAGAGCTGTACTGGGGCGGGTCTAGTTTGGTCCAGAGGTCTAGTTGCTTGTTTACCGCGTCACTCAATTGAGCTGAGGGGCAGTAAGCCCCAAAACCACAGAAAATCGAAGACATTGTTGTGCACTCCACAAGACTTGTAATGGAATGGCAGTGACAGATGGTCTGAGTCAAGGTGATGAGAGCCTGTACTGGGGCGGGGCTCTAGTAGGTCCGAATGGTCTAGTTAGTCGAGGTCTAATTGCTTGTTAACCAAACATCCTCAAACTAAGGCCTAAAGGGTCCGGAAAAGTGAATATATTTTTGTGCACTTCCACAAGAATGTAATGGCGGTGTGATAGATGCAAAGAGCCAAGGTGAGAGAGCCTGTACTGGGGCGGGTCAAGTTGGTCCCAGGTCTAGTTAGTCCGAGGTGTGCTTGTATACCACATCCTCAACTAAGGCCTAAAGGGTCGGAAAAGTGAATATATTGTTGTGTGCATTTCCAAGAGATTGTGATGGAGTGACAGATGCAAAGAGCCAAGGTGAGACAATATTCTCTATCTGCAGTCACACCTCCTAGCTCGGGAACCATGGGTGCTGTGTGCATCATGCAATTGTGTGTTCGGAGAGAAGGTTCACTACATAAAACGAGCAGAGAAAAATGAAAGCACTGTTGAGCCCTCACTTCCGCAAGATTGTAATGGCCGTGACAGATGCAAAGAGCCTAAGGTGAGAACTAATTCTCATTACAGCTGCACCTCCTATCTCAGAAATGGGTGCTGGTGCATCATGCGATTGTTGTTCGGAGAGGAAGGTTCACTACATAAAAACCGACTAAAAAAATGAAAGCATTGTTGAGCACTTCCGCAAAGATTGTAATGGCCGTGACAGATGCAAGAGCTAAGGTGAGGACTAATTCTCTATTCTACAGCTGCACCTCCTATCTCAGAAATGCGTGCTGTGTGCATCATGCGATTGTGTGTTCGGAGAGGAAGGTTACACTTACATTAAAACCGACAAAATGAAAGCATTGTTGAGCACTTCGGCAAGATTGTAATGGCCGTTGACAGATGCAAAACAAAGCAAGGTGAGAGAGCCAAAACAGAGGCGAGCAACGAACGAAACCCCAGACCTAATCCAATTGCCATTGGTCAACGAGCAATCGCCATGGTCAACGAGCAATTGCATGATCAAACGAGCAATTGCCCATGGTCAACGAGCTTCAATCCCACCTTGAGTCTCGCCAGACCAAAAGCCTAAATCCTAACCAAAATCAACTGCAGTTGTTTCGGTCAATGAGCTCTGCTCTCCATCAGTCCAGATCCCAAGCCCAAACCCATAAACCAATCAATCGCAGTTGTTGTGGTCTATGAAGCTCCGCACCCACTCATTTCTATAACCCAACCCTAAACCAATCAATTCAACCGCAGTTGTCGTGGTCAACGAGCTTAACTCCCACTCATTCCAACAACCAAAACCTCCCTTAACCCTAAAAACAACCCTACCACCAGTGCCTGGTCAACGAGCTCCGCACCTCTCATCCAGAACCCAACCTAAACCCTAAATCAAATCGAACCGCAAGTTGTTTCTGTGGTCAAACGAGCTCCGCCGTCCCACTCAGTCCAGAACCGTTTTTTGGAGCTGTTCTCAGAGACACATGTCATCAAGAAAGTTGCGCACTCCAAAAATGGTGAGCACATTTGTTGATTATGTATAATATTATCTGAATAATAATATACTGTACTGCATTGCAAATTTAACCTTTTTAATATTGACGGGAGCACGTCAAATTCGCTGCTGCGTTATATTACGAAACGAAAAAACCCGTCAACATCACGTGCCATATTACTTGGTTGGGCTTCGACTTGGATAGGGGCTTACTTACCGGCAACGAACGTAGGCTCCTCCCGACCGGGCAACATCGCAGCAAGCTGGTCGACTCAAGGCCGCCTTTCTCCAATTTTCATGGCTCAGCCCCCGACAAGATCCCCAGCAGGGACGTTCACGCCTCTAATTAGCTCCAATCTCTCAAAGCAAAAGGACCCTGCTGGTTTTTTGTCGACCGTGTGAAAGCCAGGGCAGATTCACGTCACCAACACATAGGTGAATTCGAGTGCAGTCTTCGAAGCCGAGATGCTGTCGTCGCAACCCATCGACTACCTTTCTGCGAAGACGAGCACTTAAGTTTTTTCGCTATGAGGGCAGTTGAATTCATGCTGACGCCTGGCGTTAGCCTCCTAGACGGGTCTGAGCTCAAAACTAGACCCCACAAGAAGAAGTATGTGAACTGGGACTCTTTCACAAGCTCCCCTGGCCCATTAACCAAGGTAGAGTACAAGAGGAAGTGGATGGGAAGATGATGCTCATCTGGCCTGTCATCAACAGATGAAACCCATCTGAGAGAGCTGGGCTTGATCCGGATTGCGAGTGATGAGGATGAGGTTGTCCTTGCCCTGTTCTAGGTTCCTGAGCACACATTGAACATACGTTCATGCTTATGTTATTTGAAAATTAAATCTGAGCAATTTGATATTTCAGGAGTTAATGGAAACAATTACATGTCTCATTCTAGTATTTCTAATGAGTTACCGGTAGTGTTATGCTACAAGAAGTTCGGGCATCATTCGTACTTATTATGTGCACTCTTTGGCAGTTCTAGAACAGTGTACCCCTGAATGCTTGTACCATGAACCATGAACCAGGGTGTAACATTGATTTCAAGTACAAATGGTCAGTTGCATAAATCGGATTTATTTAAAATGAAACCCGTCAAATGTCTGTTAACGTCAATTTATATTCCTATTTCAAAAAAAAACTGTCAAATGTTAAACCGTCAACATAGAATGAAAAAAAACAAAAAGCCGTTCAAAATTTTGCAAAGCAGTACGCGAGTACGGTATATATATATATTATATATATATATATATATATAATAAAGAAATCTATGTCGTGGTTCGTGGTGGTTGTCATCGCGTAAACCGGACTTAAACCGACTTCTCCGCCCAGCCATTTCCCGCCCAGGCACATTGTCCCGCTCAGCCAATTCACGCTTTTAAATCCCTCCTGCTTCAAACTTTTCTGCCTGATTGGCCTCCTGCGATTCTGCCTAATGCAACCATCGCCTCCTGCGTATTTATAACCTGTGCGCCATCCCGCTCCCGATTCTCTTTTCTCCGGCCTGAGTTTCATCCACCTGATTTCTGGCTAGCGCTACAGTTTCGTCTTCTACAAGCTTTTTCCCCTGCATCTCTGCAAGACCTTTCCCTTGTGTCAAAAAGATCCTGTCGCTGGCACAACGGGAGGTGACGTGGTGAGTCAGCGGACCTGTCAGAAATGTCCGATCGCTTCCATCCATGTCAGCAACTTACCGCAAGTTCTTCCACAGTTATTTGGAGAACATTCGCTCCGCATTGTGCCATAAGCAAATTACGCATCAAAGTTGAACCGAATGAAAAACTCGCTGAGCATTCTCTCGCCCTACTGACTGAAATCTAAAATCTCAACTGACTGCAACTTCTTCTACCTGCAACGAGAAATATTTCGTCCCTGTGAATTGTGCTATAGCGAAGCACGCTTGCAAAGTTGAAGGGATGAACCTAGGATGTTTCCAAGTCTCAGATCGAGTGATGCCTGCTGTGCCCCTTATTACTTGCTCTACTGTGCCTGTTGTGCCTCCTTATTAATGCTCTGCTGGTGCCTGTCTGTGCCCTCCTGTTTACTGCTCTGCCTGTCCTGTTGTGCCTCCTATTACTCTCTGCTGTGCCTGCTGTGCCTCCTTGTTTACTGCCCTGCTGTGCCTGTTGTGCTCCTTATTACTGCTCTGCCTCACCTGTTGTTGCCTCCTTATTACTGCTCTGCTGGCCTGTTGTCTCCTTATTACTTGCTCTTGCTGTTGCCTTGTGTCCTCCTTATTACGCTCTGCTGTGCCTGTTGTGCCTCCTTATTACTGCTCTGCTGCTGCCTGCTGATGCCTCTTTATTACTGCTCGCTTGCCTGTTGTGCCTCCTTATTACTGCTCTGCTGTGCCTGCTGTGCCTCCTGGTTTACTGCTTCTTGCTGGCCTGTTTGTGGCCTCCTTATTACTGCCTGCTGTGCCTTGCTGTGCCTCCTAGTACTGCTCTGCTGTGCCTGTGTTGCCCCTTATTACCTGTCTGCTGTTGCTGTTGTGCCTCCTTATTCTGCTCTGCTGTGCCTGCTGTGTTTGCTGTGCCTCCTTATAACTCTGCTGCTGTGCCTGTTTGTGCTCCTTGTTTACTGCTCTGCCTGTGCCGTTGTTGCCTCCTTATTACTGCTCTGCTGTGCCTGTTGTGCCTCCTTGTTACTGCTCTGCGTGCCTGTTGTGCCTCCTTATTACTGCTCTGCTTTCCCTTGTTTGTGCCTCCTTTATTTACTGCTCTGCTGTGCCTGTGTGCCTCACTTCATTACTGCTCTGCTGTGCCTGTTGTGCCTCCTTATTAACTCTCTGCTGTGCGCTGTTGTCGCCTCCTTACTTACTTGCTCTGCTGTGCCTGCTGTGCCTCCTTATTACTGCTCTGCGTGCCTGTTGTTCCCTCCTTATACTGCTCATACTGTGCTGTTTGTGCCTTCCCTTTTAACTGCTTGCTGTGCCTGTTGGTCCTTCCTATTACTCTCTGCTGTGCCTGTATGTGCCTCCTTACTTACTGCTCTGCTTCGCCTGTTGTGCCCCTTATACTGCTCTTGCTGTGCCTGTTGTCCTCCTATACTGCTCTGCTTGCCTTGTTGGTGCCTCCTTAATACTGCTCTGCTGTGCCGTTGTTGCCTCCTTATTACTTGCTCTGCTGTGCCTGCTGTGCCTCTTTATTACTGGGCCTCTGCATGTTGCCTGTTGTGCCCTTATTACTTGGCTCTACTGTGGTGCTTTGTGCCTCCTTATTAACGCTTCTGCTGTGCCTGTTTTGCTGCCTCCTTATTTACTGCTCTGCTGTGGCTTGTTGTGCCTCCTTATTACTGCTCTGCTGTGCATGTTGTGCTCCTTTTACTGTCTTGCTGTGCCTTTGTGCCTCCTTTATTACTGCTCTGCTTTGCCTGTTTTGTTGCCTCCTTATTACTGCTCGCTGTGCCTGTTGGCGTCCTATTACTGCTCTTGTGTGCCTTGCTCGTGCCTCCTTATTTTACTGCTCTGCTGTGCCTCTGTGCCTCCTTATTTACTGCTCTGCTGTGCCTGTTGCTGCCTCCTTATTACTGCTCTGCGGCCTGCTGTGCCCCCTTAATACTGCTCTTGCTGTGCCTGTTGGCCTCCTTATTACTTGCCCTCTGCGTGCCTGCTGTGCCTCCTTATTACTGCTTCTGCATGTGCCTGTTTGCCTCCTTATACTGCTCTGACGTGCTTTTTTTGATCCTTATTACTGCTCTGCTGTGCCTGTTGTGCTCCTTTATTACTTGCTTCTGCTGTGCCTCGTTGTGCTCCTTATTTACTGCTCCCTCAGCGCTTTTTGATGCCACTTCATGTGCTTGCGTGCCCTTACCTATCAACTTCGCTGACTGCTGATGCCTGCTGTGCCTCCCTTGATAGGTCTGATTCCGACTCCGCTGTGCCATCTGTATTGCCTCCCTTATTACTCCGCTTCTGTCTTGGCTTTGTGCCTCCTTATTACTGCGTCTCCGTGCCTGGTGTGCCTCCTAATTACTGACGGCCTAGCCTTCGCGAGCCTGTGTATATAGATACTGGTCCCTGCGGCCTAGAGATTGCTCCTGATACTTACTAGCGAGCGCAGACGGTGCGGCTATTACTGCGTGTGCCTGGTATATTTCTGCATCTCGCTGGCCTGCTGTGCCTCATATACTGAGCACAAACGCTTCTTGCATGGCCCTGTGCATTGCACCTCCTTATTACGCTAAAAAAGAGTAACGAGAGAGGAATAAGTATTGCAAAATTATGAGCTGCGTGTGTAAACTGTCATGTGCCTTGTGCCTCCTTATTCTCGCTCTGCTGTGCTGCTTCTGGTGGTGGGCCTGCTAAATCTTCTCCTCTGCGGTGCCTGCTGTGCCTGCTCAATGATAAATCTACACATATGACCTTATTCCGTGTAAACTGGCGGCCTGGTCATAGCCTTGTTGCTATCTGGACGAGCCAAACACCTCACATTAGAATCGTCTGCCGTGTCCTTCTCATCGCTTCTTTGTTCTATCAGATTGACGTCCAGCATTTGTTAGGAACATATTTACAGCAGAGAACGCTTGGAGGGCATTGAAGAACACTTCGAGGCATCTATGTCATTCCGCCTAATAAAGAATAGACTAGCAACGCCATACCACAAAAAACAAAAACAGGAAACTCGGGGTGCACAGGAGTGATTGATAACGAAAGAAACCACTTAAACTGAGTGAGCTGCATCAGTACTTTGATGGATCATGTCATTCCGCTAGTAAAATAATACAGGGAAGACATATTGAAGATGAATATCACCAACAGACGGTAGAAACATTGGGAGGGGATAATCGAAAGAACACATAGTTGATTGATGCACGTCAGCATTGGTTTCTATTGCTCAGAGCCTATATAACAATTTAAAGAGATACAATTAGAAGGGCTAATTCACCATAAAATGTAAAAAGAGAACATAGAAGGGCTAATTCACATAAAATGTAAAAAGAGAACATTAGGAGGGGCTAATTGCAAATAAAAATGCAACAGCAGAACATAGAAGGGGCTAATTCAAAACTTAACTCTGTGCCACCATGTTATTCCTCTAAATATAATATAAACTAGCTTGAATTTACAAAATAGTATGCCTTCTGACGAGTGTGAGTGGAGGGGGCTTGCATTGTTTTGCCTGAGCTGGGCATATCCCCACTAACACGGCAATTGCACGCCATGTTTTTCCCTAAGAGAGAAAGAATTATGACTATGAGTATGCGCTCAATAGTGCGGTGACAGCTTTGAGGAGGCCAGCTCCGTTTGCTGCACTGGTGCAAACCACCCCAGCAACTGTAAGAGCCACCCTCTACTCCTCCTCTTATCTTTCTTCTACAGATGGAGACAGCCAGATTTGTTTTAGTGAAAGGTTTTTGTACAGCATGGGAACAGCCAGACCGTTTTCTTGCTCTGGGCAAACCACACGAACTGCAACAGCCAAATAGGCTACAAATACATAGTTACGCCGAGATACAAGAACTAGTGGCGTGAGTGGAGAGCACAGACGCAGAAGATTGTTGCACTGGGCCGAGCACGCACAGTAATTCGTAATCGAAAGCACGTCAGCCCTCTGCTTATCGTTTCTTCTAAAGGACAATAAAGATCATCTTGGTAGATCTACACGTGAATGTCGTCTCTAGCAAAAAAATAAATATTAATTAAATATGTTAAAATATAGTAACGATGAAAATAAACCATAAAAAACAATATTATAAATTCTAACATGGATGAGACATAAGCCACCACATGAGAACATCTTGTTATCAGAATGTCATACTAAATATACTAAAATATGTACTAAAATATACTAAAATCTATTTATATACTACAGGATGAGACATACACTAACCGAGAGCATGAGAACATCTTGGTATTCACGATGTCATTACTATCGAAAATATACTAATATATACTTTAATATACTAAAACTAACTTTATCCATCTACAGATATCGAGACATATCGCAGCTACGAGAAGCTCTCTGGTCTTCCAGGTGAACGCGACAAACGGGGTGCTCGCTACTTCTTCTGCTATTCGATGAGAGAGCTAAAAGCTAGCAGCGTATGTTTGCTATTGATGGATTTTTGTATGGATGGATGGATACGATGATGATGGATAATGGATGGACTAGTCGCCGGAGCTGAGATACATCTCATTGACAGCAGATGTCTGTGATCAGGTTTATACGGAAGACATAATTCACTCATTTGTCTTGGCGGCTCAGCTTGTTGCATTGTCTTGCTGCAACTGTAGGTGGTCTCATATCAATATTTAGTACTCAGTACGGGTAGCCGTGTGCATTGGCACCCCCATGTTGGCTGCAGAAAAGTAACGAAAACCCGAATACGGGGATGGCCAGGAGAGGGTAATACAAATCCTCTCCACTCTACATTACTATGCTAGGCGATGGAATTTCATGTAGAATTAATAAACAAATATTACTATCGACAAGCCTCTGACTATAATGAGTATTTTGAAGGGAGTGGGAGGTGTGTAGCTCATCATGCCTCAAACACATGCGTCCAAATAAAAGGACATTTTTGCAAGGGAAAAATGGTGTTGAACTTTAATTATATGAACATGAGCGAGTGCGAAAAGTGGTCGATCCTCCCACACCATCCAACATACCTACAGCCCAACCCTCCTCACACTAAACCCGAGTACAAGTCAATCTACCACAGAGGCATCGTGAAGTGGCAGAGAGGCGAGAGTAGTGCACATTACATCACTTGCTCAACTACGAATTACACCCATCATTGAATCCTCTTTCATTAACTCACATGGAAGTGGAAGTGGGCACATAGTGGAAATGTGGTCGCCCCACAGCCACAAGCACTTACACCACTCTACAACCACCGACTTTACACTCGGCTTAGGCGACCAACAGCACAATGAGTGACAGGACGATGTCTAACAAGCGATATTAATTGGTGCGCATTATAATTTGTAATCATTTATCTGAGTCTAATGCTGAATACTTCAAACACACACAACATTATATAGTTAACATACGTACATAGACATATACATTCACATCACAATATACACATACATCATTAACAATAAATATACACACTTTACTATAATCCATTACATTTTTTACGTAACATAGATTATATACATTTTTACGTTACATTACTTACATCTATCTATTACATTAACATTCATTACGTTACGTTCGTTACGATAGCGCTACGTTGCATTACATACATAATACAATCTGCAGGTTGCAGTTACCATTACAGTTGTTATCAAACAGGGCACATTGTTGACCGTCAAGACAAGACGCTTCGGCCTACACTCACGCGTAGGGTTCTACCTAACACTTCTATCCTCAAATTACGAGAGCAGTGTTTGCAGCAAGCAAGCAAGATCTCCGAGCATCCAGAAGCATTTTGTCGCACTAATTTAATTTATTAATGATGAATACACCTTTTCATGACACAGATGATCAGGAACTGATTTTCCAGTTATTGCGATAGCCTCACCACTTACCACACAAATTCAGGGAATAAAGACTCGAGTTGTATAGCAGAATGGAGACACTCGCACATCGAGAAGACTCCACGGGGGCATTTTTTCGAGAGCAAGCATAATTTTGTCAGCACAAGCCATATGTTATGAACGATGATATCTATCTGAACACTCTACCGATCAGGATCTACTTAGATTTCCTTAAACGATTCTTGCTTGCATTTAATCCGGCAGCTTCAGGTTATATATCAACGAGTCTATGGATAGATGGAATATCAGTCGCAACGAGAAGGCAGAGCGGACTGGAGATTGGGGACGTTAACGAGGGTGGGGTGTGAAACGGGGAGGGAAGTGGTTGAAAAGAGATGGTGCGTTGGAGCTTGGGGGGCCGTATGGTGAAGCTGACTCGGGATGGTTGAAGATAGGGGTGGCTGAATGTCACGCGGGAGGCAGATAGTGCTGGCAGGACTTGCTGGGACCTAGTATCGAGTAGATGTAAATATTTCCTCCTCTTCTTACTTTGGCGACCACCTCTGGGGGGCGGCAGCCCCCCATGTCACCTCTGTTGTGCGTTGTCCGATTTGTGCTAAAATATTAATACAAATGTTTACGCCTTGCACACCAGGCGTGAGTGAATGAACTTCCGTTCGCATGCACAGGAAGTTTGCTGTGGGCTGCTTCCATAGATCGTACTGTGCCTGAGCTCGGGCTAATTTAAACCGCACGGCAAGTCTAAAATATAGAGTGGATAATAGTAAGTTCTCCTCCTCTTCTTCTCCTCCTCTTAGGAGGAGATACATCCACTGTCCCCACTACCTAGGTGGTAACTGAAAGAAGAGCGATCCATTGGCATCTGCGGAATATCGAGGCGCCTGTCTGTGATTCCTGGATACCGTTCAAGATTGACTTGAGTTGTGATTTGAATGTACTGATCAGCCCTTCATGAAGTTCAAGAAGAGAGCATTATAAGCTGATTTCGCAATCTGAGAGCACAATGAATCCTCAACATCTATCTGGTGTGCAATCCGGAAGTAGGAAGATTGTGAGAAGCTGCCTCTATTTATCCATGACTCGCATCATATATTGATCAGTATATTAGATGACAATCTATAGGAGTGTTGATTGTTAGGTAACGTTCATATTTACCCTGTTACATTAATTGTATTGCGGAAGACGGCGACAGCCAATTGCTGCTGCTGAGCTTATGTAAACGAGTTAATTTTCAAGAACCACCCACAAGAGCGTATCCTCGGTTTGGGGTTTCAGTTCATAAATGTCTTTTCTTTTTCCTTCCTGTCACGGTTGACACGGCCTTTACCCCATTGGGCTATTCCTGGACTGTAACATACATACAAGCATGATAATCACCACTAATTCGCAGCATGATATAATATATTGCTTTGTAGAGAAGAGGAGGAAGAACAAACGAAAAATGAAAAAGACATAGGAAAAAAATGAAAGACAAAAGTGATTTCGAGTTTGCTTTTCCTGGTAATAGATTTTTTGCTACCGAAGACATAATATTACCTGGCGAAATTATCCCTGCAATCTGTCCTCTCGCACCCCCACCCCCACCCCCCACCCCCACCCCTGTTCCCTGGTAAATATGTTTTTACTTACCTGAAGACTTACGAGCAGCCAAAATGCTGGCTGAAGCTATGTACACCAAGTTCAAGTTCAAGTTGTTTCACAAATTTCTGCGAGCAGCAAATTGCTGAGCTTAACTAGTTACATACATAATCTGACAGGTTAGGCGGAAGCGGAGAAGACCGACCGAGAGATTAATCGATCTGGACAAGTACAAAAGAGGCGTGAGACCCTTATAGCCAAGGGTCGTGCGTCGTGAGCGGAACCCTAATGTAACGGTCAAGCAGAGATGTTACAGGAGAACCATAGAACAGCTAACACAGACAGTAACTCAGGTCAACGCAGTTCAAGTGAGTTTCGCGCAGTTGTTTTATAGTAAATGCACGGGACTGCAGCTATTTGAGTCAATAGCTCGCTACATGAGGTATATGATAACTGAAAGGTTCAACTTGCAAACCATAAAGGAGCAGCATTCTGAGGCCTCATTCCCTGACGGGAAGACCCCTCGCTGGCCACGTCAGCCGCAGAGTCGGCAGATATGGATACTGCAAAGCCGAACCCAGCGCTAAGGCCCGAACATAACGCGCATTAAATATCTGGATGACATAGCAGTACAACTAGTACTGCATGTGCAGTGCGCATAGGCAGCATACACAGTTGGTGTGCTGTCAGAGTGCGTGAACCACTGAGATGCAAGAAGCCAACAAGAACTCGGTCGTCTTCTGTTGTCCACCTCTGCCATACAATTGTCATACCCTGGAGGAGAACCGCTGATTAGCAGGGTCCCTGACCACTGCCCACTAACAGTGTGTCCTTACTCATTGCAGCGACTTAGTACTTGATAAGATCCTTACCACCCCCGCCGAGTATCCCCTACCAAGCGAGAATGAACCCCCTACCCGTCTACAACAGGCATGATTGTCATTCTTAGTCTTTGGCACCCTATATGGAATGCGAGTCAACAAACGCTGCCTTCAGCATGACATCCCACAAGGGCTCGTATCTTCTTCTCAAAGCACGTTAGGGTCCAGCGTCCGCCGATGATAGTAGTACGGGAAGCACAAAGTGCAGGAAATGTTGGGTAGATGAGTCAAATGCATAGCAATGATCTTGCAGCAGTCACACACACGGACACCGATGCCATTTCAAACGTGTGCTGAGCTGGCAGCGGGTGAAAGCATATATAATTAGGAAATGAAGAACGCCTGGTGGGGCGCAGGATGCAGGCTAATAGATTGTTTAGATCACCAGGCAACAGAGCTGGGGTCCTCTGAATTTGACCTGATTCCCAACCAGTGAACCAGGTAATAAAAGGTAATGAGAAGCTGTGGTGCGTAGTATTAAGGAAGTCTACCTTAGTCTTCACACGGAGCAAGTAGCATAACAGGCTGCTACTTTAAACCTGACCCTAAGTCTAACACCCATAGCGAATGACAGGAGGATATGGGAATTAAGTGCTGAAAACTAAATGCTTGCTTCTGCATATCGCCTATTCTTTCCTGAGAATTTGTTGGAATGACCCCTCCCTAGAATGTTCGTGGAGCGGGCTTGTCTCTTTTTACTTTCTATGAGCTCTTAGATAATACATTTGCTAGAAAGGGGGTAAAAACTAAGACGAATACAGCATTATAAAACAGAAAAAACTACATTAAAAGAAAGGTATGGGGTGGGGGAGGGCGGGGTGGGAGGGGAGATCCTGAGAAACGCAACATAGGCACATTGAAGGGAACACCTGTCAATCCTGGACTGTGTTCTGACCAGTGTCAGGAACTGCTAGGACAACGGCAATTCACATAGAGAAAAAAGTATACGGAGTCAATTATAAAGTAGAATAAGACTGGGAACATATCACTGCTACTGGCAGGAGTCATTTGTCAATTGGTCAGCGCTTATACAAGCGCAACAAACGTATAGACTGAATCAGTTTCGCTTGTATGCAAAAGCGCAAAAATTGCGCGCTGTGCCACAGAGTTAATGCAAAATGCGTGAAACCTCTGTTTGGAGCTAAAATTAGTGCGAAGTCGCGCCTTGCCCGAGCAGCGCTTCTGTAGTACCCTGGATGAACTGGAATGCTTACCGGCAGGGAATCGGCAATATGAATCATGCCAGGGTACTACATTGTGCATTCTGGGGTGCTTAGGGTAGGGTTTGACCAAATTCAAACCCCAACCTTCAAATCAAACCCAACAATAAAGCGTAACTTCAAATTTGAGGTAATTGATAACGCCTGGTGGAAGGCGTGGTTTAAGGAACACCCGCGTACGCTGGGTAAGGCGTTCTACCCTCACTCAACTGGAACAACTACCATCTCGGTGACAACCGACCTGTCACGCTAAGAGCAAACCGTAGGCGAACTCGAACCCCCGACTCCTCGTCCCTACAGAGTGATTCGTCTAGGTTCAATTTGAATAGTCATTTCTGGGCATCTGCTCATAAGGCAGTGATATCTCCAAAAGTTGATTCGTCGCCCTGAAATATTTTGTGATAATAACGAGGAGGGGGTCGAAAACTTAATAAAGGCTTCTTTCCATTTCCCTATTCCGGCTGTCCAGGTACTACAAGATCTGCTGTCTTTTTGGATCTGCTTTTCCAAAAGGTTACTCGTCTCCTTATGGGTTGCTTACAATAAGCAATCTCTTAGTCTCGTTTAGCGTTGACTTCAAAACGTAACGCTTTGGTTAACGCTTTTGACTCAACTGAAATACAAAACTCTGCGAGCACTGCGCAGCGCAGTACAGAGGGGGTTTACAAATTGCTATCATCCGCGTGTCGGGCCTCCAAAACTTGCTACGCTTAGCACTGCAATAGCGGCGTGTCATTGCATGTGCCATGATCGATGATCATTAATAACCATCATCATGATAGTCACCAATAATTGATATTCATGTAGCCCCTTTACAGTGATATACAAATGTCTAAATGTAGCCAAATTGTTGGAGGAATGAGAATGCGGGTTCGCCTCTGCCCCTTCGGTTCGCTCTTCGGCGTTGCAGGTTGTCGTCAATGCATTGTAGCTGTCCCAGTGAGGTATGAAGACCGCCTACCCCCACCACCGCGTACGTACAGGCTTCCTTTGACACTCCGCCAACCAGGCCGGTATACATTACATATTGTCATGATGATGCAGGCAAGTCTATCTAGGCTACAAAAGCCTACATTTGTAACACATCGTGTAATGCCATTTTTGTCATGCACTCTATAGATTCATCTCTACTCCCGTTGGTCATCCCCCATCACACCTGATATCGCCGTCCTCACTGCGCCAATCAATTTGAACGCACATCCGCGCATAAGTACTCGGTTTGCCACCTACAACCACTCTAAACCACCTGCACTGAACCGCCCAAACTCACACGGCGTAGGAGTGGAATCACTTGGAAGGTAGTGTTCCCATAGCCTAAGTACACCATAAACCATTACATACCATCCTCCACACCTACAAGTTGCTTCACACCACAATACTCACTAACACCCACAACTACCTACACTGATACGCCACAAACCCATCATGGACGTTGGAAAGTGGCAATATTGGAAGGGGCAATAGCTTGTAAGGGTAGTGTCCCATATCCGCACCCTTCACCACCTACATCAACCTACATTCACCCTACACAACCACGCTGTAACCACCTACACTGAACCCCCCAAACTCCACGACGTGGAAGTTGCATATAGGCTTGTTAAGGCTTAGTGTACCCATAGCCCTTAAACACCGATGAACCATTACACCACCTTCCACCACCACAATCTCACACACAACCACCACCTACACCACCAACTATCCTACACTGAACGCTACGCAAACTCACATGGACGTGACAGTGCAACAAGCTAGAAAGTGCAAATAGCATTGTAAGGTATGTTTCCCAATAGCGCCGCATCCTTCACCACTTACATATACACCGACATACAACTCACAACGGGGGGGGGGGGGGGGTAGTAAAACTCCTCCTACCTACTCGACCCCCAACACTCGCATGACGTAGAAGTGGCAAATACTCATTATTGGTCAATGTGTAAGTGAACCATAGCCTAAACCCAATAAACCATTACACCACTCGCACCCCCACCTACAATCTCCACCACCAACCGCACACCTACCAACCACCTCCGACACCCACCTACACCCCCTCTACGACACCTTTGCGCTGAACCCAAACCACATGGAACCGTGGAAGTGGTAAATCAGCTTGAAGGTAGTGTACACCCATAGCATTACTAACACCAATAGAACCATACACCCAACATTCCACACACCCAACAACACCACCCTTACACCCAGCCTCGACAGCCCACCTATCACACACCTATAAGCCACTGCGCTGAAACTCCAAACCCCATTAGGACGTGGAAGTGGTAATATAGCTTGGAAGGTATGTACCCGTCTATAGCCTCACACATAAAGCCATACAAAGACACCTCCAGCCACCTAACAATTCTCACACAACCACACCGTACAACGACCGTCGACACCCCTTACACTCACCTTAAGCACCTGCGTCTGAATCCCAACCCACATGGACGTGGAAGGTGAGAGATCAAGCTTGGAAGTAGTGGTACCCATAGCCTAAACACCATAACATTACACCACTTCCACACCACCAACCACCATACACCCACCTCAACACCCCCTACCACCCAACCCCACACCGCAACCTACCACCTGTACAAGCCTGCACATGACCAAACTCACATGACGTGGAAAGTGGTAATAGCTCGGGAGGTAGTGTACCCATATCCTCAATCTCTGGTGCAACACCTAAAAACTCTGTCTCGGATAGCGCTGGTGGATAGGGGGGAGTTAGGTGGAAGGGAGGATAGGGTAGGGTGATAGGGTGGATGGGCTGGGTGGAGTGTGCGATAATGGGACGGGGCAGGGGTGGGTAGGAAGGGCAGATAGCTTGGTGGAGTAGGGTGGTGGTAGGGTGGAATGGGGGATAGGGGGTGGTAAGCGGTGGATGGGCCAGGGTGGTAGGAAGGGGCAGGATAGCTTGGTGTATAAGTGAGTGGTAAGGGGTGGAAGGGGGATACGGTGGGTGGTAAGGAGTGGAAGGGGGAATGGTAGGCTGGTAGGGCTGGAAGGTGCGATAGGTGAGTGGTGGGTGGAAGTGGGTATACGGTGGTAGTTAGGGCTGTGGGTGGGCAGGGGTGAGGTAGCCAGGGGCAATAGAAAAGGGGAAGGGTAAGTCGGTAGGTGGAAGGGGGGATATGGTGGGTGGAGGGTGCGAAGTAGGTGTGGTAGGAGGTGGGTTGTGGGGTGGAAAGGGGGACTAGGGTCGGTGGTAGGGTGCAAGGGGATAGGGTGGGCTGGTAAGGTGGAGGGTGGATAACGGTGGGTTGGTAAAAGAGTGGATAGACTGGGTGTTAGGGTAGTCGTAAGCGTGGGTGGGCCAGGGCAGGGTGGAAGCAAAAAAATGGATACAAGCTGAGAGATCCCTCTTAAGCACAAGGGATATTCCTTACACTTACTTTGATGCCATTGTTATTTTACCATCCTATCACTTCATCGGGCGTCTTCCATTCCCCCCCCCCACTCTCTGACCACAGACACCAACTCTTCACCTTTTGAGCCGCCGATTGTTCCTCGAATGTTCTCTAGCAAGGGAGGTTGATCAGCTGAAGATCCCTCAAAGGCCAGCGGATATCCTCACACTATTTCTGCGTGTTGGCTGAGTTGGCTTGTTTTAACAGAAATCCTCAGCAGCTCCTCAATTAGCACTCTCAGCTACCCCCACCCACCCACCCCCTCACCCTGGCCGTACCCCACCACCACTCGCCGCACAACCACCACACCTGCCCACCCCACCGCACCACATCACCCAAAAACACCCACCATCAACCACAAACACCCCCCGCCCCGCCCCCCACCTCATCCCAACAAGCTAACCTCACCTGATAAGCCCTTGTCACGAATCGTTGCTCAACAGCATGGGAGAGGTGATCGAGTCTCGTGATCTTCTCAAGCAGTGGCACTATCTTACCTTTTGTTGTCTATTTGTTTGTTTTGCCACTGCTCGACCATCCATATCAAGCCCCCCAGCTCCTCTCACTCACCCCACACCTACGAACCTCACACCTCCACCACCCCAACGCAACAAGTCACCTTGAAGCTCTGTCCGAATGTTTCCAGCATTGGAGGTGTCCAGCTGCGAGCTCCCTCAAGCATGGCATATCCTTACACTATGTCGCCATCTACGTTTATTTTGCCAATCCTCATCAGTCCTATCCCCCGCAGCACCCTTCCACCCCCCCCCCACACCAAGCCTTCACCTTGAGGAGCCCTGCCGAAATGTTCTCCAGCAAGGGAGAGGTGAATCAGAGCGTGAGTCTCTCTCAGGCATGTGGATATCCTTTCGTGCGCAGATAGCAGGGCAGCGTACAATGATCCATTATGCGTTGGTCGCTAGCATGACAGAGGTTGGTTGATGTGAAGGTTGCAGTGTTGGGGATGGTTCGAAGGTGGTTGGTGGATGGTTGAGATGGTTGCGGTCACTTGCGGTTTAGTTTGGAGTTACGGGTTGATATGGTGGTATCAGGTTGTGGTTGGTGTGTATTGGAAGTTTTGTCGACGTGGTCGGTGGTGGTTTGGAGGTTGTTGAGGAGACGGGTTGTAGTTGAGTGCTAGGTGGTTTGGTGGTATTGAGGTTGTGTGGTTGTGTGGTTAGGTTGGTGGTGAGTGAGGTTGGCCGCATGGCAGGGGTGAGGTGGTGGTTGAGGTAGGTTGGTGGTGGTTGTGTAGGCTTTTTGAGGCTGGTGGTGGTGTGTTCAGGTTGGTGGTTGAATGGTTTTGGAGGTTGAAAGGTTGGAGTGAGGTGTTGAATGGTGAAGGGTGGAGTTGAAAGGGTGGAGGTGAAGGTTGTGGTTGAAGTTGGAGGTGTTGGTGAAAGTTTGGAGGTTGGAGGTGGATTGTTGGTTGTTGGTGTTGGAGAGTTGGTCCTGCATACCAAGGTTGAGGTAGGTGTTGGGTGTTGTGATTGGCTGGAGGTTGTGTCGGTGGTTAAGGTTGTGGTCGGTTGAGGTTGGTAGTGGATGAGGCAACGCATAGAGGTCAGTGTGGTGGTTGGTGGTTGCAGGTTTGGTGGTTGGTTGATGTGGTTGAGCGAGGTTGAGGTTGGTAGATCGGAATGAGGTTTAGCTCTGCATAGAAGTTGAGGTGTGGGGGTTGATGGTGGTTAATATGGTGTGTGTATTGGCGTGAGATTGAGTGTTGGTGGTGAGATGAGTTGTGCTGCAGTACGATGTTGAAGGGTTGTTTGGTTGGTGGTGGATGTGGGGTGCGATGACGGCTTGGTGCTGCATACACGAGGTTGATGGTTGGTGGTTTTGGTGGTTGTTGGATGTTTGGTTGGTGGACCTGAGGTTGGTGCTGCCATATCTCAGAGGTTGAAGGGTTGGTGGTCTTGTGTTGATGTTGGTTCGGTCGGATGAGGTTCGCTTACGCACTAAAGATGGTTGTAGCGTTGTGGTTGGGTGGTTGATGTTGGTGGTGGAGAGAGTTGGGATGCTGCAAACAGATTGGTTAAGGTTGAGGTTGTTGGTTGGTTGAAGGCTGATGGTTGTTGAGTTCCAAGAATGCAGCTGGAAAGGCTATGGACTCCCTACGTATATACATATGTAGAGGTATATCTCAATACGGGGTACTTTCCTCCCAGCGCTCTTCTAGGCGCGTGGCAGCCTGACCTTTTGAGCTCTCACTGTGGTCGTTTCGCGCAGGTTTTTTGACCCCCTTTGTGCGGCGCAGCAAAAGCAAAATTGTTGCGCTTTTTGAGCATAGACAAAGCGCAGTTTTTGGTTTTCAAGATGCGCTATTAAGAGCGCTGGCACAATTGGTCAATGAAGTACCCTGACCACCTACTTCAAGATCCCCGATTCAGCAGAAGCTAAAAATAGATCAGAGAGCTATATACTACAACATAACATACATACTACATTTACATAATAGAAAAATATACCAAACGCACATTCAGAACGGAATGAAGCTGAAGCTTATTACTATAGATACTTAATATATACACATAATCTACATAATATAATACAAGTACTCACAGTATATAGATACATTTATAATACACATTTAAGACTCATATCCACCACTTCAAACCTGAGATGCAGCATGGAGCTTATGCTACTGATAGGATACATTAATATATTACTGCTTAATAATAATAATGCATTTATAATGCAATCTTTAATACATAATACTCCCGGGCGACTCCGATCCAGTGCGAGCATTGAAGCTTACACGTTATAACTATATAAATATAGAATGGACCAACACCAGCATATGCTTGCTTAACACAACTACTTATATAATGCCTTATAATATATATTTAATTCAAATACTCACCCACTCCATCCGATGCAGCATGAAGCTTATACTATACCTGCATTTTAGAACCCACACCAGCATACCTTGCTACCACACTACTCATATAATGCACTTCTTATAATACATCATTAATTCATATACCCACCCACTGTAGGATCCGGGTGCAGTATTTACAGCTCATACTATAATGCATTAATATATAGCTAAAACTAACGTTATAGATGCACTTTATAAATTATAATCACAGTATTGAGCTTACTACCCACCCACCGTTTAGATCCGAATGCAGCATGAGCTTGTATTACAGGTCAATAACATTAATATAACCAACACTACATACTATAGATCGCATTATAATACACATTTAAGACTCATACTCCACCCCCTCATACCTAGATGCCAGCGTGAACTTGTACTACAGGTATAGCTACATTAGTATGTAACAATATAACCAATAATAATAGGCATTTATAGATACATCATTTAAGACTCATACCACCCACTATACTAGGAGGCAGCATGAAGCTTGTAACTACAGGTATATAGAGTACATTAGTGAATAAACATATATCAGCACAAAATGGTAGTTATACATCATGCTAGGATCGCGCGTGAGCCAGTCCCCAACCAATACTGCACCCACTTCAGATCCCGGATGCAGCATGAAGGACCTTACAGGATGGATCCTCATCTCAAAAACAGTCTGTCTCACCTCTCTTCTCGCGGTTCAAAATTGTTTAATATGGGGTTCTTTGGATTGGTGTTAATTTCGGGGTTAATATCCGGGTTTAAAGCTTTGGTTACATTGGGGTTTTGATTAGGTTAAACTATTGGGTTTAATTGGGGTTTAATTGGTTAACATTGGTTAGAGGTTAAGACTCTCGCATGTTCTGAGGCCAAATCTCCCAGAATTCCCCAGAATCTCATGATCCAGGCAATTTGAAGATCGAGTCCGAATTTTCTACCATCATGATCCAAATCATGCCCCTGAAATTGTCTTTAAGGGGAGGATAGTGGAGCCAGCTGCCTGTTTAGAGTTTTAGGATTCAAAGTGTACTGAGATTTAAGAAACCCACATCTTTAAATAACAGAGCTAATCCACTTTATCTGGCCCTGAATGGTGTAGTGGGCAATAACTTCTTCAACTTCCTGCGTACCCGTGTATCTGACAATACTCTAATGTGAAGGAGGCGATTTCCTGTCGATCCCTGGCCGGTCCTTGAGAAAAGATTTGTCATGGTCGGAGTTCAGCCTTACCCGCGATTCCCCCCACACCATCACACACTACCAACCACTCCACACACACCACCCCTCCCACCCACACCCACACAGTCTACACCCCACGCCACCCACCACAACGCTCCCACACCCACCCACACCCACACCCACCAGCCAACGCGCAAACCCCAAACTCCCCACAGACACGCAGGCGCTCAAACAAAATTATTGTATGTTGATGCCAAGGGCACGGTCGAGAGCTTAGCCATGGGTGTTTTTTGATTTCACAAATTTGGTTTCTGATTTAAGTGAGCCATATTGGATTGTTCTGCCAAGATTGAATCGACTCGAAAACCTAACCTCCTCAACCATCACGCCTTGCAAGCAGGCGCACTATTTATATAATTTATTATTCAAAGCTGGCCAGATTCCGCACTTATTAAATTATTAAATTTTAAATTTTTAAAATCTTTCAAATGGTATATCCGAACACCGAAACGTAAATTTGTGACTACAACTCAGATGGGACGCAATGTACTGCCTGTACATCAGTCGCTAGAGTTACTTGGCACCTTGCGACCAGCTGGGACTGATTCATGTTGAACCTGAACCGGTTTTGGCAAACGGTCTTTGCAATTAACGAGTGCGTATATGGTAGTGATCAACATAAAAACGTTAATCGAGGCAACGAACATGTCTCATACTCTTCTTTTTCCAAAACGTGTACCACCCACTGCAGTCCGGATGGGGATGGCCTTGACATAGGGCAGGTGGAAAGGACTGGTAGCGCCCCAGGAAGTCCCTTTCACCTGCACCATGGAATGCACACAATCGTCAATGACTTCAAAGTAATAAAGAGAAGCCATTCTGTTCACATAGGGCAGGTGCTGGGACTGGTTTGGCTAGGAGTCCTCTTTCACACACACATCGGTATCAATCAATAGGTTATAATTGCCTCAACATAGAATGCCATCCACAACTCCATATGGCAAAAGAGGGACTGGTTGCTTTGAGCAGTTCTCTTCTTTCCACCTGCACCATGGATCGACCATCATATTTCTGGAAATGAAGCATACCAGGCTAGCCTTTCTCTTGTCACCTTAAACGGCGGGTCTTGGGTATGGTGCTTCAGCCGTCTCCTTCACCGCAACCATGGAATCACCCAGCGAGTGCCATGACGTATACAAGAGAAGCCATTCTAAGTTAACATATGGCGAGGTGGAAGGACTGATCAGGCCTCAGGAGTCCTTTCATCCTGCCACCATGGAATCACACCTGTTTGCAATGGCGCATAGAAGATAATTTATTTTCTTGGTTCCATATGGCAAATAAATGGGACTGGTTGGCTTGATTTCAGTCTCTTCAACCTGCCACATGGAAATCACACCTAGTGACAATGACGCATACAAGTTATGCCATTCTAGTTAAGCATCATGGCAGGTGGTGGACGGGTGTTGTTGAGGAGTCCTCTTTCACACGCAACCATGGTATCAATAGATAAGTCTTGCAATTACGACTCATAGCAGACAAGTTTCTATGCAGCGTCGGCATGGGACGCTAAACAAGGCGGAGGTGATCGCAACGGAGGCGCCAAGGTGGGTAACCCCGGAAGCGAGTAGTTTAGGAGAACGTCTGGCTGACGGTTCAGGCTTCATTAAGGGTCAGATGGATTGATGGATTGGATGGTCGGCCGGACGGAAACCATGGGTCAACACTTGGGGGTCCCGCCCTTGAAGGGCTACGCGCCAAAAACGCCATTCTAGTTCACAAGGATTTAATTTGTATTACTCCATTAAGTCTCTTATACATTCTATATAAGAACATACTATGTCACGTCAGCCAACGTCTCAGAGACTGAACTTCTTCCTTTTCCAAACCTGTTGCTCGCCCGTTCCGATCACTCCCCGTCATTTTTAGCGTCGCAATGCGACGCGGCATAGATGATGTAGACCTCCCTGCAGGCTCACTACATATCCTAACAACTAAATTAAAAGCAATGTAAAATATTATAAATAGCAAAAAATAAATAAACACTACATGTGTCCTGCATGCTTCACCCTATTCTCCTGAGTACAATAACAATAAATACCTCAGGGATAAGAATTTCAACTAATAACAAATAACTTACCATAAAACTAGATCTCCTGCATGCTGTCGCTTACCCAGATGGGCGGAGGCGCTCGTCATCTTTTGGTGTGCGTTCAGTCTGCCGGATAGATTCAAGTCCACACTCAGCTTGCCTGCTCACGAGGGCTAGAAGCTACAAACGTGGTGTCCACAGACAGTGGGTGCAAATTGAGTAGCACTATCAAACAATAATGTTGGTATAGCAACATGTTGAGACTTCATAATCAAAATGTTGTAAAACATTGTTAGCAAATATTGGTAAGCAAAATAATTGTTAGCAAAACAAAGTCCAGCAAAAATTGGAAGCACTTTCAAATGGCTGTAAGAACCTCCGATCATATACTATCTAAGTTATATATGGGACACAACAAATACAGACTTTTAAGATGTGGTTGTAAGACAAATTTCCTTGCCCAACAGCCAGCACCACACCACACCACACACCCCACCCGACCTACACCTCCAGCTGTACCTCGAAAACATAGATTCGATGTTATGTCAGAAACGAGCAAGATTTGGGACACTTTGGCCTAGCAGCTTACGTGGTACATTAATCTTCATCAAATCAACGCCCTGGACGAGGAAGATAACGACACGCATGTGTTTAACCCCCCCTCTCCTCCCCATTTTTTGGAGGGTCGAGATCTGCCCCCTCTCCGAGTACATATTTAGATTTTCTCAGTGTTCGGAGCGACACGCCTCTTTAGGCCCATATTGAGCATGCCGGCATCCAAGCAACTTATTGGACCCTCCCTGCTGAAAAATTTAATTTTTTTAATTCATTCCCCCTCAAGCACCCACCCACCCCCCACACCCTCCCAACACCCACGCCACACCCCACCGCCATCCCCAACACCCACCCCCAGTCCAACCCCATCCCACACTCACCCCCCATCCCAACACCCACCCCAAGCTTTGGAGATCTTAATTGTTTTCTACCAAGTCCAAAATGGAAAATAAGACCACTATTCTTGATTCTTGCACGAGCTCTTAACACAATTGAAGAATGGGGTCCTGACCTCCCCCCCCCCCCCCCTCCCCTCTAAGATTCCCTAGGTACCTACCTATCTTATATATTATTATGTTATTCGCTTATAGATAATATCGTGCCTAACTTATGGGCTTGTTTGGATAGATTCGGTTTATAGCTATGAGGATAAGGTAAGAATGGATATATTTAAACGTATGTATAGTACAGAGGGGGGGACACTAACCAAAATCGACACCATCCTCAAACTTTGTAGATATCAATAGAAGATGAAGAAACCGTTTTAATTTCTAATCTCTGACCTCGTTAAAAAAGTGAGGTCCCCAAAAGTTTGGGGCGGAGGGTGGGGGGGCAGTTGGGTGGGGGTGGGTGGGGTGGGGGGTCGAGGGAAATCTGGCAAATTTTCAAAAATAGGTCCTTTCTCAGGCACTTTTTTCTAGCCCTCAAGAATGACATGGGAAGTGGACACAGGTGTTCCTTCACCTAATACCCAGTCCATATATGCTTGGGGAGAAATTACACACACATATGCCAGGGGAAGGGGGGGGGGGGGTCCAGGGTCCAGGGCTCAGGTCCAGGGTCCAGGGTCATCTTCCTCTCTCTCTCTCTCCCACTCTCTCCCTCTCTCTTCTCTCTCCTCCCACAGCACCCCGCTAACCCACACAACGCCCTATACCAGCACGCTGTTCAATACGACGTACAGAGCGAGCCCCTTCCTTAGGTAGTTCCACTGCTCTTTCTTATCCCTTACGTCACTGTGCGCTGCTTTCGTTCTGGTGCTATGCTATTTGATGCTTATCAATTGACCACAATCCACGGGGCCTACCCTGCGAAAAGTTGCGGTAAACAAATTGCTTTTGAACGACATGAAATAGCTCGGCCATCCAGAATTCCTCTCTGCGTGCTTGGCCTGCAGTCAAACAGAAGTCAAGATTGCTGCAGGACAAAACGCATTTGATTACCGGGATCCCGACCCTTAAAGCCCCACCAAATATAACCTGTAGACAATAAGATCGATGACGATTTCTAATGCTCAGAATATTTCCAATGGATTTCTGGCGACCAACCTCAAACGATAGGGCCTTCAGAAACCCTGTAAAATGAGCAACATAGACACCATAACACTAAGTGGTGGCTGGATACTGTGCTGTCCACAGTGTGGGTTCCGGAAGCCGCGGAAGGGGGGGGTCTGCAGAAGGGTGCCTTCACAACTTTTTTGAGATGCGTGTTTTTCACTTCCCCCCCCCCCCTTGTGTAGTACGTAAATGCATGTAAAATTGTCACCCTACCCTACCCTTGAGTACACACATTGTTTACACATTAGTACAGCATTTAGTACTACGTTTACCTCCATTTAGTACATATCCGAACACATTTAGTAATATTAGTACATCCGTCCGTTTACACTCTTTTCATTTAGTACACATTAGAATACGCCATTTGTTGTAAATTTATGTAATTTTGTCCCCTGTTGCCACACTTTAGTAATCACAAAATTGTTTACACTTGAGTACATATTTAGTACACATTTGTTCAACTTATGTACCGATGTTACACATGTAGTACCATCGTTTACACAAGTATGTCAATTGTGTATTTGTCACCCTGCCCGCCACCTTGTAAAACACATTGTATCACAGTGTATACCATTGTATTCACAATCGTTATACACATCGGGAATACACATTTATACAACTGTACTACACTTGTAGAGACCCCACATTGTATAACACAGTCGTATACACATCGTACTACACATTGTATACAATTGTACTACACATTGTATACCACATCGTATACACATGTGTAGTCACATCCGTATATCAGACATTGTATACACAATCGTATAAACACATCGTATAACCATTGTAATATCTACATTCGTATACCACATATGTATACACATCGTTATACACATTGGTATACCATGACATGTATACGACATACGATAACCACATGTATATCACAGTTGTATACACAAAAGATGTATACACATTGGTTAACACATGTAATACATTGTATATCACCATTAAGTAAACATTGTATACAAATCGTACACATTGTATACACATTGTATACACATTTGTTACACATTGTATACAATTGTATAAGCATCGTCTACAGCGTTGTTCTACCATCGTGATACACATCTGTATACACACATTGTATAGCCCACACTTGTATACACTCAGATATACACATAGGTATACATGAATTAAGTACAGCATTGTTACCATTGGTATAGCACCTGTATACACATTGTAATACACATATAGATTACACATTCGTATACACATCGTATAGGCACATTGTATACACATTAAGTAGAGAGACCATTGTTATACACATAAGTACAGCATTGAATACACAACTTAAGCTACACATGGTATACACATTATAGTACAACATTGTATAACACATTGTAAAGGCACACAAAGTACACATTGCATACACATTAGCTCACACACACCACATTGTACTACACATTTAAGTACACATTTTTACACATTTTATGTACAATCTCATGTATGTTGTCACTCCTGCCTCCCGACTTGTACGTACCGGCATCGTTGTCGAAGAACAAGCTATGAATCCAGTTAGTAGGACTGGCTGATCATTTTGTCCACAGCAGGCTGGAACATCAAAGTCGCGGTGCTGGAAGGGTACACAACTGCTGGCCTGCCTCTTGTAGCCTGTAATAGTCCAAGGGCCCACATGGGGACACGCATGCGTTGGGGTTGGTTGAGAGTGTCTGGTTGGTGTTTGGATTGGTTGTCTGGTCGTAGACTGCACAAGTCATCATAACGGGGCACGCATCGTTGGTTGTTGGTTGTGTTGGTGTCAGCTGGCAATGGTCATCGTTGGCAACACATTGGATGAGTGTTGTTTGTGTTCAGGTTTCTGGTTCGCATGGTGTTGGTGTACTTGCAATTGTTTAGGCACACATGAGGTGTGTTTGTTGTGTTAGGTCAGAGTCTCATGATAAATAACAAGTCCATGAGAGGCACAC